>OX393556.1:57106924-57618779 GCA_947650365.1 Chamaelirium japonicum | reverse complement strand
CACTAGATCGCGTGTTCCCTGGGGTGTGTGTTGTTGTTGAAGGTGGCAGACTGTGTTTTCGCTGTTTGAATGTTGACCGAAACTGTATTCGATATTTTGTACCGGTGCTTTTTTATTAAAACAGGCAAGATATTCTATAAAATTTTATGAAATATTTAGATTTTGGGCTTTTTTTTCAAAATATTATTAATAAATAAAATATTTAACGAAACAGCGGCTGATCAAAACTATTTACCAACCTAGCGCTCTGACAGCCACATGGCATGTCAATGCCAATAAAGCGAACGCGAGGTTTTTTTTTTTTTTCAAGTTGAAAGTTGAACCCGATATTTGGAATACTAGGTTTAAAACCCAGTATTATGGATATCGGGTTTACCCAAAATCCAGAGAGAAAACAGTTGAAATCCAAAAAGAAAACGGCCAAGTATGGAAACTTTATATAACATACTTCGCCAAGTATGGAAACTTTATATAACATACTTCAGTTAAACTCGGTATCCAGATTATCAGTTTTAAACCCGGTAATCCAAATACCGGGTTCTACTTAAAACGAAAAAAAAAAAATCTTTCGTCACTTTGCAGGTGACATGTTACCTGGCTGTTAGAGCACTAGGTTAGTAAATAGTTTTTAGTCAGCCGCTCTTTCGTTCTATATTTTATTTTTTAATAATATTTTAAAGAAAAATCCCATTAGATTTTTCAACCTGGGTGCAACATGAAGTTTAAGACATTTCAACGGGTGATCCTCCTATCTTAAACCATCACCAAATTAGCCCACGCCTGCACCTTTAGCCCATATACCTGGAGTTCCACTCCTTTGTCGGATCTTCCTTGCTCTGGGTCCACTCGGTCAGGGCCCACACTAGAATGATTTGCAGCAACCCCATAAAGTGAAAACTGTATCCCACTCAGCTCCAACGGATCTGCATCAGACGGCTATGATATATGCCACGTCACAAACCAAGTGAATTAAGAGAAAAGACGAATGCCAAAAAGAGGAGTCGAGCACTTCATTTACGTGGACAGCAGGCACCCATGTTGGTTACGTGGAAAGATCCTTCATACGTTTCAGGCCCATCACTCCATTCTTCTTGAGTTCAGATATCCTCCGGTCGGTCTGCCCCGGTCGGTGGGACCGCGTGCATCACACCCGTACGATGACAGGTGCATTGCACTTAGAACCTGGCATGAGCGGTTGTGAATAGGACTGTCAATTGGGCCGGGCTAAACCCGATACCCGCCCGTCCGACCCCGAAAAAAATTTGGGCTGAGCCTTAAATGGGTTTGGGCTGGGCCGAGTTCGAACATAATTTTATACCCGAAAATTAATTCGGGCCGAGCTCGGACCAGGTGTAGCCCAGCCCATATTCAGACCGAACCCGAATGCTTATGTATTCAATTTAAAAAACCCATGAAGCATTGAATCCCCTGTACAGTCTGTACTACCCGAGCATATTGAGTAACCAAGAGTCGCTCCGACCCTCCAACATCTTCTTTTCATAGTTGACTGACAGTTAACCCTAATTCCAATGGTCAATATATCCTTTCCCAATTTGGTAGTCCCACTAATACTATCCCAGATTACAATATTTTGTTTCACATCATTCCAAACAAAAAAAAAAGTCTCTTTGCCCCTAACCTCAACCACGCCTGTACATCTATGCTTGTAGTACTAGATGTTCATTTTTTTTTTGCATTTTGATTCACTGCAAATCTTAATTGGGCTGGTCCGAACTCGGCCCCGAAACCCGAAAAACAAATTGGGGCTGAGTTTGGGTTGAATAAAGTAAAAAAAGTTTAGGCTGAGTTCGGGCCTTGGAAAAGTCGATTCATATACGGGCTGAATTTGGGCAAGGCTTGGCCCGACCCGACCCGGCCCGATTGAGAGGCCTAGTTGTGAATGATCCGGGATGCTACCTTAGCAAAATCAAACCAAAGTTTTTCTCGGGTGAGAGGAACCGAAAGTTCAAAGGAGCTGGATAAGCTTATCCACCGCCACGTGTCCTCTAGCAATTGGATATTGTCATCTACCCGAATCCAATAACTTGCCACATGGTAGTCCTACGGCCACCCCCACAGATCCCGTCCATCACATAATCAAATCCAAGCGGGAGAGGAACTGAGCACGGTCCTGTAAAGAGTGGGGGAATACGGGCAGCAACAGTAGCGATGGCATCCCTCACCGCACTCACATCTGTGCAGCCGGTGACCGTCAGGGGCTTCGCCGGCAGCTCGCTCGCCGGCACCAGGCTCTCCGTCATGCCTCCCCGCCGGAGTCCGGCCCGCTCCAACCACAGGTATGGTTCTTGTTCAGCGATCGCCCCAGGTGACAGGATAAAGCTAGCTCTTGAATATATTAGAAATTTTTTTTTTTCAAATCTTTTAATAGGTCTGGCAGCGGCGCCGTTGTAGCAAAGTATGGAGAGAAGAGCGTGTACTTCGACCTGGATGATCTCCCAAACACCACCGGCCAGTGGGATCTGTACGGCTCTGATGCCCCCTCTCCGTACAATTCGCTCCAGGTATCCTGCTGATGTGACCCCCCCAAGAAATTCTCAATAATTTTTAAATATAGGGAGTGAGTACGATACAGAGGTTGTAACAAAACTGATTCCCTCTACGTACTCGGAAATTTTTAAGCACGGCTCAGTAGCCAACAGCCATGTATGCATTGTTGGCTGTTGGGTTAGTTAAATAGTATTTCTCATATATGTATGCAGCATGGTTGGCTACTTGTAGAATTTCTATTGATAATTTAAAAAACAAATCAGACCTAAGAAGAGTGGTGGCGGCGCTTACACTTTTGTTGCCCAACTGATATGCTGAGCTTGCTTATGGCCCAATCGGAGAGTGCCATGCGGACTGTTAGATGGGAATAGCGGGTTCAGCCTATGTAGCATCCGTTCAATTTGCAAGTGAAACAGTTGTTAGGCTGAAACCCGTTATTTCCATTTAACAGTCCACGTGGCACTCTCCGATTTGGGCCGTAAACAAGTGCAAACATACCAATTGGGCAGCAAAATGCTCTCCCATGGTCCCACCTCTCTCTCTCTCTCACACACACACACACACTCACACGAGCCCGATTGATTTGCTGCACTTGCTTACAACCCAATCGTGGTTTGCCACAATCATCCACTGGAATGGGCATAATGTGGCAGTGAAGTGTAGTGTACGTCTTGTAGCAAGTGTAGTCCTTATTATGTCCTTTCTAATGGATGATGTGATAGACCATGATTGGTATGTAAGCAAGTGCAACAAATCAATTGGGTTAACAAAGATGTTCTCTCTCTCTCTCTCTCTCTCTCTCACACACACACACACGCACACACACACCCCTCACCATGGACCCCCTCCTAACTACCTCTCTCTCTCTCTCTCTCTCTCTCTCCTCTCTCTCTCTCTCTCTCTCTCTCTCTCTCTCTCTCTCTCTCTCTCTCTCTCTCTCAACCCCTCCTTACTACTCTCCTTATGTTCCGCCTCGCCCCCAGCCCCTCCCAACCCGTCTCTCTCTCTCTCTCTCACACACCACACCTCTTGTTCCTCCCCACCCGTCTCTGTCTCCCCCCTCTCTCCCTTCCCCTTCTCTCTCTCTCTCTCTCTCTCTCTCTCTCTCTCTCTCTCTCTCTCTCTTCTCTTTTCTCTCTCTCTCTCTCTCTCTCCTCTCTCACACACACACACACCCCTTGCCCCCCTCATCTCTCTCTTCCCCTTTTCTCTTGATTAATCTTTCTCTAACTCTCACACACACACACAGACAAACCATGCCCCTCCCCAATCTCTCTCTCTCTCTCTCTCTCTCTCTCCTCTCTCTCTCTCTCTCTCTCTCCCATTGGAGTTGTGCTCGATAACAATTTTCTTTTCTTTTTTATTAGTGTTTACTAGATAGAAGTAAAATGTGGTACCATGAGAGATTAGGGGTGTTGCAACGTGCAACACTTAATTACAAATGAGCCATTAATTCCACTGAATTATACAATGAGGTCAACGGAAAAGATAAGAGATTTGGACATCCCCCCGGGGTGTGAGTTGTTATCGAAGGTGGCAGACTTTGTTTCGTTGCAGAAGATGGCCACAACAATGCTGACAACCGCGCCGATGGCACCTGCTGCCCTGTTGACCGGCACTAGATTTCACTAATATAAATATATATATAACACCATGACGATGGAAAAGAGAGAGATATATTTTATATCAAGGCATGCTTAGATATATGTTGCACTAGTTCCCAGGCCACCCAGGAGACATGATACCGCCCTTGCCCTCCAAGAGTCCAATCTGCTCCATTTCATTCTCATATAGCTACAAAATGCATAAAGGGGCTTTTACTTCTAGACGACATCGAATGATCTGAGACATGGTGGAAGGTTCCCCAGGAGAGAGATCTAGAGCAAAGGAAAGAGATGGACTGAGCCTATAGGAAGAAAAAAAAAAAAAAATGCACTTTTTTCAAGGTTCTATTTCGAGACTCGACAATGTCACAGTCGTCCGATCGCAGTCACTGCATACGTAAGGCAGGGGAAACAGAGGAGCTGGTGCGAGTGGTTTTTTTCGCTTGATTTTTCTGCCACATGGGTAGCGGATGGTGCCTAAGGACCATCTGCCTTATATTATAGTATAGATGTTCAACAATTTGATCCTTAATAGGCTTGAAAGTGTCCACCATGCTCTTTCAAGTCCTCAAAAGCAAAGTTACATATGTGCACACTTGAACTCTTCTACCTATACAAGCACAATCCTTTCTTGTAGTGTGTGATGTAAAGAACCCAGCCTTGGATACCCACCTCCTCACAAAACCAGCTTGTAAGGGGAGGTCCAAGGCGGGTATATAAGCAGCTCATCACCCGCTCCCATTACTGATGTGGGACTAACCCGTGTGAGGGATGAGCATCTCAACACCCCCCCTCACGCGGGACACGCGTGGCAAGGGCACTATCGGGAGGAGCTCTTGGAGCGGGTCTGGCTCTGATATCATGTAAAGATCGAACCCAACCTTGGATACCCACTCCTCACAAAACCAGCTTGTAAGGGGAGGTCCCAGACAGGTATATAAGCAGCTCATCACCCGCTTCCGTTACCGATGTGGGACTAACCCGTGTGAGGCATGGCCATCTCAACATGTGACACCATCTTTGTATGTGGCATTGCAGAGCAAGTTCTTCAAGACATTTGCAGCTCCTTTCAGCAAAAGAGGGTTGCTGCTTAAGTTCTTGATATTGGGCGGTGGCTCCACGATCGCCTACCTCAGCTCCACAGCCTCAGGTGATATACTACCTATCAAGAAGGGCCCGCAACTGCCACCCAAGCTTGGGCCACGTGGCAAGATATGATTTGTCTTGAGCCATATGCAAGTCTCCATCCTCCTCTATTTATGGTGCTGATAAGTAGCTGTTTGATCAACTTTGTAAGAAAACCTATGAGTTCTGGAAATTCATATGCTCAAATCTCAATACATCTGAATCACCTGTATTGTTTGTAGAGAGATTTTATCTCAATGAATCACCTTTGTTTTGTTTGTAGAGAGACTTTATCTCAATATAGTTCTCTTGTACTCTATGTGGATCCCTAGATCATAGTAGATGTCAACTCCATTATTAATTACATTCAATAGTTCCATGCATCGAATCAAATTTGATATATTTTTTATGAAATGGCCAAAACATGTCTTTTTTTAGGATTCGATATATAATTTGTTCAAATTTTCAACCGCACAAAATTTTGGTTTATCATCTCGAAATATCGGTCTAAATTACCACCATTTGATCAAAATCCAACATTTTGTTTTTTGGGAGACAATCTCACTGAATATTCTATTTTTTCAGCAAAAGATTCCATCCTTTTTAGTGAAATTTTTATCTTTTTTCCTTCATTCCAATTTTTTTGATAGTAGATCGATATTTGGCCGACATTTTCACCGAAATCTAACAGCTTTCCATTGAAATCATTCCTTAAAAAAAATAAACTTTCCATTTACATTTGATTGAAATCTGATAATTTTTTACAAACCAAAATTAACATTTAAAACCTTTGTTCCATGCACCAATATAATTTGATCGATCTCACCTTTCTAATTCATAATAAGAGGTCAATAGTGGATGTGGTTGCAGAAGTGCTCATAGCCTATAATTGAATGATGAATATAAGGAAGATGGGTAAATCAACTGAGTTTCTTTCTTAATTATGTGTCTGGCAAGCATGTAAAGCATATTTATTTGTCAAATGGCGATATTAGGGCATATCCAAGTATGTATGTCAATAACTTCTGCTCCTGCAGCCATTTTTTGGACACTTTAGACCTATGGGGGGGTATGAATATTTGGATACAAGCGAATGTTTAAAATATTTGTATATGTTGGTTATTTATCTTCTATTGTGATGGGATTCATACCCTAGTCATATCCTCTTGTATATATATTGGGTTCTTGGCCTACTAAGATAAGAGATTGTTGTTTGCTATCAAAACCCTATTCTCTCTCTCTCATAAGGTTCTTGGTGCATGGAATTAGAGCCTTGATCCAGTGGTATTGGATTTTCGGAGTATGTCAGAAAATGGCTTGCATTTGTCTAAGGACTTGGAGATGAATCGATTAAGTACTGTCAATCATCCAGTGAGGTGCTGATTGTTGAACCTCTTTTGGATTAGCGGGGTGAGGCCATGTCCAGGATCGCTCGGATCTGATATGGGTTGACATTTATTCCTCTTATATTAAATAAGTGACCGAGGAACTTTTCCGATTGCACTCCGAAGGTGCACTTAGCAGGGTTGACCTTCATGCGGTACCTCCTTAATACTTTAATCGTTTCATCGAGGTCGAAGATGGGGTCTACTCGACTTTGGATCTTGGTGATCGAGTAGGTTGTCCATGTATACTTCGACATTGCAGCCTTTTTGCTCATTGAACATCTTCGTGACTAACATTTGATAAGTCGATCCTGTGTTTTGAGACCGAATGATATGATATTGTAGCAGTAGAGGCCTCTGTCTGTCATGAAGCAGGTGCAACAGGATTTGATTGTAACCCGAGTACCCATCCATGAAGATAAAAGAGCCCTGTTGTGGTGTCGGATGAGCCTGTCTATTCTTAGCATAGAGAATAGATCATTGGGACAAGCTTTTGTTGAGGTTGGTGAAGTTGATGCAAACTATGATCTTTCCATTCTTCTTTGGCACCGTGACGATATTGAAGATCCAAGTTGGATACTTGACTTCACGAATAAACCTCACTATGAGTAGGTTGCCGATCTCTTGTCGAACTGTTGCTAGTTGCTCTTGCCTGATCGTCCGTGACTTCTAATTCACGGCGACCGCTCCTTTTATTGATAGTGAGCCGATGACATGCATTGTTCGAATTGATCCCAGGTATGACGTCAAAGCTCCAGGCGAACACATTGGTATTATCCTTATGGAATGGCATCATGTCTTGCGTTTCTGCGTCGCTAAGACCGGTGCATATGTAAGTGCCTCGTGGACACTCACTGTTACCGGTGTCCACTTTGGTAATCTCCTTGACCAAATAAGAAGTTTCCCATTCTACCGGTAGCGAGTCCAGTAAGGCGGGCTCCCTTGATTGCTATTTGGCACGCCCTCGTTGCCGCTACTTCGTAGGATCTGCATGTCTGTTGATTCCCTCGAATTCACATTATGCCCTCCCCAGTTAGGAACTTGAGGAGTTGGTTATAAAAGGAAGAGTCAACACTAGTTTGATGAAGGAATGGCCGGCCAAGGATGGTGTTGTTTAATGTCCTCTCCATGACAGCGAATTTGACTGAAGCTCGCATCTCATCACTGAGATCGAGTGTGAACCTTGCCTCCCCCAAGGTAATACTTTAATCTTCGTTGAAGCCGGTGATGATGTTATAGATGACGTCCTAGCTCTCGTATTTGTGTCTGAGCTACTTGAAGTAGTCGAAGAACATAATGTCAATGGAGTTTTCGGTGCCGACGAGTATCCGATTGACGGAGTTTCCATCGACAACAAGTCGAAGGACCAAGGGGACCTGATATGGAGTGTGGACTCCATTGAGGTCTTGATCGGTGAAGACGACCGATGGCCACGGTAGGCTATTGATGGGCTTCTCGATCCAAGACTTCTTGACATTGGCTAGTGCTCGGACGTTATGCACGCATCACACTTGCATGTCAACCTCTTTCCTAGGGTGATAGAGGTTTCCATGGATACCATGGATCTCTACTTGGACAATTATTGGGGTTGATTAACGCACGATCGAGCAGATCCAACACATCTCCTTCTCTTTGGGAGCGGGCGAGGAAGTGGATCATACGTTCTTCTACCTTTAGCTCCTGGAGGTATCCCTTCTATAAGAGATCATCAAGGTGCATGATACTTGAGTTGGAAGCACCGTATCGTGGGGTGGCCATGACACTGGTGGAAGTCACAGTAAACTGCCTTGTCCTCCATGTGATTCATGTTCGGCTCCAGTGAAGTGAATTTCTTAAGGTAGTTTTCGTGCTGGATCTACTCGAGTATCTGATCTATTGGCATGTACGTTCTAGTCTGTGAACTTAGTTCTCTTTGACTTGGGTGATCCACGACCCTTCCATTAGATTATTTGGATGACTATCTTCTTTGGCTTGGACGTTGTGAACCCTGGTCATTTGCTTGGGTGACTCCTTCTCAGGTAGACATAGCTTGGATTCATGCCCCTTGCGAGCGACTTGATCGTCTTCCCCTTTGATCTCCCGCTGGATGCGATCAAACATCGCTCCTAGGGTGGCTAGGGGATTCCGAATGCTGTCGTTGTAGGTGTGGAGGTCATACCATAGTATTATGGCAGGTGAGCATGATCGCCTCGCCTTCTATATTTTATCCAGAGAGCATTGTGTGCTCATTCCGGAACCTCCGGGTGTTGGCTTAGAGGATCATCTATTCCCTGTTGGAGATGATAGAGGGAGTCTAGCTACTTTTTTGGCTTGAGATTCAACCTGTAGCGCTGAATGAACAGACCAGTCAGATGTCAGAACCAAGCTATGAAACCGATGGAAGGTTGTGATACCAATCGAGTGGCATCGTCCAAGCTATTCGCAAAGGTGTGACACAGCGCCTGATTGTCATACTTGTAAGGCATCCATGACTGCTTGAATACCAAGACGTGGATCGTAGGATCTCCCATCAAGCAATTGAATTTTGGAAGAGAGGGGCCCTCCAACTTCGAGAGAACGGTGCTTGGAGGTAGGAATGGCAACGATGCAGTTTCAGTGTGATTTTGGGCAAAATCGAAACCGTACTGCTCCGCGACGGTGTACCATTGTGTAAAACCGAAGCCACACCATGCGGTGTGGTGCACTGCAGTTTATCATTATAATGGCCTAAACGGTGCGATTTTGGTCAAAACTGAAACCGCAACGCTATACCAAAACTGAAAATCAAAACTGAATCGCACCATGACGGTTTTATATTTTGACTAACCAAAACCGCACCATGTGGTGGGTTTGCTGCAGTTTTCGATTTTAAACCACACCGTTGCCATCCCTACTTAGAGGATCCACTGATGGAGTGGTCCTTCGGCCGAATAATCATTCCTCTAATAAGCACATTGGTCTGACAGGTGGACCGAAGAACAAGGAGGCAATGGTGGGGTTTGATTCCTCCTCGATGGGTGATGTTCTATTGGGATCCGATTACCTTGTGTGTGATGGGGGACCCTGAGGTTGTGTCCTTCCCGAATGTCCCTCATGATGTAGCAACCGGAGGACGATCTGGAGTCGAGAGATGGCATACGACAAAGTGGTTCATCGATGCGGTCCCAGACTGTCTATCTAGGGGGTTCCAGAAGGTTCCCTCGGTGAAGGGTCCGCCGTTCGCCTGGAAGTGTCGATGACGGATCCCCTTGAGGAAACATGAGTCGGGTCATGTGACTGGCGAACGTTTGCACCATCGTTGATACTAGCCATGGACATTTGAAAATTTACTCCATCCTTAGAGGCGGCTCATCGAATTGCATCTCGCTCAACCATGAGAGTAGAGTTTTGTTGCATTGGAGTCAAGAGCTGAAAGTCTTCGACGAAAACCGATATGCCACTGGTGGATCTATGATTGGAGAGACTGTGCTTTCCCTTGGCGTTGGGGGATCACACCTGGCTGAGGTGGTTGACCTCCAAGTTGAGGCTGAGTAGACTGATCTACCAACCTGCGATTGTGGGATTCTATAGTGGGTTGTTGACCAACATGCCGGTAAGCCTTCAGCTTGCGATTCATGGAGCAAGTCAAAGGTTGTTGTTGATCCGGCAGTGCATTGCTTCCCTCCGGATGTCCCATAGGAGCTTTGTCTTTGGCTGTTGCTGCAAAGCAATGGGAGCACACGGATAATGTGAGCCTATTGGTTGCTTTTGTTCAACCAATGGGCGTTTGGGAAACATGGAGAAATGAAGTTGATCGGTTGTCTACTCAACCAATCAGTTGTCGAATCAACGAATGAAGCTTGCCAGTCGTTCCCACAGACGATCCCAAGCTGTTGGGGATTTTTCGTTGTGTAAAATTTCTCACCAACAATCAATAGAATCAGAGTGTGATACCTTGTACCGTAGACACTGTAGAGCTTAGAGAGTAGAAAGTAGACACAGTGACGAAGGTCGACCGAGTCTATGTCTATGTCTCCGTGGGGTAAAACGCAACATTGAATACACCAACTCTGAGAAAAGTAGAGCAACTCTTGATAGGCCGAGGAGTGTACAAATAAATAGGGAGCAAAGTGTAGGGAGAGAGAGTAGATTCTAGAACCCTATCGGATATTGGAGAGCAAGTGGTATCTAGAAACCTATTTGATCTTCATAGAAAAGAAGAATAAGCTCTAGAATGGGATTTTAATGGAAGTGGAATATGTGCTAAGATCTCGATCTTGATTCGATGTCGGGTCTACTATTCATAGGGCTTGGGGGGTTGCTGAGCCCCCAAGCTGTCATCATGGGCCCCAGACAGAGCTGGCAGATCCCACTGCTGTCCTTGTGGGACCCAGGCATGATCAGTAGGACTGTCTTTGTGGGCCCCAGGTAGGGTGGTGGCTCCAACTAGAGTTTGTTGGACTTCGAACTGCTCTCGTGGGCCCTACTTGAGTTGTCGATGTGGGTTAGTGAATACATTTTGCAGTCACATCGTCTACTAGTGGTGATTCTTCAAACCATGAGATCCTTCTTTATGCTGCGTGGGTCGTCAATTTCACAACATCGGAGCCCTTTTTTTAGGATTTTGAGCTCCAAAAATCCCATAATCAGAATCTATCCAAATTGAGCATAGATGTCTATTATATGCATTACTAGTTCATGCTCGTGCCTATCGGCACTGCAACGGGGGGCGACAACACCCCTGTCGGCACTGCAGCAAGCCGCCTTCGGACGACTGGATTTTGAGGGAAATGAGAAAGGGGCGACTGGATTGGGGGGGGGGGGATCTGGACGGTTGTGATAGCGTGAGAGAGAGAGAGAGAGAGAGAGAGAGAGAGAGAGAGAGAGAGAGAGAGAGAGAGAGAGAGAGAGAGAGAGAGAGAGAGAGTATAGCGGTTGTGGGCGACGGATTTTGTGGGGATTTTGATCGCGTGCTGGGTGGCATTCAGCACCACTACAATTGTATCATAGCCACACGATTTAGCCACCACGACAGGTTCATTGTACTCAGCTCCTACTGCATCTCAACCGTTCCTCTGATTTGAAGGACGATTGCGGAGAAAGAAATGAACCCAAATCCTCTGTCCCATTTTCCTGCCCCATCGTCTGCCCCCCAAGTCACAGCCATCCGATGCACCTATACCCGACCAGTGCATCACACTCATCCCCGACTGGCAGGCAAAGAAATGACTACGATTGGTCAGCGACGAAGGCATCAGCTTGTACCTGATCATTGTCGTCCCTTTTCCTACTGGTTGGGGTGAGTGCGATGCATCGATCGAGTATGGGTGCAATGGATAGCTATGACTTGGGGGCAAACGATGGGAGAAGACTTGGGGGAAGAGAGAGAGACGAAGAGAGAGATTAGAGAGAGAAAGACGGAGATAGAGAGAGATGGAGAGAGAGAGAGAGACAGAGAGAGAGATACGGGGATATGGAGAGAGAGAGAGAGAGAGATCGGGGGAAGAGAGAGATACAAAGAGAAAGCGATTGAGCAGAGAGAGAGATCGTGGGAGAGAGGGAGATCGGGGAGAGATGGGGGGAGAGAGAGAGATATGAAGAGAAAGAGAGAGAGAGATACAGAGAGAAAGAGATCAGGGGAAAAGAGAGAGAGACAGAGAGAGAGGTCGGGGGAAGGGAGAGAGACGGAGAGAGAGAGAGAGAGAGAGAGAGAGAGAGAGAGAGAGAGAGAGAGAGAGAGAGAGAGAGAGGTTTGTCTAGTCAACATTTGTTTTGTCATAGTTAGCTTGTTCCGTTTTGTCTAGTCAGCATGTAGATCACCGTCTCTTGTTATATAGATAATGCAATAATACTTTTTTTAATTTTTGCTAATGACATGCCATTTCCCCCTAACCTCTTCTACCAAGTGTCAAATGATCTTAAGAGTGATCAGACTATCTTTGCTGGTTCGCTGGAATGCTTTCGAACCCCTCTAGCAATGGGATTCCCCCGATCGGATTCCTCCAAACGAGATCTAACCCCTCTAGCAATAGGATTCCCCCCCCCTCTATCAAGCCATCAATGAATGACAAATAATCAAAATAACGCTCCCCACATCCTTATCCTCATGGGGCTTCAACAACAGAAAGGAATGGGGTATGATCAAGATGGGACAGGCCATTTAACTAGGGTGTATTCAAGGTGGGGTGTAAGAGGGAAGGGTATTTTTGGGATATAAATGGGGTATGATCAAAGAAAACGGGATGTGTTCAAGTTTGGTAGAAATGGGGGCTAATTACATATTTTTGGGGTGTGAATAAATTTCTCTAAAGTTAAGGGTAAATTACAAAAACCTCCCTTATCTACCTCATTTCAAATTGGTCCCTCAGCTTTTTTAAAAAAAAAAAAACAATTTGATCCTTGAACTATACTCCGTTTTCATTTAGCCCCTTTGTCAATTTTTATTCCGAAAATACCCTTGTCCTAGTAAAGTAAGTAAAATATTCTATAAGAATTTTGAGTCTTGAAGGGTATTTTGTGGATAAAAAGATGACCGAGGGGGCTAAATGCAAATAGAGCATAGTTCAGGGATCAAATGTTCAATAATAAAGTTGAGGGACCAATATGAAATGCGGTGTATAGTTTAGGGGAGGTTTTTGTAATTTGCCCTAAAGTTAACTCTAGGGTACCAAGGCCTGCCCTTAAAGATTCAAGAGCACCACCCATCAGCTTTGGCAAGGACCATCTATTTTATTTCAGAGCATGAGATAAAAATAGTAACTGCTTTGTTGTCTAAAAATTTGAATTTGCCGGGACCTGCATTCTACTCTGCTCACCAACAACTTCACCGTCTTCAATCTTTGGCTTGCAAGTTTGCGACAAGGTATGATCAAGACGGAGGGAAGTAACGGTTCAGGTTGAAGGGGAGGGTGTAGAACTCCTCGTTTCGGCCATCACCCTTGAATGCCCGGAACCTCACCCACCATGGCATCCCCCTGTCCCTGTCCCTGGCCGTGTCCTTGACGTCGAGCGTGTTATCAAGGAAGACGGCCACAATCAACGCAACGGTTGGCGGGGAGGAGAAAATAGTGTTGATGTGGTCATTGAACTGCAACCGAAGGGATCAAAATTGATGGGTCAGTGAAGTACTTAAAAAAAAACCTTTATCGGCAAAGGGGAGACCGTTCCGATTGAGATTGGGGGGGGAGGACGAACCCATCCAGCCTTGGTGTGAGCGGGACCGTGGTCTGAACTGAGCATATAATGGAAGAAATATTCGGGAATGGAGAGGCCGAGGAAGAGGGAGACGCCGATGATGAAGAGGTTGCGCATGGAATTCATGTTGGTGAACTGCAGAAAGGAAAGGCCCACAGCCCCTGGGGAAGCCAGACAACCAAGGATTACATCAGTTCCCAGCCGAGGCAGAATCGACATCAAAGAAAAGGATAGTGGGAGGAGGGAGGATTAAGCATACCAACAAGCCCGAACATAACACAGTAAACCGCGGCAAAGATCGTAAGTGGGATGGAAGCAAACAATGCTCCAAATTTCCCTGTAAACATAAGATCCATAGGAAGAGCAGTAACAGAAGTTAGCGACAACACCCAATTGTTTGGTCGATTATTTCGACGGAGAATTTTTCTACTGACCCAAGATGGAGAAGAAAATCATGAAACCAGCTGAGATCTGTATGACCCTGCGGCTCCCAACCCTCGTTGATCCGAGAAGCCCCACGTTCTCCCTTTGTGGTTTGTAATGCAGTAACAGTCAGTCTTCTATATTGCTAGTAGCTCTCACATTGATTGCTATCAAGGATTGATGCACTTACACTAAGACAGTAGAGCCAGTCCCTGTGCCAAAAAGCCCATCTAGCAGAATCCCAATTCCCTGTATGAAGTGCATGCAACAAAACCACCATCAGCAAACAGTTAGTAACATTCCTTAACAAGGAGAGAGAGAGAGAGAGTAGAATGCTTCTCATTAGGGCCAATAGGCCAATATAATTATTACTGAAATTTTCTTAACCCCAAAACTCGAGTTGTAGGGAAAGGACCCAACATCATATTTACGCACCTGCCATCCTATGCCCCGGCTCAGAACATGGGCAGGCGGCGGAGTCGCACTAGCAAGCCTGGCTGCAACTTTGTATGCTCCTGTCGACTGCATCAAAAACACACGAATTATCAGGTAATTTGAACAAACAAACTTGTCGAGTCAATATCATCACACCCTTACTACCTCGATTAAGGATACGAAGACGGCCGCCATCATCGCGAAGGAGTGACCGACATCAAAGGTGGGAGCCCCCCACTGCAGCGGGTACGGAATCTTTACCCTGCATTCCATTACCGTTGCAAGTATCAGGCATGTGAGAGTTATGGATCGATGGGTAAGATGGAAGTGTGTGTGGTGGTGATGCACGTACCAGGGAGCAGAGGAGATGAGGTTGGAGCGGTCGGTGCGGCAGTAGACCTGGGTGAGCTCGGGGCGGTTTCTGTAAGCACCGCCGACGGTGAGCAGGTGGGCGTAGGCCCAGACAATGGGGATGGCTATCAGCAGTGCGAACCTCTCCAGAACGGGCATGCGCCTCACATGCAGGTGCTTCAGGTACTGATCATTTTGTTTTGTGCGGCGGTTCGACGCGAGGGATCAGTAGGTTTCAATGTGGGGATCTGTTTGTTCGGAAGCAGAAGGAAGGGGAACAGATAATGTTATGGATTCCACTACAGAGTGGATGATGGGTACTCTACCTGAGAGAATGCAATGAATAGGATGAGCATTGGAACACCAATCTCCACACATCTCCCAACCTGATGCACCAAGCTCACGACATTCAGATCACTGATAACTGATCACTGATAACTTACACTGAATATTGATGCTTTGCTACATAAAATACCCTAAGGGCGTGTTTGGTTGCCGCCGACTTAAAGAGGGGAAAAGGTTATCGTTTCCCTTTCTGGAGGAAATGGCATACCATGATTTCCCATTGTTTCGATAGAAATGGGTATCCATTTCCCATTCCCAAGTGACAAAAACCTGTCAACCAAACGTTCCATCTTATCTATCATGTGAGGGTTTCGGCCCATTTCCCGTTCGCTAGTGACGAAAACCCATCAACCAAACACGCCCTAAAAGAACTTCCCGGAATGCATTTAAGCAAAATCCAAAAGAAACAATGACTATAGTAGCAATACCACAGGGAATCCTCTGTCGAAGAGCCCGAAGCCCACCAGCGCCATCACTGGAACCATCCCCAAGGGGCTGAAAAACCTGATAGTCATACACATTTTCATGGTCAGCTCATCATTAGCGTATAGAGTAACGCAAATCTAACTCATATCTGATAATAAAGACTTAAATTATGCTAACGGATAGTCACACATCGGTGAGGGAGGCACCCATCACTCGCTTAATATACCTGCTGTGCACCCATCACTCGCTTAATATACCCGCTGTGCACCTCCCCTTACAACCCGGGTTTTGGGGCGTGAGGGTATCTAACATGGTATCAGAGCTGGGTTCACCGTTCCCTGCTCCTGCTCCCGCTCCGGGTGCTCCCCACCGATCGTGCCTTACCACGCGTGCTCCGCATGGGAGGATCCTTGCCATGCGTGCTCCGCGTGAGGGGGAGTGTTAACAGATAGTCCCACATTGGTGAGGGAGGCACACATCACTCGCTTAATATACCCGCTGTGGACCTCCCCTTACAACCCGGGTTTTGGGACGTGAGGGTATCTAACAAATTATAACAGTGATTGGTGGCTCAAATGATAGTTTAGATAACAAAGGAATACAACAACCATTATAGCTATATCAAAGTTAGAATATCTACCGTTATTTTTTTGTTATCATGTATTAATGGAAGCTACATATTAGTATGTTACATTGATGCTCAAAACACAAAGAAAACAAGCCTAATTAGTGTGTTACATTGATGCTCAAAACACAAAGAAATTAAATAAACCTAAGGTTGTGGATCCAATATGGCTTCACTTCTCATTCATTTATAGAATTTCACTTCCAAATAAAGAAAACATATTAAAGATAAACCATGCAATGCATTAAATAGAAAATAGCCCAAATGTGAAAAGCTTAAACATGGATGGTGGGCTAGAGCTTAAAGTCCAAACAATCCCCCTTAAGCTAGACCACGAATCATGCCAAGAACAAATTGGAGAAGACCCATGTTGGTCATCTCAAACTCATGCTTCATAGCTTCTTTAAATTCATCAATCATGCTTGAACTATTGCCAGTAAAAATTAGATCATCCACATATAAGCAAACAACCAAGAACTCACCTTGAGTGTCTTCTTTAATGTAGAGCGTATGCTCAAATGGATATTTTGAGAAACCATTCTTCATGAAGTACCCATGAAAGGTACTATACTACTATACCATGCTCTTGGTTCTAGCCGAACTGCGACTACAATTTCGCTCAGACTTCGGCTATTCCAACAAAAGTGTTCGACAAAACACAGGAGCCCAACAGTGGCCAAGTTAGAGTGCCATACATTGCCGCCAAGTAGGAATCGTCGGACGGGAAAAGTGATGTACTACTACCAAGACCATGGAAATATGATACGTTGTTAACCTTAAGAAGTTTTAACATGGAAGTCCTTGGTTACGTCTTGTACATCTTGTCCCTGACTCAATTAGTTGGCATATTCAAACCCTAGTGGCACAGGCCAATCCAGGCCTCGGTGATGATGACTAGGTCGGGGAGGTCGTTTTGCCACTTATTCGAAATCCGAGTGGTCCGAGCCAGGCCTCGATGGTCACTAGGTCAGGGTGGTCGCTTTTACTAGAATTGTGCTCCCAAATTAAGTTTAACATTGGTATAGACCTTCTAGGACTCCTGATTACCATTATCTTGTCAAGTGATGGATGATTGAATTTTGCGAGGCAGCATAACGTAAATTATGTTTTGAGTAACATAAATAGGAAGGCAAACAAAACTAAACTCCATATTAGAAGATGGCACAGAGAAGAAATATACCTGGAGCAAATACCCCACAATTGGCTGTACCCCAGAATGATCTGAATGCTTGAAGAGACTATCAGTGCTCCTTGTATGGCCCTCATGGTTTGAAGGAACCTCTGCACACATCAACAAACCATTTAAAAAACCAGCAGTGCATATACAGAAATAATCAAATGCTCACCGTCGTGTGCACAGTCGGCTGTACTCACCATCGAACACAACCGTCTTGCACTTGATCATCATGGACTGCTGTGATCCATGGTGAGCACACTCGACGGTACATGACTGTGAGGGTGTAAATTGAATTTAGGCAGTACAGAAGAACTAACTTGATGGTCATCCTGTATCTTCATCAGCGAAGAGTCGTTAATTATGGAAATGACTGGGACCATGAATGCATAGGAGCCGCCGATCACCGTCGGGAGTCGGGTACCAAAGAGGGTCTGCAGCAATGTGTTTATCCCCCCCACAAAAAGCAATGTCTGTACCACCCTCACCTTATCGTCCTGCCATCAAAGAATGTAAACCTCACCATCAAATTAGAAGTAATTGCATAGTTGATTGATATGTTTATCACGTGCAATCGGTTAAGCCTCGAGTTTTACTGGCTATCACTGATATATCAAATCATCAGACACCTTCTATTTCTATATATGCCACAAATTATGGGTGACGACACGAGTTCCCCCCCAAAAGGTACGGAGTCGGGTACCAAAGAGGGTCTGCAGCAATGTGTTTATCCCCCCCACAAAAAGCAATGTCTGTACCACCCTCACCTTATCGTCCTGCCATCAAAGAATGTAAACCTCACCATCAAATTAGAAGTAATTGCATAGTTGATTGATATGTTTATCACGTGCAATCGGTTAAGCCTCGAGTTTTACTGGCTATCACTGATATATCAAATCATCAGACACCTTCTATTTCTATATATGCCACAAATTATGGGTGACGACACGAGTTCCCCCCCAAAAGGTACCTGTTGAGGAAGGGAGCAATCGGATATATAAAGACAAGGTTCCCACTCCCATTATTGATGTGGGACTAAACCGTGTAAGGCATGACCGTTTCAACACCCTCTCACGCGAGACACGCATGGCAAGGGCACAATCGAGCGGAGCTCCCGGAGTGGGTCCCGGCTCTGAAACCATGTTACGACCCGAGTTCCTCCCCAAAAGATACCTGTTGAGGAGGGGAGTAATCGGGTATATTAAGACAAGGATCCCCACTCCCATTACTGATGTGGGACTAAACCGTGCGAGGCATGACCATCTCAACATTACAAAAGACCTATACACACAAAACAGTGATCACAATCTCAAATGCTCCTACTTATTGAATTGGAAATTCACAAACTGATGAAGACTTCCATTCGGTGCCACACGTGGCGCGAATGTCGGGAGTCGAAAGGTTCTAAGTTATTATCTGTAGAATGCGAAAGCCTTAGACATGCAAGCTTCTACCACTTGATCGTATTTGTTAGATACCCTCACACCCCAAAACCCGGGTCGTAAGGGGAGGTCCACAGTGCCCACAGGGGGTATATTAAGCGGGTGATGGGTGCCTCCCTCACCGATGTGGGACTCAACACTCCCCCTCACACGGAGCATGCGTGGCAAGTATCCTCCCACGAGGAGCACGCGTGACAAGGCACGATCAGTAGGGAGCACCCAGAACGGGAGCAGAGCAGGAGACGGGCCAGCTCTGATACCATGTTAAAGTATTAATGAATTGATCTTTAAAATGCAAAAAAAAACAAAAACCCAATTCCTCCTAAGAATCCTCCAATTCCCTCTCTAAATCCCAAAGGTAAATGATGCATGCATGATCAATCAACAGCAAGGCATATCTGGGTTTTTGAAATCTAAACCTTTCTTCGAGAAAGGAGACCACAGAGAAGAAACAGTGCAATATGAAGAAGAAGGGTGGTGTCAGGGGATGAAATCTCACATAGCTTCCGCCCATCCTGGGAACCAGAAGGGTCGGGATGAGCACTGCTGTCCCCAGAGCCAATATGTAATGCTGAAAGCCCAAAGCAATCGCTTCTCCTGCAACCCAAAATTAAAGCAAAAAAGAAAACTTTTTTTTTAATACCTAATCGAATCCAAATATTTCTCTCTTTTTTTTTGACCACAAGTAATGATCTGACATACCCCAAGATGGGTTGGAGTCGATGCAGTACTCGAAGCCCTGGAGCTGATCCATGGGTGGGTGGGTGATGTCTTCTGGCTTAAGTTCCGACATCTCTAGCAATCCCAAAACCCCACGAACACTGATGGAGCCAAAAATAAACTGAAACAAGAAAAAAAAATTTCGAATCCTCTGTTTCCCCCTCAGTTCTACGAGATGAATCAAGTGGGGCTTATTTGAGGGACATGCAGAGGAGGAATCAATCAGAATTGAGAGGAAAAGGAAGAATAGTTAGCACTGAAAGGTGAAGAGAGAGAGGGAGAGACTAGAGAGAGAGAGGAGAGAGAGGCAGGGAGACAGAGAGAGAGAGATGTCACCCACGCATAAAAGATGGCTGCCCTGAGCTCGACAACTTGCACTCGTCACCCACCCTCTGTTTTGCCTTTATTTTTAGGGAAAATTTTACTTTACCCCTGAACTTTATCTCAAAATCGCAGAACGGCCCTAATGTTTATAAACTACATTTTACCCCCCTTCAATTCAGTTTTGTTTCTGTAGAAATTACCAGAAGAGAGGGAATATAGTGTTGACCAAAAGGGGTAATGTGCAAATATTTAAATCTATAGGGACTGATTTGGAACAAAATAAACTACAGGTGGCTTAAGTGATTTTTGGCTAAACTTCTGGGGCCTAAAGTGTAATTTACTCCCTTTTTTTTATTTTTATCAATTTGCCTTTCATCTCTTTCCGTGTCTCTGACTCTCTGCTAGAAGTCCGTTGGCTTTTTTAGTGACGAAAAGACCCAAAGGACAGAAAAGTTACCGTTGGCTGCCTGGATGGCCTGCCAAAGCTCTGCACTTCAGCGCTGCATTGGCTCTGCTCTGCTACACAACTTGTTGGAGATTTCTGATAAAAAAATTTAGGAAATCACTCTTTACAAGTTTTTTTCGTGTCAAATTAGCACCAATAGATTCAAAATATTATACTTTACCCCCTCTATTAGCTATGACTTTACTCTATTTAACAATAAAACTAGCACTTATTACTAGAATTAAAGGGGTAAATTGTTATTTTATAACTTGAAAGGGGTTAGCCATTTCAGGTGAAACTACAGGGCGGTCACAGTGTACTTATTCCACATTTAAATACCTTATTCTGGGTGCCTCTACTTCTCTCTATTCCTTACTCCCATCCGCGTGATCGGAATTCAACGGTGTAGCTTAAAATTTTATATCTCACTATTGATATTTTGCCAAAATGGCACGATTCAAAATTTTGAATCTCAATAGTGGCATTTTGCAATGACCGGCTATAAACGTGCCAAGTGGAGTTGGCAAAATGTCACTAGTGATCGAGATTCAAAATTTTCAATCTGCATCGTTGATGATTCCTAAGGAGCAGGAATAGCGACCCAGAAATAGAGACGATCCGAATGCACCGAATCCGGAAAAAATCTATGTCTTCGGTGTTATACGAACTCGGAGATTCGTGTTACATAGCTTGAACTTAGCTTTTATGCAAAATCTAGTTAGATACCTTCAATGGTGTACTACCACCTTGCTACACCATAGAGTGCTAGCTCCAACTGTTGGGAATCCTGGAAGAGGATAAAGTTAAATGGAAAATACTAGTTAGCCCGAATGATCAGCCAGATTGATGTGTCGTGATCATAGCCATTTGTTGCACCTAGCCAATCGGGCTGACCATTCGGAACAAACGCTTCGAACTGAATAACACTTCTCAAGTTAAATAGGATGAGAATTCGTCAAAGAGGGCCTTTAACTTGGTGCGAATCACAAGGCAATTTCCGAAAAGAAAGCGAGGCAGATGGTAAGGGGAGGAGGAATTGACAAATTATATATCAAGGAGATTTTATTTGACCAAAAGATTCCTTAATATCGCATACATATCTCACGAACATACGAAAAAAAAAAGATGTTAGATATCCTCTTGCCCCTAAACCCGGGTCGTAAGGGAAGACGCCACCGACCAGCCCCTAGCCGTAAGGAAAACGGCTAGTATCTGGCCGGTAGCGTCAATGCCCGTGAAATCAACGGACACGATGCATACTCTGATACCTTGTGACTAAAATGTCCTTGTGCATCGCAGTCGCTGCTTCCGCATGGCCCGCCGAGTAGCAATGCTATTCTGCCAAACGCTTTACCAACTTTTCATTGCCAACTTGACGTGGCATCCTATTACATCAGTCTGTTTGCCTGTCAGTTGGGACTAAGTGCCATTCATGGTTCTGGGTGGGTGCAACGGACGGCAATGATCTTGCTAGGCTCCGGTGGCAGTGGGCCCCGCAGTTGCATGGTACGCAGGATGTGCTGAAACTTCGCCCCCTCAGCTAGTGACAGTACCTCTTAGGGACGATTTTCGGTGCTAAGGTCGTACTGGGTAATCAGATACGCACATCATTCATGACCGTCTGATGGAGCAGAATGACGCTCGTCTCACTATACCCGCAAAGCACTACATGGGACGGGTCCAAAATTACGTGCGCATGTGATTCCATTAGAAGACGACCGAAGGTCGGTGGTCTGACTCAGCGCCGACTAATAAGGACGCAAGCTGGGAAATCTCCATAACGGCTACATTTTTTTTTTCCCAAAGTAAATATATCCACGTTGTGATAAATCCCGGAATCACTGTCCACTCACATATCATGTGGAGCCCGTAGGCCCACTCCATATAAATTCAGCCCACAGGCCCACTCCACAATAAATTCTTTTTTTTTTTTACCAGAGCTCCACATAAATTCTCGCCCGCTTAGATGACACGCTCCGCTGTGGCCCCACCGGACATCATTCAGCTTGAATTGATGGTGACATATATCACCAGCTTCTCAAGAGCGGTGTGGGGCCACTTCTTGGATGCTTTCGCTTGAGGGGGCAACCAACCTCGGTCCAGATTTTGTGAAGCACCTGGAGGCGACGAAGAGTGAGAGAGACCATCCGGAGAGATTGGGATACCCTCACGATCGGAATCTCCTGGGAGATTTGACTGGAGCGCAATCGGAGGACCTTCCAACCCAAGCACGACTCAGTGGACTCTGTGATCTCAAACATTAGGTTCTTTGGCCGACTTTGGGGTGCGACCCTTCAGCAGGGCCCCAGAGAATTCCTTTTGGATTTTTGTAACTAGGATGCAAGATATCATTGTAATTCCTTCTTTTACTAAATAAACTGGTACGGGTCTAGGCCGAACCCCCCCTCAAACACCGAGAGGGATTTCTCAAAAAATAAAGAGACATATATCACGTGAAACCTTTAACGTTAAAGATGTGAAATTTGAACTTAACGTTAAACCCTTGTAGTTGGATTTTGGCTAACTCGAGCTTCTTCTCGTGCACATATGTAAGAACAAATTTTTTAAATGGGAATGTTATCTTTACAGAATCCCTGCGGCCCTCCCTGTATGACGTTGAACCTATCCGGTCGAAAACAAGGCGGTCAGAATCCAAACTCAAGCCACCCATACCACCCCGCACGATCATATGACTACAACCCCTCACCACATGCATGGACTCCATGGCCGGAGCTCGTCCCGGATCACGGAGTCCGTCAACGCGAAACTGACGAACCATGGCACGAACGGACGGTCTCCGGTGGTTCTTCTTCGCGTCCTATCCACATTGACGGCGCGGGGGAGGTCGACCGGTGTCCGAGCGTGGCGCGGGAGCGGTGCAGACCTCTCTCAAAGCTCGGTTCTATGTGAAAGAATGTATGGCACCATTTGTAAATTCAAATGCCACTTTTGTTTACATGATAAATTCAAATGCCGTTTTATATATAGTTGGACTTTGGCTAACGCGAGCTTCTTTTTCCGTGCACATGTAATACCAAAATTTTTTAAATAACAATTTTACCCCTACAAATAAAGTGTAACAATCGTAGCAAAAGAGTAACAATCATTAAAGAGCAAAAATCCTTTAGTTTTGACTAACACGGGCCCCTTCTGCCGCGCACATATAATAACAAAAATTCTTAAATGACAATTTTAGCCCTACATGTAAAATATAACAATCTTAGTAAAAAAATAATAATTGGTAAAAAGTAATCATAAGTTAACAAAGAGTAACAATTTGATTTGGTATAATGCCTTAATTGTCAATTAATTATTGTAACGATACTTCTGCTCATCTGTCACAATATGATTATCTTTGTGACAACAAATACATCTAACTATGCAAAACCAAGTCGATTACATCTCGCACATAAAGAGTAACAATTAGGTAAAAAAGAGTAACTGTTTGGTCGATTGACAATTTTTTTTTTATATATAAAAATATACAAAAAAATATATAAATTAAATTATTTTGTTATTTTAAATCGACAATCTGGAGTGATTTCAATTGAATTTCATGCAAAAAATTATCCGTGTTAAGTTGATGGCATGAAATTTAAAGTTAATGAACCTGTGTTGGACGCTATTGTCCCTCTTTTTCTATTTGGTTCGGTGAGATTTTTGGAGAGAGCTATTGCAATACGAACCTGTAAGAGCTATCACTAAGTCCCCCCCCCCCAATAAAGGATTAATGTGTGAGTGGTCCCTAACAACAGATCCATCCCATAAACAGGACCCCTTAAAGTTTCTTTTAGCCTAAGGTTCCTGCCTTTTTCAGTAAACTCAAATTACCCTTTATCTGCTCTCCTCTCCCATCTCTTCTTCAACACAACCACCACCGGTGAGGAGGGAGGAAATGAGCCTCTGGTAGGTGCATTGCACCCCACCCCGACGGCAGCCACCGCGACTGTGCATCGCACCCCACCCTGACGACAGTCATCGCCGACTGGTGCATCGTACCCCAGCCATACAGCAGCCACCAGCAACCGGTGCATCGCACCCCATCCCAACGGTAGCCACCATTGGTGAGAAGGGAGGAGGTGGGGTCCGACGACAGCAAGCATCGGAAGCTGGCAGATTTGGCTTGGTTGGTGTTCACTGGTTCGATGGCATTGCAACGAAAATTTAAAACGTAGAAGATGGTATTTTCATCCACAGGCTTTCAGTATCTTTGTCAGGGACGGCTTACTAAGTCCCCCAATAAAAAATCTCTTAGCCATTCGATTTTATGTAAATATCATAGTCGTCTCTTGATCTAAAATGGTTGACTACCTAATAAATTTGGGTTGCAGAGTCTTACCCACACCCGCGCAGAGAATGTTGGGTAGTTGGAGACGATCTTTCTGATGCGGACATTAGTCAATCCGATATGTTTCAGGAAACGAAGGGCTGAATCGGGCTTCGAAGGAGAGTTGACGTGGGTGAGAACCCGCATGAATCGATGAGGTATTTGATCATTGTGACAATCCCTAGCATGGAGAGGATGGAGAGGGAGAGGGAGAGAGAGAGAGAGAGAGAGAGAGAGAGAGAGAGAGAGAGAGAGAGAGAGAGAGAGAGAGAGAGGCTAGGGTTTTGGGAGAATGGATTAAACCATCTCATTAGGCCAAGTGCCAAATATATATGAAGATACAATAAAGGAACAAAAAAGGGTGTCCTATACAGGCTAGCTACGGGTATATGTATCTCAACTATACACTATCACTAACAGCCCCCCTCAAACTCAAGGTGGATCATGCACCATGAGTTTGCCAAGCAGAAACTGAAAACGTGGAGCAGGGTGTGACTTCGTGAAGAAGTCAGCAATCTGTTCTCCAGAGGAAACAAAGGGGAGAGAGATGGTCCCACCCTCATACTCCTAGCGAGAGTAATAGCAATCGAGCTCGATGTGCTTCGTCCTCTCGTGGAAGACCGGGTTGGTGACAATCTGTATAGTGCTCCGATTGTCACAGTGAAGGGCTGTCGGTTTAGAGATCTCAACTCCCAGATCTCCAAGAAGTCGTCGCAAGTGAACGATCTCTTTGGTAGTAGAGGCCATGGCTCGAAACTCTGCTTCAGTACTGGAAAGGGAGACAATGCTCTGCTTCTTGCTGCGCCATAAGATAAGAGAATCTCCAAGAAATAGGCAATATCCGGTAGTCGATCGACGAGTGGTCGGATCACCAGCCCAGTTAGCATCCGAGTAGGCACGTAGAACCAGAGGAGAAGTCGATGATAGAAAGAGCGACCAGGTGATGGTGCCTCGGAGATAACGGAGAAGTCGAAGAAGGGCAGCATAGTGAGCAGAGCGAGGGGCTTCGACAAACTGGCTGATGATGCTGACAGCATGAGCAATGTCGGGCCTGATGATGCAGAGGTAAACCAACTGACCAACGATCTGTCGGTATCGAGTAGGATCTGAGAGAGGCTCACCATCAGTGGGACGAAGCTTCACGTGAAGCTCGAGAGGGGTGACAGCAGAGCGATCATCAGAAAGGGCAGCCCGGCTAAGGATGTCAGCTGTGTACTTCTGCTGGGATAGTAGAATCCCTCACTCACTGTGGGCGATCTCTAGCCCAAGGAAGTAGCGAAGAGGACCTAAATCCTTCATCTGGAACCGGCGCCGAAGATGCTGCTGAAGGGAACTGATGGCAGCGGATTCATCACCTGTGATGATCATGTCGTTGACATATAATAGGAGAATGGCCTTGCCCTGAGGAGATGACCGTACAAAAAGCGAGTGGTCCTGCGAGCTCTCAATGTAGCCGATCTCGGTGACGGCTCGTCAAAAACACTCAAACCAAGCTCGAGAGGCTTGCTTGAGCCCGTAGATGGCTCGACGGAGGCGACAAACATGCTGGGGAGGAGTATGCAAACCAGGGGGTGGCTGCATGTAGATGACCTCTGAAAGATCACTATGGAGAAAGGCATTCTTCATGTCCATTTGGAGAAGAGGCCATCGGCGGACAGCTGCAACTGCCAAGAGTGCACGAACGAGGTCATCTGAGCTACGGGTGCAAAAGTCTCCTCGTAGTCGATTCTATATGCCTGAGAGAAGCCACGGGCCACCAACCGAGCTTTGTGCCGCTCGATGGAACCATCAGGTCGCCGCTTGACCTTGTAGACCCACCGGCAACTGATAGGCTTAACGCCAACAGGAAGGGGGATGATATCCCAAGTCTGAGTCTGCTCAAATGCTTGAAATTCCTCGCTCATAGCCTGTCGCCACTGAGGGGACTGGACAGCCTCCCGGTACGATTGAGGCTCCTAGTTTGTGTGAAGGGCTGCAAAAAAGGCTGTAAACTGAGGCGAGTAGGAGGTGACCGTGGCAAAGCCAAAACGGTCAGGTGGGCCAGAGCTAAAGCTGAAGCGATCAGGTGGGTGGTGCTCGCGCTGAGGATAGCGGGGCGGCGGGCGAGGATCCATGACCGGTGACGTCTGGCTGGGCGTAGCAGGCGGAGTACCATGGACGTCGGGAGTATGAGGAAGACCTACGGAAGAAAACGGTGACGGAGGAGAGGAGGGGACGGAGGAAGACTCTGTGGAAGAATCACTGGAAGCAGGGGGAGAAGTGGAGCTGGATGAAAGGGGTTATAGAAGGGGCTCAAGAGTCGGAGATAGGGTGGTAGGAGTCTCCAAGAAGGTGAGGTCCTGAGCTGTAGAGGAGTAGTAAGGGGCATCCTCGACGAAGGAGACGTGTCGAGAGATGCAAAGAGGACGAGTCAAGGGGTCATAGTAACGATAACCCTTATGCTCGGCGCTGATTCCAAGGAGGATGCATTTAACTACTCGTTCGGACAGCTTCGTGCGCTCATAGGGTGGAAGGAGAACGAAACAGGTGCACCCGAAGGTATGAAGCATACTGTAGTCAGGAGTAGAAGAGAAAAGACGCTCGTGGGGAGATACACCACCCGAGAAAACAAAAGAAGGGGTGATGTTGATGAGGTTGACTGATGTCAAGACAACCTCAGCCCAGAAAGTGCATGGAACGGAAGCAGAGAGAAGAAGAGCACGCGTCGTCTCAAGGATATGACGGTGCTTCTGCTTGGCTACTCCGTTTTGCTCGTGTGTGTGAGGACAGGAGTGCTGGAATAAGGTCCTATGGGACTGAAGAAGTGTCCGCATAACCGTAGAGAGATACTCGAGGGCGCAATCAGACCGAAAAGTCTTAATGCGACAACCGAACTGTGTGTGGACCATCGAGGTGAAAATCTGGTAGACTTGAGGAACCTCAGAGCGGTGCTGAAGAAGGTAGACCCAAGTCTATCGGTTGAAGTCATCGATGAAAGAAATATAATAGCGATAGCCACACATCGAAGGAAGAGGTGCAGGGCCCCAGATATCAGAGTGTACTAAGTCAAAGGGAGCAGAACTCTGAGAGATACTAGAAGGAAAGGTAAGGCTGTAGCTTTGGCAAGCTTACAACCGGTACATGTAGATAAAGAAGAAAAAGAGCAACGACCTAGAGCTCCAGTCTGGAGTAAGCTCTTAAGGCGAGACTCAGAAATGTGGCCTAGTCTTCGGTGCCACAGGTCGGCATTGAAAGAAACTAAACTACAGACGCCAGAAGGTGAAATGAGGGGAAGGTGGAGATGCTTGAGGTGGTACAGCCCGCCTGACCTACGACCAACGCCAATCACCCGTCCGGTATGTGGATCCTGCACAACACAAGAAGAAGGGGAGAAAGTCACAACACAGCCAGAGTCACAACGACTGCTAATGGAGATGAGTTGCATGCGAAGCTGGGGTACATGCAACACATTGGGTAAAGAGAAACGACCGCTCGGTTCTGTGGTGGCGGTAATCGATCCACACTGTGAGATGACTAAAGAAGAGCCATCTGCAGTGTGTATTGATGGGATGTGCGGTGTCGGTCGGCAGTCGGTAAGCAAGGAAGCATTGAAAGTCATATGATGGGAGGCCCCAGAGTCCAGAATCCAAGTGGCGAAGGTACTGGGAGTGGCTAAATAAGCAGAGGAACTGGAGGCGCTGGAAGCCTCGGCGGAGCTGAAACTCGCCTGCTGGTCTAGGCGGAACTGAAGTTGTGCAAGCTGCTGCTGATGGAGCTGAGTAGCGTCAGGGGCGTCCAAGGAACCTCGGGGTGATGATGGAACCGTGCGAGGAGAGGACGGAGCAGTAGCAGCAGCAGCAGTAGAGACAACGGGTCAACCACGTCCTCGGGGTCCCTGCCTCTTCTCGGGATGCAGCTTCCAACATTTGGCGACGACGTGGCCTGATTTGTGGCAGTGAGTGCACACAAACCGATCACGACCAGAAGCAAAAGTAAGAGAGACAGCTGGGGCTGCAGCAAGAACACCTGTATGGCTGGAGGGGGACGGAGGAGTCCTGGTGGCGATGGTGCGTAGCCTGGTCTCTTCTGCGACGAACTCAGTAATGGCAGCATCCAAGCATGGAAGTGGGTCTCGGTGGATCAGGGCGCCAGCAAGTGGTCCAAATTCTGGTCGAAGGGCCATCAGGAACTGGTAAAGCTGACGACGCTCCCAGAAGGCTTGATGGACGGCACAACACTCGGGAGAGACGGGAGGCACCAGTGACTGAAGCTTCCGCCAGTAACCACGCATCTGCGTATGGAATTGCTGGATCGTACGATCACTCTGTTGTTCGGACTGGACCTAGGAGAGAAGAGCATACTCGCGGGCGCCGCTAGACTACACGAAACGCTCAACTAAGGAGCGTCATATGGCTGCGCATGCTCCAAGGGCGGCGAGGTCAGCATGCATCGTCCGATCGACTGAAGCGACAAGGTAGGCGGTGACCCGTGCATCACGAAGATGCCACGCTTGAAGAGCAGCAGGGAAAGCCTGACTTGGTGCCGTCGAGTAATCCAAGAAGGCCACGTCCGAGAAGCGTGGTCTGGACGGTGGCTGCCCATGCTTCCCAATCGGCGGAGGAGGCGAGATGAAAGTCTGTCGAGCTCGGCAGGAAGTCTCGAGTATATTCGAATAGGAGGCTCTCAGAGTGCGGTGGCACGGCCGGAGGAGCATCTACGGAGGAGGAGTCGGCCATGGTGGCTCACTCGGTGCCGATTACTCTCTTCTTGCTTGGTTGCGGCAACAGCAGGAGCGGCAGCTGTCTCTGCAGCAGTCCCTCGCCGGATCTGTAGAAGGGGAGGAGCTCAATGGCCGATACAGAGGAGGATCCAGTCGGATCTCTGGTTGGATCCAGAGGTTGGATCTGGAGGTCAGATCTTGGAAGAGGGTGAACTGCTGGAGCGGGATCTCGAATCTGGCCGGATGCAGGGGAAGCAGATCCGGAAATGAAGCAGATCGGAGATGAAGTAGATCCAAAAATCGAAGCAGATTCGGATATGAAGTAGATCCGGATGTAGGGGACGCCGGTCGTCGCTCAGATCTGGAGATCGGAGGCCGGATCTGCTCAGGTATGTGCTCGGATCTGGATCTCACGCTCAGATCTGGAGAAGCTGACGCCGGAGAGGATCTCAGGTCGAGAGGAGAGGATCTCACGCTCGGATCTAGATCTCATGCCAGATCTGGATCTCACGCACAGATCTAGAGAAGCTGACGCCGGAGAGGATCTTAGGTCGAGAGGAGAGGATCTCACGCTCGGATCTGGATCTCACGCCAGATCTGGATCTCACGCTCAGATCTAGAGAAGCTGACGCCGGAGAGGAGAGGTCGCAGGGGAAGCTGATGCCGGAGAGGAGAGGAGTGGATCTCAGGTCGAGACCGGATCTCAGATCAGCAATAGCCGGAGAGGAGAGGAGAGGATCTCAGGTCTGATCTGGAGAGGAGAGGAGAGCTCTCCGGGAGAGGAGAGCTCGCCGGGTCTCAGATCAGCAACAGCCGGAGAGGAGAGGAGAGGATCTCAGGTCGAGGCCGGATCTCAGGTCTGATCCGGATCTGGCTGTCGGACGGCCTGAGTTCGCCGGACCCGTAGACATCAGGTCGCCGGAGGAAGCTGGGGATCAGATCTCATCGGAGGTCCTCGGGATCGAGAGCTCTGATACCATGTGACAATCCCTAACATGGAGATGATGGAGAGGGAGAGAGAAAGAGAGAGAGGCTAGGGTTTTGGGAGAATGGATTAAATCATCTCATTAGGCCAAGTGCCAAATATATATGAAGATACAATAAAGGAACAAAAAAGGGTGTCCTATACAGGCTAGCTACGGGTATATGTATCTCAACTATACACTATCACTAACAATCATAAACAGGGGTTCGGGACGTGGGTTTTGGGTTGCAGCGGTACACAAGCGAGAGAGAGAGAGAGAGAGAGAGAGAGAGAGAGAGAGAGAGAGAGAGAGAGAGAGAGAGAGAGAGAGAGAGAGAGAGAGAGAGAGGGTGTTGTGGAGATGGAGAGGTGGTGAGAGGAGAAAAGGATGAGGGTGGTCTTGCGACCGTAGTAGTGGAAGAAGAAGAATAGGGGGGAAGGAGGTGGGAGAGTATCCTTCAGCAACAACATGATGAGGAGGGGAGAAGCATCTTACCTCCTTGATGGGTTTGGCACTGTGTTCTCTAGGCCTCCACACTCCCTCCATCCTTCGTCTGTACTCACCTACCTTTTTTCGCAAGTTTTTTTTTTAAATAATATTTTTTTAAAAATATTTTAATAAAGCAATCTGTCAAAAATGATTTCAAAATTGACTATTTATCTGCCACATGGCCGCCACATCAGCTATTTGGTAAACTTTTTGTCCTATAAAACCGATAAGTGAGATACCCGTTTTGAAATCGGTATTTTATTTACCGATTTACACCACAGATCACCTGTGTATAATGAATGTGATGGTCCTCACTTTTAAAAACCAAACTTTGAAGCTGAAAGTGATATTGGAAACCGGTCTTCAACATACTGGTTTTACTCGACAGAGAAAGTTCAGCACATAGTTGACGCGGCGGCCACATGGCAGGCTAGTTTGAAATAATTTTTGTTAGGTGGCTAATGAAATATATATTTTTTTAATAAAAATGCTGTTTTGAAAAAAAAAAAAAAAAGACCATACTGCACAGCCATCCCTCATTGCTGAAGAGTGAGGAAACATCCCACCAGGGGATAGGAGACTTGGGAAACAACTGATGCTTTGGGGTGACGAGGTTGTGTCTTCGACTCATCCTCCTCCTCCCATCGGTTTACTAAGGGTGCACTTTACCCCTTAAAAAAAAAAAGTGTAGTGGAAAATTCTAAATGGAAAATCCTCATTGCAGATTTTTTTTTTTTTTTAAAAACTTATTGGAATTGGTCGGCTTTGAGATAATCCGGAGCCAAATCGAACTAGTTCAATTCTACCATATTGAAGCTCGAACCAATCCGAATTGGGCATAAACCCGACCCAACCAACCCTAAGGTCGCGTTGGTTTGGGAACGGTAGTTGGTCTACAAAAGTAATGGCTATTAGCTATTTGCTAGCAAGCCAGAGGTCAACGTTAGCAAACAACATGGGGTTACACGTGCAAGCATGATGTAGCTTCCACGTGCTAACCCATGACATATATATGTAGACTAATATATGAGTTTGGTTCAATTTCTTCTTCTTCAAGAAGTTCTGGAGCATTCTCAAGGATAAGGCGTGGAAGGTGGTTGATGGCTTCTTCAAATCGGGTCCGGTGATATCTTCTATAAATCATACTTTCGCAGCCTTGACTCCGAAAGTGCAGAATGCCATGTCTTTCAAGGAGTCCATACTCATTTCTTTATGCAATTGTTTGTACAAGATGATTTCAAAGATCCTCGCTAACTGAATGCAAGTAGTGATGGATGAATTGATATCCCCTAACCAGACCGCTTTCATCAAGGAGAGAAGGATAACATATAACATTTTACTAGCCCATGAACTAGTCAAGGGGTTCTGTGGGGGGGAGATTACGGCCGCCGCACGATCTCTCTCCAACAGTCGATTGAAGGTTAAGTTCGAAGTGTGATACATTGTAGAGCGCTAAGCTGTTGTATGTTGAGCTGTCACACTAACACTGGTGAGGTAGAGAGACAGAGAAAAAAGTTGATTAACACAGGATGTGGTGACGGAGTTCGGCCAAAGCCTACGTATTCATGCGGAAAGACACAATCTTTGAATCCACTAACTCTAAAAAAGTAGAGCTACTCTCGATAGTTCAAGGAGTGCTTGTACAAGGAAACAGAGGGTGGAGTAGGCTTAACTAGAGTCCGATCACCAGAAGGCTCAGAGAGCTCTGGAAAACAGAAAGTGGAATAATAAATTTCGGTCCGGATTATTTACAAGATATGTTATTTATAGAGCTTTGAGAATATCTTGGGTTTTGGTAAATATATGGGGGGATTTGCTAAGCCCTAGACCGTCTTTGTAGACCCCAAACCAGGCTAGCAGGTCCCACTGTCGTCTCCGTGGGTCTCAGGCAGAGCTGGCGGGTCCTACCGTTATCTCCGCGGGCTCGAGGCAGGATTGACAGGTCCCACCATCAGGCATTAGCCAGATTTTGCACCCATAGTTACCTCCTCCTAGCTAGGTGTTGGGTTTAGTCCCATATCGGCTAGGGGTTGAGCGATGGTGTGCTTAAATACCCTCTGGTGGACCTCCCCTTATGTCTCGTGTTTTGGGGTAAGAGGATATTTTCAAATGGTATCAGAGCCAAGTTGCCGCCCAGTTCGGATCTAGTCAAGCCAGAGTGTCCTCCTTCCTTGTTGCCTGCCACACGAGAGGGGGGCTGGCGGGCGGTTCGACCCTAACCTCGTGTGAAGGGGGGATTATTGGGTTTAGTCCCACATCGGCTAGGAGCTGGGCGATGGTGTGCTTAAATACCCTCTAGTGGACCTCCCCTTACGACCCGGGTTTTGGGGTGAGAGGGTATCTACACTAGGCAGGTGCTAACCTAGTTGGTTGGGACTCCATGGTGCAAAATTGGTTTATGGGCGTCGAGAAGGCTTTAACAAGTGTTGAATGAATCTGCCGACCTCTTGCCTAGGGCTGACCAAAGTTCTAGCTGCTGACCCGCTGTCCGGGATCGACTGCAGTGTCTGCCGATTCCCTGTCTTTGATGTGAGGTCCATCATGAGTTTGAGCTAAACTGGTTTCAAATCCATAGTTGTCAATGCCCAAGCAATTTTGACGTGTGTTGAAGTGAGTTTATCGAACCCCTGCCAAGAGCCAACTAGAAGTATGTCTGCCGAGCTATTGTCTGGGGCCAATCATCACACTCGTAGACCTGTTATCGATCGGGACATTTTAGAGTTGAGCGGAGGTCTGCTTGCTGACCTGCTGTCCGGGACCAACCGCTATGTCTACCGAACGCCTGCCAAGAGCCGACCAGGAGTATGTCTGTAGACACGCTGTCCAGGGCCGATCGGCACGTCTGCAGACCCTCTGCCAAGGGGCGACAAGGGGTAGACCGATCGAGTGAAGGGCTTGCAGGGAGGACACCCTGCATGGCGCTGTTGATCGATTGGTTTTGGGGGGTTGGGCGCCAGAAGAGTCCTGGCGCTCATGCCTAATTGATCCTGAGACGGCAATCGATCGGTCGTCAAATGATCGGTCAGGCGCAATTGACCGACCGATCGGTTTTGGGGGGTCAGGTGCCAGAACGGTTCTAGCGCCCGACCCAGTTGATCGTGAGGTCAACCGAGCGGTCGATCGGGTGCCTAGGATCGATCGGTCATTGAGCGATTAGTCGGGCGTAGTCGACCGACCGATCGGTTTTGGGGGGTCGGGTGCCACAAGGTTCCTGGCACCCAACCCAGTTGATCCTGAGGCCGATCGAGCGATCAATCGGGCGCAGTCGATCGAGGGTCGGGTGCTAGAATGGTCCTGGCACCCGACACAGTTGATCCTGAGGCTGATCGAGCGATAGATCAGGTGCCGGCGATCGATCGGGTGCAGTCGACCGACCGATCCAAACTTTGGGAGTTGACGTTTTTTCTGAATTCTGGCGAAGACTAGCATTGGCGTGGCCGCTGATGTGGCACAATGCTAACATGACCACTGAAGTGGCACAGTGCTGATATGGCATAGCGCTAGCGTGGCTGTTGACATGGCATAGCGCTAACGTGGCTGCTGACATGGAATAACACTAGCGTGGGTGCTGACATGGCATAGCGCTAACGTGGCCACTAGAAGGTGTAAGTTCCAGGCTCGGTTCATCAAATATGGTCTTTTCTTTTCACCTTCGCCTTTTCGTTTCCCGACATTATGTTTTTGGCGGGAAAAAAGGGCGGGAAAGTGAAAAGTCTGACCTATAAGTAGGCCAGGGGGGGGGGGGGTCAAAAAATCTTCCACGCCTTTAGAATTTTGAACTTTCTCCTCGAGCTCTAAGAGTTTGGTTGCATTCCTTCGAGTTTCCCTTCTTCTAGCGTCTACCTTTTCTTCCTCCCATCCTGCTCAATGGCCTCTGCTGGAGCTTCTAGGTCTCAGGGGAAGAAGATGGTCACCGTTCTCTTGAAAAGTTTGGTTGCATTCCTTCGACTTTTCCTTCTCATAGCATCTGCCTTTTCTTCCTCCCATCCTGCTCAATGGCCTCTGCTGGAGCTTCTGGGTCTAAGGGGAAGAAGATGGACACCGTTCTCTTGAAAAAGGTAAAGGTAGGAGAGGCGGCTCACACCTCTGGGGAGTCGTATGCTAGGGTGGCCAGGTCGCCTGTCCCCTCTGGCAACAATTCAGGGGTGAAGGGCGGTGGGAAGGTATTGAAGAGGCATCCCGAGGAGGAAACGTTTGTGATGAAGTCTGTGTTGGAATTGAATCCTTTTATCAAAGGCGCAGCGAAAGCAAAAGATAGATCCGATGATCTCATGATGTATGTTTTATTACAATTAATTTCACAAAAACAATCTACATGCAAATCTATAAACTTAGCATATGTGCGGACACCCTAAAGGCATACTACGATCTACGAAAGTTATGCATACATTTAGTTAGGTGTTTAGAATCATCATATTTAGTGGATTTTAGATCCGAAGAGAACGGAACAATAGTTGATGCTGAACCACACGTGAATTGAGAGGAAAACAGTCGGATAACACATTGTCCTTTGTGAAGAGAGGAACCCTCGAAGTCCTATCTCTGAGTACAAGGATTACGAGCCGACGGATGATCACGTTGCGAAGACGATGACACTTCAAAGCCTTATCTTATCTTTCTTTCTTCTTCTTTCTTTTCCTTCCTTTTCTCGTATCTGTTGGGATGGAATCGGAGGCGCAACAGAAGTCGGATTCGATCCCAAGGATCGATTCGATATGCGATCTACGTTAAAATTTTCATCCAAATCAAACATATACACTATAGATGAACGAAACAAAGTATCCACGAGCTTGAGCGATGGTTCTCTTTGAGTTCACCCTGTCTCGCAATCACGCTAAACTCTAGCACTTGGATCTCTAAGCACCTCAGAGGACTAGCCCTTTTCTATTCTAGATCTCACAAACTCTCAAGAGATAAAGAGGTGAGTGGGAGAAAAAGATAGAGAGTTTTCTTTGTTTTCCCTAGAGATTCACAGAAAGAGAACCAGAGAAGCCAGAGAACTTGCAGAAAAGTGGAGATGATTGATCGTTTTAATTATCTTAAGGGGGATGGGTTTTTCGCTGAAAAATCCGTGAGGGGGGCCTCGAAAACCGTGCCCCCCCCCCCCTCATTTTCTACCGATCCCCTTCACTCCCCAACCGACCTCTCTCTCTCTCTCTCGCTCATCACCATATAACCACCCGAGATTCTCTGCCTTATTTCATCCCTAAAATCAAGGGGGGAGGAATATTTGAATATTCAAATATTCCTCATCTCTTGATTAAAGGGATAACAGCACTATGCACAAACCCTCATAAGGTGGCCGGCCTATTAGGGCATGCGGGACATTTTGATATGACCAAAATGCCCCAAATGCACCTAATAGTCGATCACCTAATGCGGGAGCGTGCATGGCCCATTTTAAGGTCACTTATCCACACTAAATCATCACACTGTGGGTCAATAAATAGTGATTTACTATTCACTGGGGTATCCTTAGAAAAACGTAGGGTGCTCCTAAGTAAAAGTCACTAAACGATCATCCCGTGTTCTAGTGCGACGCGCACACACGGAACCGACCCTATGCGATGTAAAGGCAACGTCACGCATCTCTACAGTACTCTGGGGTTGCCCCCTAGTGAACGCACTCAGCCCTACGCAACTTCCATGCTCCAATGCGATGCACTCATGGAACACAGGATAATTAGATTATCTTTTCTTCAACTCTAATTATGTAGTGAGACTAGGAGAAAGTAAAAGTCTTATATGATTGTGGATAGGGTGGAACCTTCAGGGACTAGGGTTCATAGCTACCAATCGGGCCCGATCGACACACTACACAAGTGTCTCCATCAATCCTCTGGGTCCCGGTTAACCTGTATGGCCACCCACAGAGCGATGCAGGCTGCACTCCAATCCTCCTAGACTTTTGACTCTTTCTCGCATACCCCTGCTCTATGCTTAGTATTGGTAATATGATGTCCCTCAACTTGGTGCCATGTGTCAACTCGAGCGGAGGAGAGCACAGTCAGACTCGAGTGACCTTCTGACTAGGTTCCTTTCAAGTTGATCAACATATCGCACCTCTGGTTGTTTTGGCCAGGTAACCGGATCCGATCAACAGCTCAACTACTGACCACCAGGTCTGGATTTAGTGCGGTGTATATCAGACCAAGGAACGTACCTCTTGATATAGATGTAGATGGACTGTAGAAGTGGCATGCCAATGCAATGCCAGCCCGGTAACCCAGCGCACTGTGGTATTGGATCGTGGTTAGATCCCTCACATGCTAGTGAACCAAAGTTACCTGCAACTGGTTAGTCCACCGGTCACAGTTCCTAAGGGTTTAGGATCGATTATCATAAGCAGAAACACGGCTATGTGCACCGATGTCTACTCACCGATCCGTGTATCGTGTTGGTTCCTTCGCCACAGGAAATGTGCCTGGCAATGACCATAGTGGAGAAACTTATGCTTTGTCATTCCAACAGCTTAACCTGATAGGCCGACCAATTCTAATCATAGTTGCGAACTGTTTAGGTTTATACGAGCAATTCATTGAGTCACCCAATCAGACGGACTACTATGTAGCCATGACTCCTTTTAAGTCATGTACTCAGAACACGTATAAATATACACACCATTAAGAAAAATATCAACTCATTTATTAATCAACCAAGTTTTTACATGCCCTAGACTAAAACTTATACAAAATTTTCTTCCTCTTCTTCATGGCTGAAACCACAAAGGGGAGAGAGAGGTAGGGGGGCGGATTTTCAAAGGAGAGGGAGGGAGCCTTGGGCCGGTCTCTCCCCTCCCCTATCTTCTTATAGAGCCGATCCCCTACTTGCACAAGCAAGCTAGGGCCGACCCCTATAAGATAGGGATGAGGGGGGAGGGATAGGGCAGGTTGGTGTTGGTGGCTCAATTGGGCGCGTTGGAATCGTGGTTGGTGGTAGGCCTAAGTTCAATGGCTATAAAGCCCTATAGAAATTAGGCTGAAAATTCCCAGTGAAAAGTCCCAAGAGGAGCCACACAAGGCAGTCGTCGACACAGATCCTCGATCTCATCGACACAGATCTCGAGTTCGATGGCTAAAAAGTCCTATAGGAGGTACACAAGGCAGCCGTCGACATAGATCCTCGACCTCGTCGGTTTGAGGAAGAGTCCCAAGAGGGGACCAAGCGGGCAGAGATAACCTACGACTTTGAAGTTGTAAAGTGGAGGCCCTCCAGCCGAAAGGGCGTTGAGGCGACAGAGGAGGAGGAAACAGAGCCATCCAAGGATTCTCCCTTTAATCTTGATGACCCTATCTTTGGGGCCAGAGCGGGAACGGATCTCCCTCCCCCGAAGGTCGGCGAGAGGAAGCCGGATGTGATTGAGCCGACTGGGCTTGCGGCAGAGATGGCTGCCACGTTGGCAGATTTGATGAAGGGAAAGTATAAAAAGGAGAAGGTTGCTGACACTTCCTCAACCCACTCCCACCCAAGCTGGACCAACGAGCCGTGAGCGAGGCAGAAACTGGTGAGTATTTGTATTTTGACATCTATAGTGTCACTGTCATTCTTGGCTATTATCCAACTGATCGATCTGTCTTTCATTGCAGGCACTCCCGGAGCTGGGACTTCGCAGGATAAAGTGCAGGGGGCGTCACCTGCTATGGCTGAGAGACCGAGTGCCCCTTTCTTTGAGATGCCGAGGAGGAGGGGGAGAAGGCTAGTCACTCGGCCTCTTCTGAAGAGGTCGGCTACTACGGAGGCGGAGGCAGAGAAGGTGAGGATTAACGTGTGATGACCAAGATCCAATAGCCAATAGCCAAGAGCCAAGACTCCCGAGGCTGGGATGCCAAGATAGATGAGGTGAGGTGAGGTGTACAACGCCACGAGTTAGCCCTACATCACCTGGAGAGAAGGAGATCATGGGTTACTTATATAATTTCTCCTCCCAAACATAAAAGACACGTTTTAAAACCATGCGCCGCTACAGATTTTGTAAGAACTCTGTAGTTAAGCATGCTCGGACGAGAGCAGCACAAGGATGGGTGACCTCCTGGGAAGTTCTCATGCGGGCACGGGTAAAGCGGATAATATCTTGTGTGTTTGGGGCGAATATTACATAACGCAGCGCAGAAGGAGTTGGCCGCCCAACTCGACCCCCGGTTTTACATGGCAACCCTGCACTACTTTGTTGGAGCCTATGACACCGACCCTAAGGATGTTGCTCAGGACGCCACTGATGTGGTGAGTGTATCATCAACTTGGAGCAGTTAACCTGATTTGAAATCTTTTGACTCTCGTTTTGTTGTTGCAGTTATTCGGCTCGATCCAAATAGCATAAAAGAGCGCCCGCCTGAAGCAGCAGGCTGAAACTGATGCATCACGAAGCTTCTATCTGAAAGACAATGGATCGAGTTTGCTGTGACTCAGTACGAAGCTTTGGCTGCTAGGAAGGGGGTTTCTTAGGTACGAGTCATTATGGACTCGCTCCGAGGATGCCTGGATGCACGTTTAGTGGTGGCAATGGGTTGTGTCGGGTAGGGTTTGTGTCGTGTCTAGTTTCGGGTCGGTCCAAAACCCCTAAACCCTGACCCAACCCGTTTAACTAATCGTGTCTAGATCCTAAACCCGTACCCGACCCGTTTATAAGCGGGTAGACCCGATAAGACCCGTTTACCACACGGGTCTATTCAGTTGACCCGATCCGACCCAATCTGCCTCTACCTAACCTGACCCGATAGACTCGCTGGTACTATATATTACAGTATCGGATTGCAGGTAGACCCGACCCGACACGACCCGTTGAATTTTAAACGGGTCTTCCCAGGTCTACCGTGTCCATACCCTAAACCTGGACCTGACCTGTTTATTAATTGGGTCTATCGTGTCGACCCCGTTTACGACTCGAACCCGTTTAACCCTGACCCAAACCCGCTAACTTCGTGTCGGGTCTGCCATGTCGGGTCCAAAATTGCCAGCCCTATGCACGTTGCTTGGAGCTGGAGGCGGCCTGTGCTTCCATCGAGGATCTAAAGGCGCTCCTGAAAGAGCATGATGAGGATACCAAGAAGCTGCAGAGTTCCGAGGCAAGTTCCCGTGCTGCAATGGAGTTGAGGATAAAGCAACTCGAGGTGGACAATGGTAGTCTAACAAAGACTGCAAGCGAACCCGTGGCCTTTGCCAAGAAGTGCTCAGGCACTCAGTCCTCAAAGGAGTCTGGCGTTGAAAAGCCTTAGGGAAGTTTGTATCTTCTTCCCTGTTTTTGAGTCTATAGTCGAGTTATATATCTGTCTTTTGACTTGCTAATAAAGATCACCCTTTTGGATTAGATGACTTGTGATTGGAATGTCTTTGTCTGAATGCCTGTTGAACGATTTTTGTGATAGAATGATGTTTGAAATGCCTTTGAAAGTCTTCAAATGCTAAGGGCTAGACCTTGGGTTTGTTGAATGTGCTGAAGCGTTGGACGCTTCGGACTTTATCTTTAAGCGCCAAGGGCTTGACCTTGGACTTGTTGAATGTGCCGAAACGTTGGGCGCTTCGGACTTTATATTCTAGTGCCAAGGGTTGGACCTTGGACTTGTTGAATGTGCCAAAGCGTTGGACACTTCGGATTTTGTCTTCGAGTACTAAGAGCTTGACCTTGGGCTTGTTTGATGTGCCAAAGCGTTGGACGCTTCAGACTTTATCTTCGAGTGCCAAGTGCTGGACCTTGGGTTTGTTGAATGTGCCGAAGCATTGGATGCTTCAAACTTTGTCTTCGAGTGCCAAGGGCTTGACCTTGGGCTTGTTGAATGTGCCGAAGCATTGGCGCTTCGGACTTCATTTTTGAGTGCTAAGGGCTTGACCTTGGGCTTGTTGAATGTTGCAAAGTGTTGAATGTTTCAAACTTTGTCTTTGAGTGCCAATGGCTTAACCTTGGGCTTGTTGAATGTACCGAAGTATTGGATGCTCCAGACTTTGTCTTCGAGTGCCAAGGGCTTGCCTTAAGTTTGTTGAATTATGAAGGTTAGAGTTCGGAGTACTCAACATAGTGCCTTAATGCCGGTTGTCCTAGGCAAAACGTCGTTTCAGTCGAATCTAGTGTCGGGTCACATAGCATTGTACTGTTGCCTGTTATTCGGTCGTATCGCAACCCGAATCAAACTAACTATGGTGAGGTACGGGAGCATGAGTTTTTGCATAACAAGGGACATATGCAATGCCAATGATTCATAGTACTTATCATAGCATCTTTGTATCTGTTAACTTAGGCGAAGTGCCATTTCGGTCATACCTACATTGGGATGCGTAGCTTCATATTGTTGCAGGTTAGTCGGTCGTGTCGCAACCCAAACCGAACTAACTGTGGCGAGGCACGGGAGCATGAGTTCTTACATAACCCAGGAGCATGTGCGACGCCAATGATTTGGAGTACTTATATATGTATCGATGGTCGTCGGATATCTGTTGATATATATGTATTTTATACCGATAGGTATTATGATTCTATCGATAATAATAATATATATACCGACAGATAAACTGTCTTTCGTCGGTAATAATATTTATTAATTTTAGAAGTATTCTTATATTACCGATGAAATACAATTGTCTGTCGGTGTTAATATTTATTATCGACGAAAATATTAAATCTTCGCTGTTTGATTTACTGGCGCCATCTTTTGACGCCATCTTTTCTGACGGTCAGCGACAAAAATTATCTGTCGTAATAAATCTATACCGACGGATATTTATTTTTACCGACGGAATATGTTCGTCGGTAAAAATAGATTTTTTTTTGTAGTGGAATGAAGTATCTGGATCACAACTGTCTGTTGCACCCAGTCTCAATTTGTGAATTTAACTCAACCTTGACCGACAAGCAAAGGGTTCCTATGATGTGATTGGATACCATATCATTTGGGTTGAGCATTTGAGACAGACACTTCGAGTTGAATAACATTGCTCAACATACTTACTCAAGTCCGTTTTTTTTCACTAATGATGTGAAATTGATTGTTCATAGAATCAAACGTGAGCTAATTGGATCATTTAACAACCATCCAACACAACTTCTTAGCAAGTACTTAGAAGTCTAGCTTCTATTATGAAGTACTGCACAGGTTTGAAATCTCCATTTTACCCAAAATTTTGATCATCTGGATATGATAATATTTTGACAGTGTGAAAATATTGTAGTTTTATATAAATGATAAAAATATTAATTTTTAATAGAATTTTTTTAGTGAAACTCTGGATAGTTATAAACCAAGTATAGATACATACTTTAGAACACTTAGATAATATTTGTACCCCATCTAGAACTGTAGAGCTTCACATAGAATGTATACTATATATTTCAGTTTATGAGTATTGTGTGCTCTTGTGTTGTCTTGTTTGGTACAATTTTGATCTATGTTTTCTAAATATATTTTTTTTGTGGATAAAAATATAATCAAAATAAAGATTAGTTGATTGCTCTAATAATGAATAGATTTCAAAAATATACTTAAAATAAGAAAGTTATGTAAGTTTAAAATCGTGCAAAAATTATACTGAAATACAAAATATGTTTTTTTACTAAGTCTGAAAAAAAGAGAGTTTTTATATAGGAAAGTTTTTATTCATTCAAAAAAAAATTTGACGGACCATGTTTTCTAGATGCGCTTATAGTTCTACATTTTGTAAAATGTTTTGAGCTAAAAAGGAGCTAATTTAACCACTTTCTCATAGTGCGGATTTTATTTAAACTCCTGAAAACATATTTTTTCAACTAAAACTGGAAAAAAAACTCATTTGATATTTTTTTTGATATTTTTATTGAAATCAAATGGGGGTATATGTTTTTTTTTTTTGACATCAGCGGGTGTCCCGAAACCTTTCGGGCAATGGCCCACTTCAGGCTCGGACTAATCCCTCCGGGAGTGAAGCCCGACCCACTCGGCAATTCCCACTTCACTCGTGGGTAAATCGAGGGGAGGAAGAGTTGAACCCACAACCTCATCACCAAAGCATCAGTTGCTTTGCCAACTCTCCTATCCCCTGGTGGGTAAATAGGGGTATATGCTTATTTACAACTTGGATCGTTTGCAACCAATCGATCGTATAAGGTTTGCAAACGATCCAAGTTGTTTGTGAGCGGCTCACAAACAAGCTCGACAAAAGCTATGTTGGAGGATTTGTCCCACCTCAGTAAAGTAGAGGGTGGAAAAGATCCTTATATGTATGGTGGGACCTCATCTCAACACATGGGTTTTGGGATAGAGGAAATCTCACATGGTATCAGAGCTAGACCCACTTCAAGAGCTTCTCTCGATAGTGCCCTTGACCCGCGTGAGAGAGAGAGAGAGAGAGAGAGAGAGAGAGAGAGAGAGAGAGAGAGAGAGAGAGAGAGAGAGAGAGAGAGAGAGGGGGGGGGGGGGGGTTTGAGATGGTCATGCCTCACACGGGTTAGTCCCACATCGATAATGGGAGTGAGTGATGTGCGGTTTATATACCCACCTTAGACCTCCCCTTACAAGCTGGTTTGTGAGGAGGTAGGTATCCAAGGGTGAGTTCTTCATATGGTATCAGAGTCTAACTGTATCACTCACCTGCCGGGTGTGGTCCCCACACATCTATCATCCACATGACAAGGACCACAAAAGATTGACTTGCATGTGAGGGGGATTTTTGGAGGATTAGTCCACCTCGGTAAAGTAAGAGGCATAAACAATCGTTATATGTATGATAGGACCTCATCTCAACACCTGGGTTTTGGGATGAGAAAATCTCACAAGCTCGTTTGAGTTCGTTCGGTTACTAGTCAAACCAAGCCCAAGCATAGAGTTTAGGTTTGTTTAATAAACAAGCAAAGCTCAAACATACCAAAGGTTGGCTCGATTGGGCTTGTGAACATGCTTTCTTAGGGCTCGTGAGCAAGCTCATGAATAGGCTCATAAATGGTTTGAATAGACCTCACATATATATAGTCCATGCTATCGATTGATGTTACAGTTTGAGAACAAGCTCAATAAGAGACTGTTCGATCACTAATTATGTGAAGCTTAGCCTGAAGTTTAGGCTTGTTTAATAAACAAACAAGCTCAAACAAACCAAAGCTTGGTTCGGCTCGGCTCATTTGCAGCCTTATAATTACATTTAGTAAATAATAATTAAATAAGGTGATGAGAAACCAATCAAACATTTCAAAGAACTTTGGCCTTTGGCCCCAAGCCTCCTTTATAGATGATTAATCTCTAAATTTTGATGATATTTCGTGAAATCTTACAAATTCCTCAAATTTCATTAAAATTGTCAAAATTTATATGTACATACTTTTGATGTGATATATTACGATATTTTATATTTTTAGTAATATAGTGCGAAATATCACAATAATTTAAAAAATCATAATTTGAATGTCGACCGAGACTGTATTCGATATTTTGTACCTTTTTAAAAAGCCAAGATATTTTATAAAATTTTATGAAATATTTAGAATTTTCAAACTGGGTGCAGCATGAACTTTAAGACTTTTCAACAGACGATCCTCTTATCTTAAACCATCACCAATATAGCCCACGCCTACACCCTTTAGCCCCATATACATGGAGTTCCATTCCTTTGTCGGATCTTCCTTGCTCTGGCCGGGTCCACTCGGTCAGGGCCCAGCGTGCATCGCAGCACCCCAAAAAGTGAAAACCGTATCCCACTCAGCTCCAACGGACCTGCATCAGACGGCTATGATATATGCCACGTCACAAAACCAAGTGAATTAAGAGAAAGGGCGAATGCCAAAAAGAGGAGTCGAGCTCATGTACGTGGACAGCAGGCACCCAGGTTGGTTACGTGGAAAGATCCTTCATACGTAACAGGCCCAGCACTTCATTCTTCTCGAGCTCATATCTCCTCCAGTCGGTCCGCCCCGGTCAGTGGGACCGCGTGCATCACAACCGTACGATAGCAGGATCTCCTTAAGTGAATCGTACTCCATTGGACTGCATGCGGCTGTGATGCGTGACGGGCCCACCGACCGGTGCCGGCTGACTGGAGGAGATCCGTACTCGTTGTTCTTGGTCGGAGAGGGGACATGGATATTCGCCGCTTAGATACCCCACATTTTACGCACACTAGCCTCCAGCTGGATGGTCCCACGCGCCCGACAGCGGACGGCCTAGATTTTAACCTACCGACTTCCAGCACCCGCCACGTGGATCCGGACAGTAGTGCTCACATCACTATTTTTTTCTTTTTGGGTGATGCTAACATCCTTACTTCGATTTTAAAGAAGGGTAAATTATACATAGAGCCCCTTATAGTTTGTCCGATTATAAGTTTCAACCCCTTAGGTAATCATGTTTAAAATCCTACAAACACACGAGATCTCTATTAACACACCAAATATTCTTTTTCATACACTAAATACTTTTCAGACACCATCCCATTTAAAAAAATTATATATTTACTTAGTGCACAACTGCACGTCTCTAAATTTGTGAAAAACCCTATATTACCCTTCTTCCTTCAAATTATTCCACTCACACACACACATCCAAACCCTAACCCCTCCCTCCTTCATCAACGACTCCGACAAGGTTCTTTTCGCTCTCCGCCCGTCTCCAAGCTCATTTCCTTTCTGAGCTTCCTAGCTTAGGCGTCGTAGGTTCCTCCCCTGATTGATTTTCTCTCCGTCGTTGTCTACCGACATCCAAACCCTACGTTCGGCCGACCATAACTGAATATGATACAATACGTTCGTCCGTCCAAATATGGTACAATATGTTCAGCCATGGTCGTCCGAACGTACTAAACAATGTTCGATTTTGATCAGATGAGCATAGTATATATTGTTCGGATCTGGTCGACGAAACATGTAAAAAAAATAGATATTTTGGTCATTTTATTTGGGGGTAATCTTGTAATAAAAAGAACTTTCAAATGATGTTTGAAGAGCAAATATTAAATATTGGTGTGTCCAAATAGCCTCCCCCGGTTAGTTTGAAAAAAATGTCATTTTCACCCCTCTCAAGTGGGTGTTTGTGTAAGAAAATAAAAATTGCAGGGGGCATTTGTAGGTGTCAATCATGAGGGGGCGAAAGTGATAATCGGTCAAACTACAGGGATTTCCATGTGTAATTTGCCCATTAAAGAATGGTCGGAAAAGCAGGCAAGTCCGAAAAGCCGTTTCGTGGGTCAGCGCTCACGAACGGAACACGTAAGGTGAACCTCTCCGTTCCTTCCAAACTCCATAGCCGGCGGACGGTAGGGGGAGGTATCAGCGGCTGACGTCATAATGTCGGTCGAAGCGACCAAGAAGCCCAATATGTAAATAATTTGAAACCCTAATTGTAATTATATAAGCCCACGATCCGTAGAGAGCGCTACCATTCTGTCCGGAGAGAGAGGGAGAGGGAGAGGGAGAGGGGGGGGAGGAGAAAGGGCCTCCGATGGCGGAGGAGAGCCCGGCGGAGAAGGCGAAGGAGAGCCCGACGGCGCAGCTGTTGCTCGGCCGGTACGAGGTGGGGAAGCTCCTCGGCCACGGGACGTTCGCCAAGGTCTACCACGCGCGCAACGTGCGCACCGGCGAGGGCGTGGCGATCAAGGTGCTTGACAAGGAGAAGATCCTCAAGGGGGGGCTCGTCGCCCACATCAAGCGCGAGATCGCCATCCTCCGCCGCGTCCGCCACCCCAACATCGTCCAGCTCTTCGAGGTCATGGCCACCAAGACCAAGATCTACTTCGTCATGGAGTACGTCCGCGGCGGGGAGCTCTTCGGCCGCGTCGCCAAGGGCCGCCTCCGCGAGGATGCCGCCCGCCGGTACTTCCAGCAGCTCGTCTCCGCCGTCGGATTCTGCCACGCGCGCGGCGTGTTCCACCGGGATCTCAAGCCGGAGAACCTCCTCCTCGACGAGAACGGCGACCTCAAGGTCTCCGACTTCGGCCTCAGCGCCGTCTCCGACCAGATCCGGCAGGACGGGCTCTTCCACACCTTCTGCGGCACCCCGGCCTACGTGGCCCCCGAGGTTCTCGCCCGCCGGGGCTACGACGGCGCCAAGGTCGACATCTGGTCCTGCGGTGTCATCCTGTTCGTCCTCATGGCGGGCTACCTCCCCTTCCACGATCAGAACGTCATGGTGATGTACCGCAAGATCTACAAGGGCGAGTTTCGGTGCCCCCGGTGGTTCTCCCCCGACCTCACCCGCCTCCTCTCCCGCCTCCTGGACACCAACCCCCAGACCAGGATCACCATCCCCGAAATCATGGAGAACCGCTGGTTCAAAAAGGGGTTCCGCCACATCCGCTTCTACATCGAGGATGATCAGTTCCACAACTTCGACGACAACTTGGACACTCCGCCAACGGAGGAGCAGCAGCCGGAGCAGCAGCCGGATGAGGCATCTGAATCCGGGTCCGAGTCCGACTCGTCTGTCGCATCTTGCCCTGCCGCTCCCTCCTCCTCCTCGACCTTGACAGAGCGCCAGAAACGCGGACCTGGGTTGCCCAGGCCGGCAAGCCTGAACGCCTTCGATATCATATCGTTCTCCCAGGGATTCAACCTCTCGGGGTTGTTTGAGGAGAGAGGGGAGGAGGCCAGGTTTGTTTCAGGGGAGCCTGTCTCAAGTATTATATCAAAATTGGAGGAGATTGGGAAGCTGGTGAGCTTCACGGTTAGAAAGAAGGATTGCAGAGTGAGTTTGGAAGGGACAAGGGAAGGAGAGAAGGGGCCACTGACGATAGCAGCTGAGATATTCGAGCTCACCCCTTCGCTTGTGGTGGTTGAGGTGAAGAAAAAGGCTGGAGATAGACTGGAATATGAGGAGTTTTGTAACAAGGAACTGAAGCCCGGGTTGCAGAACCTCATGTATGGATCCCCTGCTGCTGCCAACATTGCCTCCGACACCGAGTAGAAAGAGAAAAGAAAGTAAAATTCCTTTTTTTTTTGTTCCACCCTAAAGTTTCCTTAATCTTCCATTTATGACTGATCTTTGCAGCATGTCTGTACCATATTGTTATTTTCTGTTGGACCCTATTTTATTAGGATTTAGAAAGCAAATGTTGCTACATGCATCAACAACATATACCTTCCAAATTTTGCTTCGGATCAACGATGCACATATGAGTGGATTGAATTATTCTCGGGAGCATAAGATTTTCACATTTCAGAATGCTTTTCTTTTATTTTAATGATTATTTTACTCCTTTTGGCTGCCTTCTTTGTTTGATTCGTACCTCATCATTGAGAACATAATCATCCTGGCATTCCTAGGTGTGGGGCGTCAGTTACCTTGCTCATTGAGCCTTCTAATTTTGCACAATCCTCCGTTCATTAAGGTAAAGTTGTCTTCATAGATAATTCCGAGTGAGGTGTGGGTTGCCCATCTATTTGGCCAGCAAAATTTCTAGAATTGAGAGGAAATTGGATCAAGTGATAGAAACGAGTTTTGTAAATCGTACCTCTCTTGAGACCATAATCTAATCATAGTCTTTTTATAATCCATTAAGGCTGTATTCGTTAAACTGAACAACGAACATCCAATTGATTATTAACAAACAGTTGACCACCTAGACATACACAAGCTATCCAATCTTTATCCACAAATTGTTGAAACCTTCATCAATGACAAATTCCTAATAGATATTCACATAATGATTAGCATAGTTTTTAATTAACTTCATAATCGCCTACAGGTAATTTCTAATGCATTTTGCTATGTGAACTATGTAGTCAAAGTGGCGCGTAGGCATTTTAGAGGCCCGAACTCGTAGGCAGCCTCTTAGTTAGGTGTTTCTTTTCTGGGCTTCCGCCTAGGTTCTTGGTGTTAGGCGGGTGCCTGAGCAACCATAACCTTAGGCATTAGGCTAGTTTGGCTAGTCGGTGTAAGTATTCATATTTTTGTATCTTTAGATCCACTGCATCTTTATTTCCATTAAATATTAATTAAGTTAATGTTCTCGCATTATTTTAGTTCATGTACTTAAGTTATTAATGTAAACAAGGTTATACTCAAGGTTTTAAATATCGATTCAATTTTGATTTCGGTCAGTCAAAAAAAAAAAGAGGAACTTATCGTATTTTTATTATATGTCGGTCAAAATTTTATATTTAGGAGGAATGTTTTGTGGAATTTTGTTGGATTTCGGTCAAGTTTTGATCGATTTTGGATAGAAGTCGATTAAATGCAAGACTTTTATGAAAAAAAATGAGAAGGGAGGAAAATATGGAATTTTCACTGAAACAAATGAAATTTTTTTCTGAAAAGTTTGAATTTTTCAGTGAATTATTCGTGAACAGACATAATGTTGGATTTCAGTCAAATGTCTTGTCATTTGGCCGATATTTCATTCCGTCCAAGATTTTTGTACTATAAAAAATTCAGACAATTTCTACATCGGATCCTAAAAAAGGACATATTTCAGTTATGGCATAGGAAAATTTTCTACATGTGGTTCCATTTTTACGCTCCCATTTTAATCCAATACAAAATATCCCATATTCAATTTCGAAGAAAAGGTCAACTTTCCAGTTCATGTACAAAATTTGTCGTTTAAGGATTAGATAAAAATTTCAACTTTGAAATGCCAAAGTATTTGTCCAATTTTAAAATTTCACAAATTCCATTATATCAAAACAAAACTAAAAACCAAAAGACCAGGTAAAATGTCTCATCATTTGGCGTTCAAAATATTTCATCTACAGGGGCAAAAGTTAACCAACAGTTATGCACTCTAGGTTTAGAAAAAATTCTAAGCCTATGCATACGCCCACAAAATATTAAAATTAAGGTCATTTCATCTCTAGGAAGCATGGACACTTCCCCAGGCCTCCCGTACCCGTGTCGGACACGTGTCGGACACCGACACTCGTCGGACACTCGCCGGACACGCACCAGACACGCATGTGCCGTGTCCTACGTGCTTCCGGGAGCCGGACATGGTCGGACACTCGCCGGACACTCCTCGGACACTCGGGACACTGCAGGTTGACGGATTGTTCTATATAGGGTCGAGTTACAAGCTGTGGTGATTCAGTTTTGGCTTCAACCTATCTGATCCTCTGAGATTATAACCTCAGAGAATCAGATAGGTTGAAGTCAAAACTGAATCGCAGCCGTTCTTTTGCATACCATTTGGGCCTGAGTGTGATTCACTTGTCAGGATGGTTATGATGGACGGTTACGATTCAGGTTTGGCTTTAACTTATCTTATCTTCTGAGGTTTCAGATAGGTTGAAGTCAAAACTGAAACACAACCATTATTTTCCATACCATTTAGAGTTGTCTGCGATTCACCGATCGGGCTCGATGTAACTAACGATAGCGATTGAGTATGTATTAAATTTTCATTTTAGTTGTTTTCTATGAGATTTTTTCGGTTATTGAAATATATATGAATTGCAAACACACATAACATATAAATTTAAAAATATTAATTTATTTTGCCGTATCCCCGCCGTACCCGTGTCCTTTTTTTTTTAGGATTACCCGTGTCGGCGAACCCGTGTCGTGTCGTACCCGTGTCCCCGTACCAGTGTCAGTGCTTCTTAGTTTCATCTACATGGCATCATGCGACTATATTTGTTTACATTCACAAATTTAATTTTGTTATTTTAAATCTTTTACTATCCATCTACTGGAGTACTTAATTTTTTGTTAATATTTTGTCATGCTTAAATACTTATATTTAGGGCAATAAGTTAGAATCAATTTTACAATAAGAAAAACTCATATATACATTTATATGTATGGACATTTGTTAATAAAAAGGAACACACAAGAGTAGGTGGCTTCACTTAGATACATGTGAATACATTTGTGCATATTGTAAAGAATTGAAGTGAAGTTAATTTTGATTAATGAAAAAAATAGATGAAGTGTACTCGATGGATTGGATCTTACATCCACAGATGTGGATGTTATGATGGAATTTTTGACATCATAGAGATACCCTATCTTGCCTTGTGACATGTCACCATACATATGCATGCTCTAAAGGATTCATATTAATTCCTTGTGACATATCGATTTATGCAAATGTTAAAGGGTCCTAGTATAGGAACATGGATGTCTTATTTGGGTCCATAATTTGTTTATTTTGTTTAGGTATATAACAATCAACTTTTGGTGTGGTAACAGGTCGGGTTCGGTTCAAACCTTACCCCTATCCATACCCATACCCTTACCCATACCCATACCCATACCTATTTAGGTATTGAAAGGGTCCTTACCCTATCCATACCCATTTAGGTTTTGGTTGGGTTTCAGCTATAGATTTATACTTTTTTTACCACATATTTTCTAATTTTTTTTTAAGACTTGATTTTATACGGGGAATCTTTTAGGAACAAAGTTCTCACCATACAATGTTCAAAATTTGCGCACAATTCTCACTATACATTATCCAAAAAATACACAAATTCTTTTAAATCCAAGCCAATTTTTATAAGTGCATTATGTGTATTGAGCAAAGAGGTATCAAATTTCTGGTTTGGATATTGATGTACATATCAATAACCGAAAATTGATCGGGTATGGTATTCATACCCATACCCTACCTGAATCTTGTTCAGATACAAAAAATTACACCCATACCCAAACTTTCGAGTTTGGTTTTCGGGATCCATTGCCACCCCTAGTCAATTTGGTGTCATGGAAGTAGCAGAAGGAGGTGGGGCATTAAATTACTGAATAAAAGTTCGTAGGCCAAGTTTAATTGCTTAGGTGCTAACTTTGCTATGTTGGAAGGGCTATTTCTAGTTTATAATATGGTGGTCTCATATGGGTATATTTAGACGAGTTTCACATTTAGGGTTTCGGTACAATGAGATTATTTGTACTTCATTCTTAAATACTTCAAGAATAATTTGTGCTCAACATTTGAACCATAGTAGTTGTGGATGGAGATAAACATCAATTTGTATATAGAAAGATACTCATCTATGGTAAGCAACAAATTTTGTGTAGTTGGGCCTTTATCTTGGAGAAACTCTTTGATACTCTCAGAAGCTATTTATGCTTTCAAGGAGTATATTGTAATATTTGAAGTGAAAGAAACTCTTGCTCTATAACGTCAGAAATCCTTCGAACCTTGAAGATAGAGTGGCCTCTGCTTTAACCTAGAAAGTTAACGTTCATTGTATCCCAAGGCTTTTGTATTTTAGAGGGGTCAATTTTATATGGTTGAAAAGAAAGAGTCTTGTCGAAGCATAACTTGACAGAGTTCAATAAATAATTTTATACAATGGATCTAGATAGAGATTTCTATACAGAATTTAAAAACCGAGATTGATGTCATTTCTTCAATCAATAACACTTTATGTTATCTATATGTACAACCTTGATAGGACATGAGAAGCTAAACAATGAGCAATCAGCGATGGGTTCTGTTGCTGAAATACGAGGGCTATATGAAGGTCAGTTTGAATATCATGATCAAGGATAATCTTGTATAAGTTTCAGAGCGAGAAACTCTTGTGTGGGTATTAAAATTAATATAATATATCGATAGAGCTATGGTTGTTAAGGACTAGACAATATGAGTGAAGCGTTGCGTTCGGTTTTGGAAAAACTCTTGGGTGGCTATAAAAACATAGCATGGCGATAAAAGTTTGGTTGTTAGAGATCACACAATATGAGTTAAGCGTAGGTGCTCAGTTTTGGAGACCATTATGGGACTCTCTATAAGAGCATGTGAAGGACCATCTCTTTTTTATCCATGAGCTCCTATAAGCTTTGGTCTGTATTAAGCTATGAAGCACGGATACTTCTAGATCCCTTCCGTACCATTTAGTATCGGATCGAATACCCGATACTCGTTGAATACTCGAGGATATGTATCTGATACTTCTTATGCGTATCCTATTTTTAAAATAATAAATGGATACTCGGGATGTGTATTCGATACTTTTTCATGTGTATCCCAATTTCAAAAAAATAAATTTATAGATGAATAATTGGGGTTACAACATGCATACAATTTGGTAGTTTAAATATACGTTTCTTATTATTTCCGGAAGATGATTTTTTCTTAACTATGATGGATACAATGGGTGATTCATTTGCAAGGTTGATGTAGTTGGGGTTAGTTGAAGATGTGCTTTATTGTTATTTTGAAATATGTCATTTTATTTATGATGAACATAGGTAGATGGTTAATGTTGAGTTGTAATCTTGATATCACTATAATGGATAAAGTGAACTTTCTGGTCTTTTTTATTGATATGTTAGATAAAAGAAATTTTTTGTTTATTTATTTATTAACGTATCCCCAACTTATCGTATCCTGCCATTTCAAGAATTGTCATATCAACATATCCGTATTTATCGTACCTGTATCCCGTACCTGTATTCATGCTTCATTGGTATTAAGTATCTCTAATTGGATGTACGTGTTTCTTTTCCAAGATACTTTGACATGCTTGTTAACAACTATAGGCTTTTCTTCAATCTTCTTACTTGGCTTTGTGGTAATTTTTTGATTCTCATGCCATTGGATTAAGCAGCTTCAAGGACCCCCCTCCCCCTTCCTGCGCACACAGTCACAACCAACCCACCTACGATTTTTTTTTTTTTTGTGAGAAGCTAGTATTGAAGATCAAGTTAAATGGGATATCCGAGGTATTGTTTCTAACGTTAAAAATAATAAGATCTAGTTGATATTAAGGATTATCCATTGTAGTCAAGGAACTAAACCTGTGATTTTTCCATCCAGTAACACAGGCCCTGTAAAAAACCGGAAATTCTGCAAATTATTATTTTAAATATCTTGATTTCCTGTTTTTCGAGATTGATTCAAAACTTCAATTCTTGACTTTAGTGTTGTAATGTACTCATGATGCATGCAAATCGATCATTTTTTCCTTGATTATCAAGCTCAACTCACTTTTTTTTTGAGAAACCAGCTCAACTCAATTTTCAATGCTAGAACATCTTTTTAGATCCTTGTACACTTCCACTTCTAAAACTACCATTCTCTAATCCTTCTGTTCATCATGCATTCATCTTTTTCTTGGAATCAGCTTTATGAATCCTTCCTCGTCAGTCATTTCTCCTATAAGGCTATCTCTGTTGTCACCACAAGCTTTTCCATAGGCTTCCACCCAGCAGCACATTATATATTCTTTTTTTTTCATACCCAAGATGTGTCCATTTCTGATGCTCCATCTCCCTTTCATCCAAGCAATCCTCATTCTTTTGTTTGCCTTATTTACTATGCATATAGCATCCCAAGCCAAAGAATGAAGGCGTAGATTTCTTGAATTCAATCCAATAACCTTGCCTGAAGGAAATCCTTGGTGCGTTCTACGCATTTTACAAAATTCTTGGATGCTATAAGAGAGAATGGAGAGGATTGCAAAATGAAATTCTACTAAGCCCTGGACCTGATTCTACTTTAATCCCCAAGGTCCATTATGGTTTATTTTCCGTATACTATGAAAGATTAAAACCATATCCTTCACTGGTAGGCACTTTAGTCAGATTGATTTTCATAGAATCTGCTACTTATCCTCGTCTCCACATTGTTTTTCCCAATTATTTTAATTTATTGCTTGAAATCTCCAGAATAGGATGTTTCATTAGTAGAGATTTTGTACGAATGCATGTGAGTGTAGTCTAGATCCAACACTATCATCCTAATTGGAATAGTTTATATTTGAAAGCACAAAAGGAAAGGCATTCAAGTTTATGTTCCTGAATTCTCATTTTGAGGGATACATCTATTACTTTTCATTCATTGAAAATCCTTATATTGACGTAGGTAGGTTGTTGCACAATGGGGTTCGTTTAAAGAAATCTGTTTGGCAAGGGGATTTTTCAGTTGAGTGTTCAAATCCTATGAACTTGATTCCATCACAGGGAGTGAAAGGCTGAAAAGTAATTGACCATGGGCTAAGGATGATAATGTGAATGCTTGGTTTTGTGTGTATAGGTAGAGCCCTTCAAATAATTTGATGCTATGGGCTAAGCTTGGTTTAAAGCTTCATCCTAAGACATTTTCAGAAAGAAGATAAACTCCTGTTTGTCTAGTTTCCTGAAGCTTGATTTAGAGCTTCATCTTGTGACATTTTCAGAAAGAAGATAAACTCTTGTTCGTCTAGTTTCCTGAATCTTGATTTAGAGCTTGAAGCGTTCATCGTAGGACATTTTTAGAAAGAAGATAAACTCTTGTTCGTCTAGTTTCCTGAAGCTTGATTTAGAACTTCATCCTAAAACAGTTTTAGAAAGAAGATAAACTCTTGTTCGTCTAGGTTTTTTGAGTTTTATGACCATCCAACTGATGGATCCAAATTGGTAGTGAAACCATTAATTAGGGCCATTATGATAATGACGGTGATAATGACATAATGTAAAGCCTTCTGCTATAGCCATTTTGTCCTCCTCATAGCCTTATGGTTCTTCAGAATGCCTAGCATTTGGCCATGATAACCTAATGAAAACAAAAGGGTGTGGTGGGGTGAGAATGAGAAATACTCAGAATTTGTTGTACCTTTTGTATCATTGAAAGCAAGCAGTTGTATTTTTCCAAAATGCAGAGAACTAATTCCCAAATGAGAATCTTATAGCTCATGGGAAGAGGCTTGTCTTTGTGGCAATGGGCTTGCAAATGCAACCCATTAATCATTGGATTGTCCTTTTTTGGATTCGATTTGAGGCTTGTTTCTTATCGTCATGTCTATCCTTAGTTGTCCTACAAATGTTTAGGTCATTGCACTTTTCTGCCACACTTTTCTGTACATCATCGGATTCCATCCATATATGAAATGCAGGAAATTATTGTTTATGAGGCAGTAACTCATTAATTGTGGGGTGAGAGAAGAGCACTCTGGTGAAGATCCATGAGAGCACATTTAGAGACAAGTTTTCTTGGGAAAGAGAGGCCTGAAAGTCATTGGTTTACCCAAGGGACATCTTGTGGGGGGGGGGGGGGGGGGGGGCGGGGGGGGGCGGGGGGCACGACAGTGGGTTTAGAGCTACCTCCCATTACCTTCAGCCATTCTGGACATTTATTTCCATTAAAAGTTGTAAGTGATCAGCATACTTGCCACGTGTGGCAGCAAGTTTAGAATTAAGTGGCCTAGGGGTTGATGATCAATGCCTAAGTGAGAGGGCTCACAAATCGCTCGTTCTTGGCTCACCGCTCACCCGATAATGCATTGTCATTTATTCTGTGATGCATCCAAAACCTCTATCCACATCAAGAAGAAGAAAGGTGAAAGTATGGAAACAATGAAAGAAGAGGATTACGCCTCTGATGCCCATGAAGGGCCACCCGACCATGTATGTTGTACTTAAGGGAACTGGCCTTCTGTTTTGACCTTTAAGCTAGTTCCTTTCTCGATAGAACTCCTAATCTTTTGTAATTGCTACTTAGAAGTCCATGTTTTAGTTTATTTAGGAATTCTACTGTGACTAGGAGTCTAATTCCAGTGAAATTTAGGAGTACCAGTTCAAGTGGAAAGGTGAGTAGCCCCCTTAGTGCAGTCGGAGGGCAAACCCCTCTAGAGTGTTTTTTGACGTCCCCATGAGATTGGAATTTCAATCCATGTGTGATTGAAAAGAGGAAGGCGGCCTGATGGTAGGACTTGTTCCCTATGAAGAGGCTTAAGGCCTCCACTTTGTATACATGTATCATCGAATAAAATTTGTTGTCCGCTACAAAGTGTGTTGTGATGTCATGTTAAACTAAGTTGCAGACTCCTTAGTTCATCCACTAGAGGTTCCGACTCCTCTAGTACTTATCGCTCTCTTTCCCGTATCTCGTAAGTTTGGAACTTGGTTTCTATTAGTTTTCCCTGAAATTCTGGATGACAATCATGAGAATTCCTTTAATTCATGCATTAATTGATTAAAACTTTCATTCAGAAACATAATTTCCACATTAAACTTTTGTAGACCGTTCAACTCTTACGATGATAGACAACTCATACAATCCTTTTAGGTTTGTTTATCCCATTTCGTAATGCAGTTTCATACGAAACTCATGGTTGAAATAATTCTGAATGTACCGAAAATTTATTCTCCTTGTTGCACTTGTCTTTGTTCTTGCCTAGTCCTTGCCCCTACATCATGTTTGGAATAAGAACACTACAGAAAGCTGCAGTAACGTCTGTGCGCATTATACATACATGAATGGATGAGATCCTTCATCCATGTCGAATTGATGGACGTGGACGACCATGTCGAATTTCTCAGAGTCGAAGTGGAAATGGTTGTACATCAACCTCCATGGGATCATTTTCTTGTGCCGGAAGTTGACGCACAATCCCAAGCCCATGGTGATCTTCTTCATGGTCTTTGCAAAGGGGTGTGACATATAAACCTGCCGCATGAGTCCTTTGATTCTGTCCAGCAGACCGTTGGTTTTGATCAGATGGATAAGTGAGATAGCTTCGAAGATATCACCAGGAATCTGCTCATAGAAGTTCTATATTTCATAGGGAAGCTTGATCCTAACTTCCTCCAGTGGCTTATGGTGTTGGAGGACTACTTTGAATAATACAATATGACTGATGAAAGGCAGTAGTTTTGCAAAGATGAAATTAAAAGGCTAATCACAAATATGGTGACAAAGTGTTGAAAATCATTTGACACTTCAAGAGTAGCATCCTATTATGCACTAGAAAGAGATGATGGTGCTTTTGAAGAAAAAGTATACCCCACTCTTCTTGATTATAAAGGACATCGGGTGACAACATGACGATTGAAGAATACATAGATATGTTCAATGAACTAAGTCAAAGTCGGATGCAATATGGTGGAAGACGACAAGCATATTGTTTCTTGATTCAAGGGCGATGTTAGGTATAAGATCCATAGAGTGATTACTACTAAGCGCCTTTATGGAAAGGGTAAGGTGTTCTGGATGGCCCCCGAGATCTACATCAGTTGAAGCATCCTTGAAGCTGGATAAATTGGTACTCAAGTTGGCAGTATAGCTGTAGGTTGCCTGGCAATGTCAGGAAGGACCCCATCCATGAATCCTCACGCAGCAAAGCCACACGATCCTAAGCCTATCACTACAGATTTCTCGAAGGGAAACAACTGTAGATAAGCTTCCACGACGTGATGGCGTGATGCCATTTATAGATAGCGTTAAATGTGGAGGAAAGGGGCATTTCACTGCACAATGACCTACTAACACTAAGTATTATAAGAGGGAGAGGATGGTGTGGATAATTCACAAGAATGAGCTGATTAAGGAAAGACAACTTGACAATGTTGGAGAAGAGGGCTAACTATTTATTTTTGTGAGACGTATTCTGACAATACCAAAGCTGAATGATGCCAAATGCCCCCAATGGTTTCCGGTAGATAACCCTATCTAATCTTCTCCAATTTCCAAAAGTCCACCAACCGGTTTTTAGGGGGTGTTAGTCAATTAGGATTTGGTGGAGAGTTCCTTGTATTTAGGATTACATAAGTAGTGGTTCTGAACTTCTTTGTGGTATAGTAGATTTAAGTCTTAGTGGTTGCGGAGTCCACAGCGTGAACTCCTGATCCAAGCGTTAGTCAATATTTTATATGACCTTGGACTCCTAAGTTAGATGTTTGTCAATAATCATGATACAAGTCCATGACTTCATAACAAACGGGATTTACAAACCCTAGTATATATACTTTTTGCCCATCAAAAGTTCCACCTCAAAGATGGAAAATCTCCTGCGTGGGACTTTCTCTTTGAAAGGTATCATCGGCATCTCCCGGAACCCTAGCACTCATGCTCGTGATTGTGGAAGCCAACATCGGATCCCCAGCAACCCTCATTCTCCTATTCCAGGTATTTCTCTATCTCCCTCCTTCCTCTTCTTTGGGTATACCCAACCCCTCTCGACCGCCCTCTCCCTTCGCCCCCCCCGGTCGGAACAAAATACAGTAGAGAGAGTGAGAGAGACGCCCTCTGGATCCATCCGGTTCTGATCACGATGCCTGTCTGGCTCCGATCGTAACGCATGTCCGGTGCCGATCATGATACCCATCCAGCTCTGTCGTGACGCCTGCCTCCTCGATCATATATTGGACTCATTATTTTAATTAGTATGTTGCTTCCAATTTGTATGTTATTTGTGGAAATGACCTCCTTGGTTGATGGTATGCTAAAGTCTTTTGGCATGATACAATTGGTAATCTTGTTTGAAATATGATCTTATTTATAAAAAATTATCAATTTCTATATGTAAAATTACTAAAATCTTTGATATTAATTTTTTTTACCATTTAACTTATGTAAAAATTGGCCAAACTATTTATCCAACGTGGTGAGGCAATCTTGGATGGCAGAGGCAATGTTGATTAAATCGAACTTAATTTTGATTCATTGTTTTTGTACATTTTTTTAATGAACGTATTAATACTTTTCGTATTAGGCCTTCAAATTTCATCAAAATTGTTCTTCAAATGTGTTGGTCAAATGAGATTTTACGTCCAAGTCCACAACAAAAATCCCACATGAACTCTTAAAAAAGGGATTTATGAGACCTTGGACTTCTCAAAAAAGTCTGCAGACTCCTAAAAAAACCCAGAGACTCTTTAAAAAAAGTTCGCGGACTCTCAAAGACCGCAAGTCCACGAACTCCTGAATAATAATTTTAAAATCCCAATTGACTAACACCCCCTTAGTTCCAACGAACAATTTTATCTTATATATTTCTTCTTATAATCCTTGTTTTTACATCAAATTTCCACCGACCATCGATTCCTATGGTAGTTGACGACTTCTAGAATCTCTTTAGGTCTGTTTGTACATGTTCAAACTGTGATTTCAGATCAAACTTAGATTTGAAATAATAATGAATTTGCTTGAAATTATTCTCCTAGTTGTACTCTCGATCTTTGTCCTTGTCATTCTGAATTCTTGATATTTGTGTTGTGAATTAAGTTATTTTTCTTATTATTTCTCATTTGTAATGTATAGTACTACATCATAAATTGTTTACTTTGTTTGCCATATTTCTGATTTTGCGTCTTGTCCCCCCCCCTAGGAAAAAAAATCCTGGCACCGCCCCTGAGTATCGGTAATCAAATGTCTACAGACGGTTCCACTTGTTTATTCAGTCATGACTTAGAAAGGAGGGAGAACAAAAAAAAAGAAAAACAGAAACTTTCCAAGTTCTAATTAAGCACATCAGAAGATTGGTTGATTAACCTTTGTTTCTCCTATCCATGTGGTCGACGGCGGCTTGGAGTTCTGAATTCTTCATGAATTTGTCTCAACAGAGGACGATTTCTAGTCGTGGACATTGAATGTTCCAGTCTCTCTCTCTAACCTTATTAAAAAAAGGATGTTTTTGCAAATCAACTCATACAAGTTTGTATAATTACGTGCCAATCCTGAAGAGCCTTATATTTGCATATCGATCCTCCAAAACATATATAGTTGTGCATAGTCACTCCTTTGGTTACTTATCATCTCAAAAAGACGAATATATCTTAAATATTCCTCGGTTGACTGTTGGGTGTAAATTGTATTAGCCGATCCAAGTAGTAAATCGTCATTTGACCATGGGTAAAATTGAATCTCAAGTTAGAAGCTTACAGTGGTTAAATCACTTTTTGTGATGGATAGTACCAGAGTGGAACAATTTATGGTTCGAAGGGTACATATGCAATTATAAGATTTTCAAGGATTAACAAATAATTAAACTAGGTTGCACGGATCGATTTGCAAAAAACTAAAATAAAAGGTCCAATTGATTGAAATGATCCTCTTGACCCAAAACGACTCGTTAACAAATGGATTAAATAGGTCATTTCAGGTTACTAATTAATGAAGAAAAATAATCTCGGCTTGGGTCTAAAGAACTTGACCCAATAGGCTAATGGGTCGTGTATGGATCTAGTAGGCTCTCACACGACCTGGCCCAAAACTCATGAAACACGATCCGTTCCCAGGCCTAATCTCGTGCAGGCAAGTGCCGCCATTTAAGCTGACATCATGCTGACATTGTAGGCTGTGCGTCACAAGCAGCACCCATCCTACCAGCGCTGAAGGGCCTGTTTGCTGTTTGTATTGACCACTAAAGTAAACCATTATTTCTGTACGGTTGTTTGGATTGAGCAGTAAAGTAAATTAAAAAAATGAATCTATCGACCGCTCGTTGCCGTCGTCCACCATTTCTTGTCGGTCGCCGTCCACTACCCTCTGCCGACCATAGACAATCTATCGTCGTCCTGTCGGCCACCACCACCGTCGACGAGTGGTCGCCCGCTGTCTCCCCGTCTGCCACCACCTGATGCCGCCTGCCCCGGTAACGGGTGGCGGTGGGTGATGACAGACGGAGCGGTGATCGGCGGGAGTGGTGGCCGGTGGCGGTGGTGCACGGCGACCGACGGAGCAACCGGGAGGCGGCTTGTGGTGGCATCCCCTTGGTGCAACCCATGGCCCATAGGTCATGGCTCTGCTTTCCCTATCGTTGAATCAATCACGGGATGCTTTCTCGATCATGCCATTGGCTGACGTGACGTGATCAACGGAACCTTCTACTAGTAAATCGAAAGTTTTGCTTGATTTTTTTGAAGTAAAATTTCTTGACTTCTAGTAAACCTTCTCATATTCACTTTATTATAACTTTTTGAATCTAAACAGCAGCAAAGTAAAACTTCTACCTAATTCACTATTTAATCTGTTGACCGAATACAAACAGAGAAAACAATTTTGTTCCAACCTCCTTAAAGAGGTTGGAGCATCCCGCTCTCTTATTGGTCCATCTCGAGGGCTTTTGGTTATTTAACCATGATAAACAATATGAAATGACAAACATACCCTTAGAATGGATCAATGAGAGAGCGGGATGCTCCAACCTCTATTAAGGAGGTTGGAACAAAAACGTACTCTACAAACAATCCTAAGGGTGTGTATTCGTAGCTTCCCTCCAAAAAGAAAAAACATACCCTTACGCACGATAGAGAGCTCCCTATAAATTTGAATTTGTATCTGATGAGATGGAAAATTTTTAGCACATCCTGCGTAGGCTACAACCGTGGGGCCCATTGCCCTTCAAGAGATATGCGATAGCAGGTCCCCGCCCATGAGGGTAGTGGCCCCCAGCAATTAGAGAGGATCTGGGCAACGGTTGCAGCGTACGCAGGATGTGCTGAAAATATTAACACGTGGCCCTATCAGACGACTCCACAGCCGTGTGGAGCCAAGTATGGCTCGTGGAATGGATACAGCCAACTCCACGCCACGTAATCGGCATGCAAACCAGTTTGCAACTTTGCGTGACACTTGTCGCTGTCAATTGGTGTCTTCAGCGCCTTGGGTGAACCGCCATCGCCGGAGGAGATCGCCTCCAGAGGTTTTTGCGTACAACCCCCCAATACATATTCATACTACTAACAACAGCCTAGCGTTTTAAGTTTTATTAAAAACCCCCTAGTAAGCAGTAACGAGAAGGAAGGAGATCTGCATGGGCATCGACCATTGACGACCAAAGACATTAACAAAGACCAAATAGTTCAAGGGCAAAATAGTAAAAAACTTAGTTATAGTTTTTTTTTTCAAAAGTCAAGATACGTCAGGTCAGGGGGTTATTAATAAATTTTAAAAATCAGGAGGTTATTCCTGCTTTATGTGTTAGAGATTTTTGTTGATTTTTTTAGTGATTATTTTGACTTTTACCCTCAAATATTTTATGTTTGAGTTCCTTTGAAGAACCCTAGTACCGTGGCATTATTGCCAAAGCACATAGCCAAGAGGTTGAAGATGAAGAGGAGCTAAAAAATTTCTTGCTCAAAATACCAAAATAATATTAAGAATACATGGGATTTCTCTCCTCTTGTATAAAATGTATCCACAAAGAATCCAACTATACCGCCCCATATAACAACAAATGATTTTTTTTTTTCTTCAAACAGTCGTGTCATCACATTTCAACCATATCTTCACGTAGCCACTAGGTACCAAGCCTAACGGGTCGTCAAGAACCAGCGGACCTAGCAGAAGAGTGTGGTGAAATGTTTCGACACAGACTTGGATTTAATTTTTTTTTTTTCTGCAATCAAAATCCAACCCATCCATCCAGTGTTCTCCATCTATTTCTATCCTGAAACTGGGTGCCAATCCCAACAAATTGTCTAAAGCCAGTAGATCCGAATAGAAATAGGGGAGACTACTCAATCGGTGGGTGTTCATTAATGATTGTCAACTGAATCCTTACAAAGCACGTCATCAAAAAGAGGTGAGATACAATCAGGAGACGAGAGAATAGAAAAATCAGAATTACAATGAAGAGTATGGGAGGCTAAGACATGAGCCGCCTGGTTGCAATCATGATCAATGTGGTCTCATTGTTAGGCTCCAATGGCCAAACGCTCTGGGTCGCTAGTAAGATTCTTCATTCTTGTTCATCAATTGAAGCAGAAATGCTTGCCATACTGAAAGAAATAAAACTCGTATTTCATTAATCTCAACTGAGTTACATCGATCCTCTTCCATAAGTCCGGAGATACAATCAGGACCAGAGTGTAACCAACGATTTTCTACTCTTCCTTTCATCTTCTCTCCTTCTTCTTTTTCCCGAGGTTTTTCTCTCTCCACCTCTCTCTGTGACGACCAAGATCCAATAGGTCAATAGCCAAGAGCCAACACTCCTGAGGCTGGGATGTCAAGATGGATGAGGTGATCGAGGTGAGGTATACAAGGCCACGAGTTAGCCCCACATCATCTGGAGAGAAGGAGATCCTGAGCTACTTATATAATTTGCCCTCCCAAACATAGAAGACGCGTTTTAAAACCGTGTGCTGCTACGAATTTCGTAAGAACTCCGTAGTTAAGTGTGCTCGGGCGAAAGTAGTACTAGGATGGGTGACCTCCTTGGGAAGTCCTCGTGCGGGTATGGGCAAAGCGAACAATATCTTGTATGTTTGGGGCGGATGTTACAAAATGGTATCAGAGCCAGTTCTTCTCTCAACGGTGGGCCAGTTTTTCTCGCAATGGGGGGGTCTAGCCCTACACGAGGATGTGTAGCCCTAAGGGGGGTGGATTGTGACAACCAAGTTCCAATAGGCCAATAGCCAAGAGCCAATACTCCTGAGGCTGGGATGCCAAGATGGATGAGGTGAGGTGAGGTGTACAAGGCCATGAGTTAGCCCCACATCGCCTTGAGAGAAGGAGATCTTGAGCTACTTATATAATTTCCCCTCCCAAACATAGAAGACGCATTTTAAAACCGTACGCCGCTACGGATTTCGTAAGAACTCCATAGTTAAGCGTGCTCGGGCGTTAGTAGTACTAGGATGGGTTACCTCCCTAGGAAGTCCTCGTGTGGGCACGGGCAAAGCGGACAATATCTTGTGTGTTTAGAGTGGATGTTATAAAAATTGCCTTCCCTCGCCGACCAATTAGCCGACAGTGCGAAGGGAATTAAGATCCCAGACACCATATCCTACTCTGTGGAGAAGACACCTCCACGTGAATCGGAGGGCTGGTGCATGTCTTCTCCATGTAAGGTGTTATTACCTACCGTGCCGGCCGCCATGGGTGGCGCGGGTGTTTCTCCTCAGCTGCTCCATTGTGGTGGATGACGACGTTGGCCACCACTCTGACCGTCCCCCACTGGTCGGGTGGGGACTTAATCGACATTTTGCTAATTCTTTTTGTAATACAACAGGTAATTTTGTGTTACACCTCCTATGTAATCATCTCATTTCCCGGATCGAAAGGATAATTTTGACAGTTATCCAGCTCATCAACGTCATGCAGCTCATTCTGCATAATGCCCTTAGACGATTTGGAGACGCAGTGTGCGTTGTAAATCACTTTTTTTCTTTAAAGTTGGGATGTAACACAAATAAAGGTACACTTTAAGGTTTTGAACAAAATTTTTATATAATAAAATATTAAAGTATTGTTTGGATACTGTGAAAATAGTGGTGGATTTCTATTTGCATAGGTACAAACAAAATTTTATGTTTACATGGTTATTGCTTTTTCAGATATACAACCGGTTAATTTTACAGGTTCAAACATGTTTTACTAGCTGGTCTTTTGAGAATTCGTCTCAACCCGTAAACAAATAGAAACCCATCAATTATCTGCACAAGCCGTCCCCACTAAAAAAACCAATATGATCCCATTTCTATAAAAAATACATACAGATAATAAAAATAAACAAACAAATATAACTATAAATATGTATTTGTTTATATACACATTACAACAATACATATACAAAAGTAACGCACGTTATATACACGCAACATCCAAACATGCCTTAGGGTCTGTTCTTTTGCAGGGAAAATAGGGCGGAAATAAATTAATTGGACGGAAATACGATTTTCGCCCAGATTTCTGCCGTTCTTTTAGGGGAGGAGATATCGGAAACGAGATTTCCCCCCGAAATTCTTTCCTTGCTCGGCAAGGAAAATCTTTCCGAGCTAAACGTGTAGAAACGAGGTTTCATCGCAGAAAGCTCGACGCTTGTGGCGATTTTTGGCCGATCTCCTCCACAGGTTTCGTCCCCTCCGGCCACTATTCCGATCAGCTCTTCATCCCTTCGGCCACCATTCCGAACCTGCCGGATTTCTAAGGATCTAAGGTACTCTCTTCTTCTTCTTTTTTTTTTTTTTTTGAGACTCAAGGATCTGTATTCTCTCATCAATCGGGTTTTAGGTCTTGGAATTTCTATTGCAATAGGAGAATATGCAGATTTCATAATCTCTTCTCTTGATTTCTTGATCAATTACTCATTTTATGATATATTACACGGAATATATGCCTCTTTCTTATCTATTGTTCAATGCAATCATCTTCCAATTGCAGTTTTTGTTTATGTTGTAGCTATTTATTTTTTGGCTGCATACAATGTCTGCTGGCCAAGCATGCTATCTGTTGAATATAACCAAATAATTTTTTTTTACTGGCCAAGATGCAATCTCTGCTGCATTGCTTGCTATTTGTGGTGCAGCTATTTGTTTTTGGCTGCATACAACAATGTCAGCACACAATTTTTGATGATTGATGAATATACCTTGTATGTTGTGAATGTGTGTTGCTGCATCTTTACAATGATGAAGTTTAGAAAAGAGGGTTTGCTCAGGTCGAAAAGGAGAGAGATTGGAAATTCTCCGTTGGAGAAGTCATTTAACCTTGAAGCACGTGAGCAATTTGATAATTGATTGCAAGATTATTCTATTTACCTTTTCACTTTGCAAAAAACCTGCACTATGTGAGTTCATACACTTTGGCAGCAAATAACATAATTACGGGACAAATTGAAGCCTTGAAGAGAACTTGTTTTGTTATTTTGCTTTATGTTGCTTTCATGCTTTGCGTTATGTTGGAGACTTGGAGTAGATGCTATATTGACGTCAGTTTTTCATTAACGATGATTAATGCCATGTTACACTATATTGATGTTCTTTTGTCATATTGAATGGTAACTCTAGAATTGGTGTTTTTGACTACACACACACACACACACACACACACACACAAAAGGCTGGGTTCCTTTGACAGTGTCATAGGGACGATCCTATGACATATGGTGAATTAGTGACAATATAATGTTTAGAATGTGTTGATTTTTAATGAGGATAATCACCGTATCTTAGATAGAAAATCCACAAAAAATCAACATATTCGAAAACTTCTAGGGGCATCAAATTGAAAAGCATATTTGATGTCCCTAAAAATGTTAGAATATGCTGATTTTTTGTGGGTATTTTATATAATATAGGGTGTGATTATCCTTATAAAATCTTAGCACATTCTAGGTGCCATGTCACAAAATGACTATATGTCATAAGGTACTTCACACGAAATATCATAGGAACCCATTTTCTATATATATATATATATATATATATATATATATATATATATATATATATATATATATATATATATATATATACGATATTTTATCAAAATTTATCCGAAATTCTGTGACTGACTGGTTATAAAAGGGGACTGGGGGGCCTGGTTCTCAGCAGCTTATTTACATATAATAACATTTAAGTAAATGTCGTTTTACTTAATTTTTATTTAAGTTATTATATGTAAATAAGCAAATACCCCCCCATTTGATTTCAATAAAAATATCAAAAAAATCAAAAAACAAAGGAATCAAAAAGTAAACTTTCAATTTTAGTAGGAGAAAACAATTTTTATGGATTTTTATAAAATCTACATGGTGAGAAAAGTGATTAAATCAACTCCTTTTTAGCTCAAAAAATTCCACAAGATGTAGAAGTACGAGTACATCTAGAAAACCATGGTCCGTCTTAGGAAATTTTGAATGTATAAAAACTTTTCTATATAAAAACTCGTTTTTTCAGACTTAGTAAAAAAACAGTGTTTCACATTTCAGCATAATTTTTGCACAATTTCAAATTTGCATAACTTTCTTGTTTTAAGTCCGCTTTCAAAATCGTTTGAAACATTATTTTAACAATCAACTAATATTTATTTCAAAAATATTTTTATCCAAAAAAAGGATTAAAAAATATTTGAAAAATATATATCAAAACCGACCTAAATAAGATTGCACAACACTCACAAACTTAATACATTGAATACATGTTATGTGAAGCTCTACACCCCTTGATAGGGTACACATATTATGTGAGTGTTCCAAAGTGTGTATCTATACTTGGTTTATGACTATCCGGAGTTTCATTAAAAAATTCCATCAAAAAATCAATATTTCCACCATTTCTACAAAATTGCAATATTTCCACACTGTCGAAATATTTCCACGAAATATTTCCATATCCAGAAGGTCGAAATTTTCACCAAAATGGAGATTTCGAACCTTGGATGTTGGTTAAAGTCAAGATAAGGATGTCATCCTTGTTGTGACCTTTTTTTTTTCGGTTTGATGTTGGTTAAAGTCAAGATAAGGATGTCATCCTTGTTGTGACCTTTTTTTTTTGATTTGATAAACCATGGGTTGTTGCTCTGAGTTACATGATTTTCTTCTTCCTGTGTATGATTCTTTATTTGGTCCACTCAATAGATTTAGTGAAGTGTTTATAGGGGCTCTTCCAGCAATGTTTAGTCACTTGGTTTTTGAAAATCATTATAGAATAATGATTACAATTCATGTTTCATGCCAGAAGTTTTAGGGGGTATTCACCATCATCATGCACAAGGTGAAATTTGTGTTCCAATTCAAAATCATTATTCTCTCTCGTCATCATTCTGTAATTCTTTTTTAAATTGTTATTTAAAAAAAAAGTTATGGGACCAATATGAAATGTGGTGTATAGTTCAGGGGAGGTTTTTGTGATTTGGCCCTTGATTTAATTGTTATAGAGATCTTGAATTGCAAACATTATACTTGATAACTTCTTAAATATATAAATTGATTCTTTGTTTGTACCTTTAATTCAAAGTAGATACTTATATTAAACGCATTCTATTAATTATTGTATGCTAACCGTTGTTATATAAATTTAATAGCGTAGATGGAGATGGAATAACAGGCTGCAGTACAAGCCATTGTCGGTGCTTGTACCATATGGTTAGTAGTGCTTAAATTGGTATTATATCGTAAACGGCAGCAATACATACCAAGAGAACCACAGCAAGATAGATACGAATGAAGACAAAAATATCTTAATCTTTTATTGCGTGAGAAAAATAAAGATACACATAATTTTTTACGAGTCTATCAGCCTACATTTGAGTTATTAGTCAAAGCTTTGAAGTCAAAGGGATTACGGTCTACAAAAAATATGGAAGTGGATGAACAAGTTGTTATGTTCTTAAATATATACTCGGATATGACGACATGTTGAGATCGGTAGCATTCCACTTTAGTCGTTCATTGTCTACAGTTCATCGTCATTTTCTGAATGTTCTGAACGTTGTGATGAAACTTTATATGGACGTCGTCAAGCAACCCGGCCCTAATACGCCAGCGATCAGTGGGATTACCCCCAAGCCCTGGCACCATTTCTTTCGGGTAACTTGTCTTTTCTACCCAAATTTATATATACTACTAAATCTAAAATTTTGATTGCTAATTATATTGTATGCATAAATTAATATAGGATGCAATTGGTGCAATTGATGGTACATATATTCCTGTAAAGGTCAAACTTGAGGATCAACCTCGATATAGAACAAGGAAACATAGGATTGCGTAAAACGTAATGGGGGCTGTAGGTTTCGATATGAAATTTATATATGTCTTGGCCGATTGGGAGGGTTCAGCCAGCGATGCTAAGGTACTATCATCTGCTGTAAGAGATGTGCCCACTAAGCTGGTTATACCTTCAGGTAATAACTGATATACTGTATATGGTTTTAATATATGCTTATAGGTGCCTACTAAGAAATTATTAGAAAATAACATTAATTCTTTCTATTAATATTGTTTCAATCTAAATATACAGGAAAATATTATCTAGTTGATACTGGTTATGGTCATTATCCTGGATTTTTAGCACCATACCGACAAATACGGTATCATAGATCAGAGCGTCGTCGTAGCTACAATCCTGCAACATCACAGGAGTTGTATAACTACAGGCACTTGTCAATGCGTAATATTGTTGAACGTGCCTTTGGTATGTTGAAGAAAAGATGAGCTATACTGAGGACAGAACCTTTTTTCGATATTGATGTACAAGGGAGGATTGTACTAGCTTGTTGTGCACTGCATAACTTTATCTTAACTGTAGATCCCACTGATTTATTGGAAGAGGAGGCCGACATTATTATAGATGATGACTCTCCTCCTGGGGGTGGGGGCACGTTGGAGGATATTACATTGCTTGGAAAAAATACTGCATGGGACAATAAGAGGGACCATATTGCTGCCGATATGTGGTTGGACTACGGTCATGGACATTGATTGTAATTCAATAATTGAGTGAATATTTGAAGGTAAATATTTTCAATTTTAAAATTCTAAATATTTTAGTTCTTCATGGGACTATTTTTTTTTTTTTTATAGAGTCACCCCACTGCCGCACAATTTAGGTATAAGGCAATAATCGATTTTGATAAAATCTCACAAATTATTGGGAATGATCAGGTAACCGGTTCTCGTGCCATAACAGGACATGATGCCATTTTGATTGATGAAGAGCATCAAAGCCCCCAACGCAACCCAGTAGATGATGATACTCAGTTTGGTTATGGTATTCATAACATTGCTGATGATAATCTTGAGCCATTCCCTTCCTCTGCAGCTTCGCCTTTGCCTATACCTGCACCTACACCGGCACCGGCACGTGCACCTGGATCATCGTTTGCTACTGCTTCAGCCTCTAGTAAGCAAAAGAGAAAGAGGAAAAATGAAAATAATGAAAATATTGTGTTAGACCAGAGGATTCAACTAATGACTCAGGCTATTGACAACTTATGCACAGTCCCTGACATCAATCGCATCTGGGAGGAGATCTTGAAAGTGGAAGGCCTAACTGAAGATGAAGCAATAGAGTGTGTGGAGTTTCTCAGTAGTGATAAGGCGAAGGCCACATTTTTTTATACTTTACCTATTCACAAGCGGAGGCAATGGCTAGATCGAAAAATTCTTAATTTGTAATAAGTAACATAAATCGGTCATAAACATTTGACTGTTTTGTGTTAGGTCAAAGTATTTGGTTTATGTTTCTATTTTTCTTTTAGAAATAAATTGTCAGCTTTCTTTCTGATAATCATTGTGCTTGGTTTCAATTCTATTCTAAAAATTGATGTGATCTAGATCCGGTTTTGATTGTAATTCTATTTTAAAAATTGATGTGATTTAGATCCGGTTTTGATTGTAATTCTATTCTAAAAATTGGAGATTCTTGGAGTAATCCGGTTTTTGAATTGTCTGCTACCCCAGACTTGATGATCAGAGAGTTGAATGCATTACAAGGTCATAGCAATTCTATTCTTTATTATCACAGTCTGTTTCAAATGATGCCGTGCATAAATACATTGTTGAATGCCTTGGATTGCATTATACAATGGGGAGTACCCATTATGGACAGCTTGGGAATCCCATGGCTGATGGAAAGCTTCCTACTTGTATTGAAGTAATTATCTGTGATAGTTTTGTTGAAGAGATAGCATGTGGTTCTTATGATGCTGCAGTTTTGACTTCCAGAACTGAAGTCTACACATGGGGCAAGGGTGCAAATGGTCGTTTAGGCCATGGAGACACTGCATTCCCAAGTGTTGTACCATCTGATTGCTGTTTCTCATTTGCAGAGGCTATGTGAATTGCAAAGGCAAGGGATAGGGGTAAATTGCAAATTACTTAGTTTTGCCACAGATGTTGTGTGTACATCCGGGGCAACTTAATTGCTCTAAAAAAGAATGCAGCGTAATTAATTGCTCTAGTGAAAGGAGGCTGCTTGGACTGATCTTGGGTTATGTTTATGTGTTTCTGATTAAATTTCTTCTACAAATATTTATCTAAAGTATCAGAGTAAAAGACTGGGTGTATCGTTTTCAAAGTAGCTTTATTGTGATGAAGCCATTTCACAGGCTTTCCCTTCATTCTGGCTAAAAGAGTTTGTATTCGATCCTTTGTAAGCCAATTTAGTCTCTGTTCACAAAGTATCAATTAGTAAGTATTTTCTCATTATTCATGTATGTTTCCAACATATAATTTCATGCATGCTTTCCCTTCACTGCAGATTTTTACTTGTTTCAACTGCTCATTCTTCCATGTAAGTTTTCACCTGTACCTCTTTCATTATTATTTTCAGCAGCTCCATTTAAGAGTTAATAGTTTGCACCCCTAAACGTAGTAAACTTTTCGATATTATATTTAGGGGTCTAATAATAATCCTCATCCATTGCAGATCCATGTTACATGCCTTGATTTATCGCTGCTATCGGCCTTTGCTCCTTTATGGGTCTACAATGATATGACTGCCAGGAAATGATGAGCCTTTCCAGTTTCATCCCTTTCTCTACATAGAGCAATGCCCAACACACCCACAGTGATTTACGGCGAGGTAGGAAGCATAAACTTGGTTCTCAAATAGCAGAGTCGATAAAGGTTCGTGGTTTATGCCCGTGGCGCTGATTCCGTTTGTGGGACTGGCTTTGCATCTTCTTCTTCGTCCGCCGCTCTCGGCTCTGCCTATGCCCAACACCTCCAGCGCAGCAGCGGAGATGGACGGACGCCATATCCTTTCCGGCTTTGTGTACATTAGTTTTCTGCAGCAAACACACTGGCTCCCCATTATTCAGGCTGGAGTGAGGTAGGAAAGCTAATTCCCAGATAGCAACACTGCACTGCACTCTACTACACTCCTCGGGCTGCAGCTCTGTGAATCCTGTTCGGACTCACTCCAGCAAATCCCATGTACCAGAATTTTCTAGCCTGTAAAATTATCAATGGAGGTCAGCTTCTGCAGCATGTTCAGACCTACTTTGGTAGCAAACAAAAAAAATCTGAAGACTGTTTGTGCGATTCGTTGTCGGATTCATTCTATTTGTTGTTGTTGTACTTGTTCCATTATTTTTCTATAGACTGTTTAGATTTCTTCCCATTATTTCCCTGCTATAAAGAATAGTGGAAATCTAATAGATTTCCACTGCGTTAGATTTCTTCCTTTTATTTTCCTACTAAAAGAAGAAAGAAAATTAAGCGGCATGAAAAGAATTTCTGCAGAAATGAATTTATGCAGAAATTGTCTCCTTTATTTTATTTTCTAGGAAACTAAAAGAACATACCCTTAAATAACATGTTAAATTCGCAAAGAACCACATCATTATGTACGTAACTCTCTCTCTCTTTCTCTCTCTAGATCTCTCAAACACCCACGGTAGCAATAGTAAACGTAGTTCCCACCTTGGAATTCCTAGCTTCCCTGTCCCGGCCACCGCTCATGAAGCGAGAGATGGGGCCATTCTCAAAGAGATCCTGTCCTCCTCTCGGACGGTCCTGTCGTGGAGGTCATTGACGAGGCCCAGCTGGTGGGCCGAGAGCCCCACCATGGAGGCGCCAATGCTGCCCATCCGCGGCCTGCCCCCGTCGGCGCCTTCGTGGAACTTATCCAGGTGGACCTCCAGCTCCGACGTGGACAGGGCGTAGTGTTAAGATTTTATTTATTTATTTGTGTTTTAAAAACAAAATATTATCATGTAACCTATAACGGCTATAACGGCTAGAAACGGCTATAAACGTTCACACTAAATGTGATCTAATGGATGGGCTTTAAAAGCCCATTAAATCCAAATGAATGGGTAGCCATCAACACATCTTGGGCTGGGCCTATATAAGAGACCCAAGACCATAGAGTTTTTAGAAGAATAAGTTGTGCTTTTGCTACCAAAAACTCTGTCCTTTTCATTCTCTATTTGTGTTTCGATCTTTGCTACCTGCTGGGTTCTTGAAAGCTACATTGGGGTTCGCCGTACACCCTCTCGAAGTCGTGCTGACGGGAGGGAGAGCCTACCGACTGGGTCGTCGTATCTCTACTAGTCATTGCCGGAAGACCCGCACGCAGGGGGCAATCGACTTTTAGGACAGCGCTTGCGCGCTTCGACCAAACAGGCTCCATCCAAACTCTCTATTTTTGATTTCTCTATTTTGCAAATTAGAAATTCTAGATCATAGTCAACTAGCAATTACATAACTAATATTCGATCCTTTTATTTTAGCATGATAAATATACAAATATTCATTAGAGATTAATCCTATCTTTATTAATCATTGCATGATTAACATAGTATTTTATTTCTAGTATTATAGAATTGGTTTAATATTGTTGAAAGATTTTATACCACCTAACTTTTTAGGTCTAATTAGTAATTAAATCTATATTATAGTAGAGATCTTTTCACTTGTAGCTAGCAATCTAAAAGTCGATTGATTTGTAAAATTCAAATTAGCTACATGTTATATGCTAAATAAAAATTAAAAAAAAATATATAAAAATTTTATATATTTGTCATATGCTCTCATATATTGTATATTCATTCGTTAAATATTTATTATAATCATCCATGTTCTTGTAGAGATTAAAATAATCATTTTACTAGAAAAATTAAAAAAAAAAAACTTCTTGTTTTAAAATAGCATATTTCATTAATACGAATTTGCTAGTAGTAGTATCTATTGCTAATTGTAATTAGCCAATATCCTAATATTAGTTCTTAGCATATTTTGTCATTTGCGTAAATTGTTTCCTATATTCTAGTTAGAACACTTGAAAATTAAATTATAAGAAAAATAATTTTAATTTGAGAAACTAATTAGTTATAGAAAAGAATAGTACTTCATCTAATTAAAATATAAAAACTTATCGCTAGACTAATAACTTCACGATCTCCAGTGACTATTCTATTGCGTAACGGTGTCTAGAAAAGCTTGTCAAAAAGGCATACGTGCCTAAGACGGATTGGTATTTAAGCGAGCCTAGTGCTCCACCACCCATCTAGAGCTGATCTGGCCGTTACAATATGGAATTTCATTTGGATATCTAAGTCTAATCTAGCTAAAATCCAAATCTATCCACCTAATCAAAACTCTAGTAGGAAGAGCTCGGCGTATACACTTGTGTATGCGTGTCTCGTCTGTAATCCCCATAATCTAGAGCATTTGATAAGTGGTCAAATACTTCTAGTGTAAGTGCACCTGACATGAAGTCTTAACCCAAAAATCGAAATGGCAAAAGGATCTACTGGGACCATTTGTAGGCTAGTTCAATTTACCCCAGAAGTAAACTTGGCAATCCAAGCACTTGACTGGTGGATAGATACCGGAGCTAATATTCATGTATGTTCTGATCGTTCCTGGTTCTCTACATATGAGATCTCGAATAGAGGAGTAGTGACCATGGGTAATAATTCCGAAGCCCACATACTAGGAATAGGTCAAGTCAACCTAAAGCTGACATCAGACAAGACCCTAATCCTAAGTAATGTCTACCATGTTCCAGAGATTAGACGCAACCTTATTAGTGGGTCCCTCCTAGTCCAACACGGATATAAACTAGTATTCGAGTCAAACAAAGTGATTATAACTAAGGGCGTGTCTTTCATAGGGAAAGGATTCATGACTGACGGCTTATTTAAGCTGAATACATGTATCCCTTCTAATAACAGTAGTCCCGTTATTTTGAACATTGAGTCTTCCTCCACCTGGCACTCTAGACTAGGTCATGTTAACTACAACGTCATCAAAAGAATGATGAACCTAAACCTGATACCTAAGGTAGATACCCAACATCACGACAGATGTGAAATCTGTGTAGAAGCTAAACAAGCCAAGAAGCCTTTCAGAACAATAGATAGAGACTCTGATCTCCTCGAATTAGTCCATAGCGATGTATGTGACTCAGGAAGAATCTCGAGAGGTGGTAACAGATACTTCGTTACTTTTATTGATAATCTATCTAAGTATTGTTATATTTACCTCATAAAAATGAAAGATGAGGTATTAAACAAATTTAAGGTCTACAAAGCTGAGGCTGAAAACCAGAAAGATAAGACCTTAAAAATTCTTAGATCCGACCGAGGTGGAGAATATACCTCAAATGAATTATCTATATTCTGTGAAATATCTGGAATAATTCATGAGGTGACTACTCCATATACCCCTCAATCAAATGGAGTAGCCGAAAGAAAGAATAGAACCCTTATGGATATGGTCAATGCCATGTTAATTAGCTCAGGAGCACCTGAGAACTTGTGGGGGAAAGCCCTATTAGCAGCCAATTTTATTCTTAATCGTATTCCCTCTAAAAACAACAACCTTACCCCCTATGAGCTGTGGAAGAATAGGAAGCCCACTTTGAACTATCTCAAAGTGTGGGGGTGTTTAGCAAAAGTTAGAATTCCTGACAATAAGAGAAAGAAGATAGGACCCAAAACAGTAGATGCTATATTCATTGGTTATGCATTAGATAGCAATGCTAATCGATTTCTAGTTTTTAACTCTGAGATAGAAGAAATCTCAAATAACACCATCATGGAAGCCAGAGATGCGACATACTTTGAAAGTATATTTCCCTTTAAGACTAGAGTTAGAAATCAAGATCGAACCGATGTTACAGAGATAGGTTCTAGTTCCAATCCAAACATAGGTTCTAGTCCCATAAGATAAATAGAAGAAGAGTCATCAATTGAGCCTAGAAGAAGTAAAAGACAAAGGGTAGAAAAGACATTTGATGACTTTTATGCTCTATTAATAGAAGATACTCCTACAACCTATGAGGATGCCATAAAGTCCTATGACTCCCCGTATTGGAAGGAGGCCATTGACAATGAGATTCAGTCAATTATGCAGAACCATACCTGGGAACTAACTGATCTCCCTTCTGGTTGTAAACCCATAGGATGTAAGTGGGTATTTAAGAAGAAACTTAGACCAGATGGCACTATAGATAAATTTAAGGCTAGGTTAGTAGCTAAGGAGTTCAACCAAAAGCATGGAGTGGACTATTTTGATGTATATGCTCCAGTAGCGAGAATAACAACTATTAGAGTCCTACTAGCCCTAGCTTCAATTCATAAGTTGTTCATTCACCAAATGGACGTTAAGACAGCCTTCTTGTACGGAGATCTAGATGAGGAGATTTATATGAATCAACCTGATGGATTTATAACTTTAGGTCAAGAGAAGAAAGTCTGTAAATTAATCAGATCACTGTATGGACTTAAGCAAGCTCCTAAACAGTGGCATGAAAAATTTGATAGAACTATTCTCTTTTTGGATTTAAGATAAATAAAACGGATGAATGCGTATACTATAAAGTAAAGGAAAATGAAAAGGTTATCCTATGTCTATATGTTGATGATATATTGATTTTTGGCACGAGTATACAAATTATAAATGAGGTTAAATCATTCTTATCTCAAAATTTTGATATGAAAGATTTAGGACAAGCGGATATTATTCTTAACACCAAGATTATTAGAAAACCCGAAGGATTAATCTTGTCACAAGAACACTACATAGAGAAAATTTTGAGAAAGTTTTATTACTTTGATTATAGTCCTATATCGACACCATTCGATGCTAGCATACACCTAAAGAAAAATCAAAGATTCCCTGCACTACAAAAGGAATATGCACAAATTATAGGATCTCTAGGATTCCTAACCAATTATACAGGGCCTGATATAGCACATGCGGTAAATAGACTTAGCAGATACACTAATAATCCAAGTACTGAACATTGGAATGCTTTAGAGAGGATCCTTAGATACCTTAAAGGTACAATATCCTATGGACTACGATTTAGTGGATATCTAGCTGTTTTAGAGGGTTATAGCGATACCAATTGGATTAGTGATTCACTAGATGTGAAGTCAACTACATGATATGTATTCCTCCTAGGAGGAGCAGCAGTATCTTGGAAATCATCAAAGCAGACTATAATAGCTAGAAGTACTATGGAGTCTGAAATGATTGCTCTAGATACTGCCTGTACTGAAGCTGAATGGCTTAGGGATTTTCTAATAGATATACCTCTAGTAGACAAACCCTTGCCAGCTATTTCTATACATTGTGATTGTAGATCTGCTATAGACAAATGCAAACAAGAAAATGCAGACGTAAAGATGAATCGTCATTTAAAAGTACGACATAAGTCATTAAGATATAAAATAAAAAATCATATGATTGCCTTAAGTTTTGTAATATCGGAAAAGAATTTGGCCGATCAATTAACTAAAGGCTTATCTAGAACAGTGGTTCTAGAAGCGTCGAGGGGGATGGGTTTAAGCCCATAAGAAAGATCACCACGGTAGCAACCCAACCTCACGGAGGTTCAATGGGTAGAAACAAACCGTATAGGTGACTATGAGGAGCACTGATCTCTCCTCCCATCCCTAGGGCGCCAGTGCTCATAAAAGCAAGGGATTAGGATGAGTTTTTACTCTTAATAAGTCCAAGATCCATGAGACAGGGTGCTACCTTGCTCGCACCCTTATAAGGACTCACCTATATGTGTAGTTGTGTGGCCGCAACAATGAATATTGGGCGATACTCTAAAAAACACATGAAAGATACTTGCGCATGGCCTAAATAGCGCAACCTATCTAGAACCCTAAATTAGCTATACTATGTGTGAATATTATAAAAGTCTGAACCATGGTCCTGGTTCAAGGCATAGTCCACCAAGGTACTACAGACGGATATAATTTTTACTAAGTGAAGGTTCAAACCGAGAGGTACCTACACCCATTACATAGTATAAGGAATCCAGCAAATTATTTTATATTTTAATTTTTAATATTTATAATATTTGATGTTTTTAAAACATATGGGGGATTGTTAAGATTTTATTTATTTATTTGTGTTTTAAAAACAAAATATTATCATGTAACCTATAACGGCTATAACGGCTAGAAACGGCTATAAACGTTCACACTAAATGTGATCTAATGGCTGGGCTTTAAAAGCCCATTAAATCCAAATGAATGGGTAGCCATCAACACATCTTGGGCTGGGCCTATATAAGAGACCCAAGACCATAGAGTTTTTAGAAGAATAAGTTATGCTTTTGCTACCAAAAACTCTGTCCTTTTTATTCTCTATTTGTGTTTCGATCTTTGCTACCTGCTGGGTTCTTGAAAGCTACATTGGGGTTCGCCGTACACCCTCTCGAAGTCGTGCCGACGGGAGGGAGAGCCTACCGGCTGGATCGTCGTATCTCTACTAGTCATTGCCGGAAGACCCGCACGCAGGGGGCAATCGACTTTTAGGACAGCGCTTGCGCGCTTCGACCAAACAGGCTCCATCCAAACTCTCTATTTTTGATTTCTCTATTTTGCAAATTAGAATCGAAATTCTAGATCATAGTCAACTAGCAATTACATAACTAATATTCGATCCTTTTATTTTAGCATGATAAATATACAAATATTCATTAGAGATTAATCCTATCTTTATTAATCATTGCATGATTAACATAGTATTTTATTTCTAGCATTATAGAATTGGTTTAATATTGTTGAAAGATTTTATACCACCTAACTTTTTAGGTCTAATTAGTAATTAAATCTATATTATAGTAGAGATCTTTTCACTTGTAGCTAGCACGTAGACCATCCGGATGAACATGGAGGGCCGGCACCCGCTGATCCACAGCAGGGAGTTGCACCAGTTCGGGCAGAAGAAGGTGGTCGTGTCGGACCGCGCCAGGGCCTGCCACTTCACCGAGTACTCTTCGTAGCGCCGCAGGCTCTTCGCCACCAGGTCCCGTACCATCCAGTCGTCCTCGTCGGCGGCGGCAGGTCGGGCGGACATGGCCTGGACTGGAGGATCTCGTCCAGATCCGACTGCTGCTGGCTGACCCACTTCTCGATCGAAGCAGGCGTGGGACCAACCCTGGTTGCTGCTCTCCATTACCAAGCTTTGAGCGAAGGAATCTCTCTCGCTCTTTGACACCTGATACTGCATCGTCGTTCCAGAAATATTTTCGTTATTATTGGGTTATTTTGATTTTGCCCCCCAAATTTTGCTTTGAATTAGAATTTACCCCCATTTTTCATTAATTAGACTTTACCCCCCAAAACTAACTGTTCCGTCAGCTCACCATCTAAGAGAGGGTGAGCTGACGGAAAAAAAAAAAAAGTTTTGGGGTGTGAGCTGACGGAACAGTTAGTTTTGGGGGGTAAAGTCTAATTAATGAAAAGTTGGGGGGGTAAAGTCTAATTCAAGGCAAAATTTGGTGTGCAAAGTCAAAATAACCCTTATTTATTTATTATTATTATTATTTGTTCTATAGCTAGCAAGAAGATTTCTGAACAGCAGATACGTAATGAAAGTTTGTGACGGTAGAACTGGCTCTAAAGACCTATAGACAAATTGGCAAAGGGTGCCTCTGTATAAAGCCTGACATTTTACCTTTGACTACTCTAGTCTAAAGGCAACATAATTTTTTTTTCTATAAGCAACCCTAATTTATATGACACTCAGTTTTTTTTCTGTAGCCGCTGCCCGCAGCCCACCGCGTTATCCAAATCGTCGTCACCGACTCCTTCCACTCGGCCTTTTTCAATTCTTCTTTTTCCTCCTCCTATTTTCCCTCCTTTTCTTTGAAATCGCAAAGTAGACCATTCCGAATGTATTGACATACATATATCCACCGGCGGCAGCACGGAGAGGGCCTTTGAGATTATCTTTGACATCTGTTTGGAGCTGGCATTTGGGACAGCCGTCGTTGGAGGTTTGATTGAGGGTTTGAAGAACCCTACTTTGTAATCTCGATCTTTGATTGATAGTAGACCGCACTGTTGCCAGTGGGTGTAAGCCAAAGATCGAATCATCTAAAATCTTCATGTCTTCTTTCTGGTTTGTTTTTTTAATTTATTTTCTCTTTGTGTTTGATTTGCTTGTTGATTCTTTCTGTTAGTGTGTCTGAATCGAATTCGTATTGTTTGCATTGTTTCGTTCAGTTTCTATCTGCGCATGACATTTTCAACTGATCAGGACTGGGTGTAATCGACGGCTATGATCGAGACATTGTTCTGGTTAAAAGAAATCTCCTGCTTCCAAAACTGGCGTGTCATATAGGGATAGAAACATACATAACCTTTTATAAGTAAACCCCTTGTACACCTTTAATACATTTGGTGGGGTCCGCATGACCAAAATACCGGTTAAAGTTTTTTAATACAATTGGTGAGGTCTACAACTCGTAAAAGCCTATAGTTTAGCTGTGTATGGTTGATAGGTTTGGATTGTAACTTGGTACGTACCTTAGTACGTGTTCTGATTACAAAACAGAGAGCCATGGTTATATGGTAATCCACTTGAGTGGGAGACTCAATGGACTGGTCCCATGAAACCTAAATACGTTCATAGCTCTGAGTAGGGTTGGTCGCCTTATCAGGATAAGCTGTTGCGATGACAAAGCATATGTGTCTCCACCGCGGTCATTACCAGGCACAGTGTCTATGGCCGAATGGAACCAACATGATGCACAGATCGATGAGTAGATACCGTTGTCCTAAACCATATTTCTGCTTAGGGTAAAATGATCATAAACCCTAAGGAACCATATCTGGTGGGCTAACCAGTTGTGTGGTACTTTGGTGCACCTATATGTGAGGGTCCAGTTACGTGACCTAAAAACACGATGTATTGGGTTATCCAGATAGCGTCGCATTAATATGTCACCCCGGCAGGCCATCCACACCCCTAACGGGAGGTGCATTCCTTGGTCTGACCTACGTTGTATTGAACCCTAGCTAGTTGGCCACTAGTTGGACTGTTGATTAGATCCGATTACTCGACAGAGTAATCAGAGGTACGACGTACGTGATCAACCTAGAAGGAACCGAGTCATATGAGCACTCGAGTCTGACGGTATTCTCCATCGCTCGAGTTGTATCATGGTACCAAGTGGAGGAACAACGGGTTTACCACTACTAAGTGGAGAGCAGGGTATGCGAGAGAACATAGTAAGTCCGGAGGAATTGGAGTGCAGCCTGCGTCGCACTCTGGATGACTATGTAGGTTAACTCAGACTTAGAGAAATGATGGTACACTTGGGTAATGTGTCGATTGAGACTGAGTTGGAAGCCATAAACCTTGGTCCCTGAAGGTTTCACCTTATCCACATAATGTACGGTCCTTGAACTATCCCCTTGATTCACAAGACACAACTAGAGGAAGTTATAAGTCCAACCCTAATAACTCTGCGCTCAGTGTGTGCATCGCACTAGTGCACGGTAGATGCGTAGGAGCGTGTGTGTGCTAGGGAAAATCCTAGATTAGTATAGTAACACATGTAATCATATCCTTACTTTAGTGGACTTCGCTACATGGGTACGATGCACCGGTTCGTGTTGTGTGTTGACTAGTTGACTTTACTAGGGGCACCCTAAGTCTTTACTAAGGGCACCACGTTAATAGTGGAATCACTAGTCATAACCCACGTAAGTGCGTCATGCGAGTTCTCAAGCGAGAGGGGCAACCAGCTAGAGGCATGAGGGTATTTTGAGAAATAAAAATATCACCATGAGCTAGGTTAGCCGCCCCTAGCACATGAGGACACACATTGATCGCCCCCTTCCTACTTTTAGGAGTTGCTAGCAAGCTTCAAGAGGAGGGGGGCTAAACTAAAGGGGCTTTGACTTTAGGGGGTATGCAATACGCAGGAGGGAGAGAGTATAGGGGAGGGGCCAGCCACAACCCCCATACGCAAGGTATAGGGGGCGGCCCCTATATATGGATGAGGAGAAGATTCATTGCATGGAGGTACTCAGAGATCCATCGATGAAGTGCTATGCATCATGCGCGATCGGGTGAACTAGAATACGCTTCTCGCAATATTTTGTTGTCAGGATTTTGCCTAGAAGAACAATGATATTTCTAAGATTGTGGGAGCTACAGAACTCCAAACAATCTCAAATCATTTGCAAAAGTTGCTTTCCGAAGTTCTCTACCTGCATTCCAAATTTTAACCCAATCGGGGTTCGGGATAAAAAGTTATGGTAGTTGCACCGAAGGTATATCGGGTAGATCTGAGACCGTCTCCATCGATAAAGAAGAAATTTATCGCGGTAAAAGAATCCGCACGGAGGTATGATTTCTAACTTGTAGATCTTGTGTAGATAGAACATGCATGCATTCTAGATTGTTCTCTTCGCTAGATCGACGTTAGGGGGTCGTGTAGATTCATACTAAATTCATACACGCATGTGTAGATACTTTTGATGAAAGTTTTGATATGTAACGCACACCGCTCACGATCTTCGGACCTACCCTTTGCTTCTGCTGTGAGCCTCTGTCGTAAAGTAATTTCCAATAGGCTGACGCCCCATCGGCCACCACCCACTGCCATCGTCGCTGGCCACCACTTTCGCTGCCCTATTGGCAACCACCCACCGCCCCATCGGCCACCACCTGGTGTATTCTACTACGGCCCGCAGTGAAAGGCATAACGCCTTTCACTGTGGGGCACCACCCACAGTGAAAGACGACGACCCATGTACGCCAGAGCATTTCACGGTGGTCGATGTCCCATCGGCCACCGTGGGTGGTGGCCGATGGGGTGGCAGTAGCCGGCAACCGGTGGTTGGTGGGGGTGGTGCCCGATGACGACGAAGGCGGGTGGTGGCTGGTGGGGTGGCGTCAATGGTGGAAGGTGCTCGTCGGTGGTCGACAATGGCATGCGGGCACCTCCGTAGTATCCGAGAATGGCCATCGGTATGTACAGTGCAGTTTATGTGTGGGATTACGATTTGCGAGCACTGCAAGCCTAAGAGGTGTAGAGGCGGGACGAATTGAACGAGATGAATCGATTTTTTTTTTTGTTAAATTACACTTTGCCTCCCTAAAGTTTAGCTCAAAAACAGTTAGGCCCCCCGTAGTTTATTTTGTTCCAAATCGCTTACTAAAGTTTGAAATGTTAACACAATACCCTCTTTTGTCAACTACTTAATTACCTCATTTGGTGATTTTTATCTTATCAAAACAAAAATGAATGGGGTAAAATGTAGTTCTTTAATTACAGGAGGGTTAAGTGTTTTGGAGCTAAAATTGAAGGGGTCAAGTGTAATTTCTTTTTGAAATCTCAGTACGTTGGGGTACCTGTCTTCACTGGGCCTTAGCTGGTTTCGCTAGAGACGTGAGCGATAGAAAAGGGAGATAGATCATATGTGAAGCAGTGTCAAATTCCTTTGAAATTGGGAGTGAAATGATGTATAACCCTCGGGGGTACTGTAGCCCAAAACAAAAAAATGATCAAAAAAGTAATCCAAAAAACAATTGGGTCTATATCCATCGATACGACTGAGTTGTGGGTCATTATGGAGAAAACTCTTTTACATTTAGAGATTTAGTGATTGGTCCCTAGAGTAAGTCCAAAAATGCAAAAAATATCTAAACCGCGTTGTCGACACAAGACAACCGCGCGGTCCACACACGACAACATATATTATCAAGTCTAGTTTCACGTCAGGTCCCTATACAAGGAACACATTTTACCAGGGGTCCTTACCGTCATTTTACCCCTCCAAAAACAGCAAAAGGATAAGAATGTCCTTCAATCAAAGTTTCTCTAAATTACATTGCACGCCATCCATTTGAAACACGGTATTCTCGAAGAAAAATCCGTTTGAATCAAAATCCCTCCCTTGTCTCCTCTCAAATAGTAGCCGTTCGTACCGTCTGTCAGATGTAATAGAACTAGTGAATGCCCGTGCCGATTGGCACGGATGCCTTCGGCGCGAACCTCCCCCCCCCCCCCCCCCCCCCCCCCCCCCCGAGAGAAAGATGGGGAGAGAGCTAGAGACGGGGAAAGAGAGAGGTGTAAAGATGGGGAGAGAGAGAGAGGTGTGCGATCAGTTTAGAGAGAAAGAAAGACGGTGGAGAGAGAGAGAGATGTGTAGAGAGAGAGAGAGAGAGAGGTGTGCATCGGTTTAGAGAGAGAGAGAGAGAGAGAGAGAGAGAGAGAGAGAGAGAGAGAGAGAGAGAGAGAGAGAGAAATCATGGGGAAGAGAGATTTTAGGGGGGACGGTTATTATGGTGGATTTCTTTGAGACATTTGAGAGGTATTTTTGAATTGTTCGATTCAATTAAACGGTTTGACAACTGCTTGAGGATATAAGGATTGGGATGTGGTTGTACATACAATTCAATCGGATGGATAACTTATCTCCGAAACTTGTCTTGCGTGATTTTGAGGATGGCAACGTTGTCAATAACACGAACTGCCCTAATATGTTATATAGATTCTAGGAGCCAATTTCTTGGGGGAAGAAAAAGAGATTTTTGCAAGCACCGCTAATAAATATTGATATTACAAATAACCCATCATTTTTTTAAGTTTTGTAAATAACTCCTCATGATTGATACAAAAATATGTATTTGCACAATTTTATGATCAATTTACCCTTAGCCGTCATCGGTGTGCTCATGTAACCCGTTGGCCCCCTACTTGTTTATTTTGGGTGCGGAGCTCCTCATCCGTAATATTGCCTAGCTCCATGAAGAGGGAAGGCTATCCGGGGTGCAAACCAAACCGACTGCCCCCAGTCTTCCAATTCTATCATTTGCTGATGATTGTATGCTATTCACCAAAGCGGATTTGAATCAAGGTGACACTATCAAGAAACTTAAAAGCTATTGTCTTTCCTCTGGCCAGAAGATTAATCTTATTAAATCTCGGTCATCTTTGCTAAAAAGGTTCATCACACGCATAGAAAGATGCTTGTGACATGACTGGGTATTCAAGAGGTCCTTGAGCCTTCTCGATACTATGGGGGAAACAAGTTCCTGCGAAGGATCTCGCAGCGGACCTTCTCAATAAAGTTACTGTCAAGTTGGCGGGTTGGAAAGCTAAGGCCCTCTCCTTTCCGGGGAAGATCACCTCGCTCAAGTCTATTCTTTGCTCTCTACCTTTGTTTGTTGTGGTCGACACGTGGCTCCCTGAACGCCTTATCAATACCCTTGAGAAAGTGATGAGGTAGTTTCTTTGGGGAACTAGAGAGGATGGGAAGGGCATCCATCTAGTCAAATGGGCCAACGTGTGTAAACCGTTTGCTAAAGGTGGCCTCGGAGTTCGATCCTTGGGGCCGGTTAAACAAGCCCTGATGGTTAGGAAGGTCTTTGAAATAGCTTCTCAGAGCATGGATCTTTGAAGCAACTTTTGTACCATCAAATACGATGTCCCCTCTAACCTGTGGAAGTGGCCCAAGCCTAAGGGTTGCTCCAGGGTGTGGATGGCTGTCTCTGATGGAGTGGCTATTGTTCGGGACCACCTCCAATTCAATACTCATGTGGGTTCCTTGCTAAATGCTTGGGATGACCCATGACTGGACTCGGTGTCACTTGGTCTAGACTCGACTAGCATTGAAATGGGTGCTAGAGACCGACTTAAAATGGTCATTGATCTGATGTCTGGTGGGGTATGATACCAAGATACTATGAGTAGAGAATTCGGCCCAGACCTTGCTGCAAGGATCATGAACATCGATTTTTTTGACAAGTGGTGTAACCACTGTGTGTTGGGGCCCAAACAGGACGACCTCGTTTAATACTAAGACTGCTTACCAAATTCTTATGAGAAGTGTCGATGATTTTTCTGTATCTTAGGCGGGAAGCAATATACATGATCAAGTTTGATCTGTCTCGAACACTATATGCTGGAGGAGCCTATGGAGGTGCAAGGTCCTTCCTAAAGCCCTAACCTTTGCATGGAAACTATTGAGGAAACGTATCCCCACCAAGGACTTATTCATTAGATGTAGATCGAGCTTGATCCGCTCTGTAGCCGTTGTGCTGAGGATGTGGAAGACTCTAATTATGCTATCTTTGTGTGCCCTCATGCCCGTAAGGTGTGGGAGGAGCTTCATCTTCAGTTTCCCCACCCTATGTGTATTGAGGAGTGGTTTTATCTCCTAAAGATTGCCCAACCCGCAGGGGAGGAAGGGGAGATCCGAAATGGTTTACTTATCAATGATGTTTGAATTGGAGCATATGGCTTGATAGAAACCGAATTTTTTTTGAGGGAAGTAAACAGAAACCTGCCCATGTAGCACAAGGGTGTCGTGCTTCTTTTGGAGAGTTTTTGGAAGCTAATATGATCCATGTGGTTGTGCAGGAGGGGCCACGATATCCTATTTCCATCCCTATCAAGTGGACAATGTCGGAAGAGCGTGAGTTGAAGCTAAACTTCGATGGGGTACTCGACCATGGGACAAGGGCTGCGGGGGTAGGCTACATCATCATGAATCACACCGGTCGGATCTTGACGGCTGGTCTGACTCCTATCTCTGCTTCGTTGGTGGTTGACACGGAGGCCCAGACACTATGAGAAGGTCTCAAAAATGCTTCTAAGCTCTTCCCAACTATCGGATTTGGGTGGAGGGTGGCGATCACTTCCTTTTCAAAGATATCAGTAACATGTTGCAATCCTTCGCAGCGACACGTATTAGTTATACCTATCACGAAGCTAATCAAGCTAAGCGGCCGATCACTTGGCCATGTGGGCTAAATTAGTACCCTTATCATTTTGCTGGAGCGACTCTTTTCCTTTAGATCTATTGTTCTTGACTCAGCGTGACGCTTCCTGTTGTATGTTTATCCGTAACTCAATGAATTAGGTGTAATGTTTTTTTTTTTTAAAAAAAAATCTCACCATGGGGGAGGAGGAAGGAGACAGGATTAGGATGACGACAAGGACGGACGATGAGATGCATGGGCACCGACGTCCAAGGGTAAAATGGTCAAAAAAAATTATGTAAAGGATATTTTGTAAGTGAGTGGTTATCCATAATATCAATACTTATTTGGGATTCATACGCAAAAATCCCAAAAAATCTAGCGTCGATCGAATGCGCTCCTACATACATCAGCGCCGTCTGGGCAACTGGAACGGGCTCCCCCCGATCGATGGCGCTGATTCATCCGAGCCCGCCACCACACCGTCGGGGCAGCGCATGGCTCCGGGCGCCGCGCCGTGCAGCGCTCCCGAAGCGCTTGGGCCATCGCTGCGCGCGTGGCGCGTGGGAGTAGCAGGTTGCGTCCGTCACGTGAAGTCCCCCGCGAAACGACACCATTTCCGTAACCCTCGATCGACCGACGAACCAGAGGTTCCATGCACCTGCCCCGGGTGTTGAGTTGCCGTTGTCGTCGAGTGAGCAACCCAAAGCTGTCGCCTTGCCCGGAGTTCTGATAAGGCTTAGCTTGATCCCCACTTCAACAGCTTATTAATACACTGGCGGCCGGTGTCGGCTCCTCTGCAAAACAAAGGAGAATCGAAGCTCCAGATCGAGACGAGCAATGGCAGTCACAAACCAGGACCGGTTCCTCCGCTGCTACCGGGAGTGGATCAGCCAGCAGGAGACGGACCTTGAGGAGCTCTTGTCCGCCGGCGACGGAGGCGGCCGGACACACGACGAGGAGCGGCAGCGGGCGCTGGTGGCGAAGAGCCTGCGGCACTACGACGAGTACTCCGTGAAGCGGCAGGCGCTGTCGAGGGCCGACGCTGCCGCCTTCTTCTGCCCGGCCTGGTGCGCCTCCTTCGAGAGCACCCTCCTGTGGATGGGCGGCTGCCGGCCCTCCATGTTCATCCGGCTGGTCTACACCCTGTCCGGCTCGGAGGTGGAGGCGCACGTGGACGAGCTCTTGAGCGGCGCCCCGGCGCGGATCGGTGGCGGCATAGTGGGGCTCTCGGCCAGCCAGCTGGGCCACGTCAACGGCCTCCATTGCAGGACCATCCGGGCGGAGGACGAGCTCTCAGGCAGGATGGCCACCTTGCAGGAGGACGTCGCCGACAAGCCCCTCCTCCCCATCACTAAGAACCGTCAGGGGGGGGGAGGCGGAGGGGGGTCTGTTGACCGCTACCCATACGGAGACAATCTGGCGGCGGCGGCGGCGGCGGCGGCGATGGCGAGCTACGAGGAGTCGCTTTCGGTCATCATGGAGGAGGCGGACCTGCTGAGGGTCCGGACGGTTCGGGAGCTGCTTACTGAGATCCTGACACCCCTGCAAGCGGTGGAGCTGCTCGTCGCGGCCAAGCAGCTCCACCTCTCGGTTCGCAAGTGGGGCCGGGTCGGTGATCGGCAACATGATCGAACTTGACCTCGAGTCGTGGTATATGTTACCGGCACGTGCGTCGTGCCTGCAAAATGATTGTCGAAGTAGGTCATGTGGCATAGACTATATATAAGGGCATGCTTGTATTTGGTCTAATTAAGATGGGATACAATAACTTTCAATAAAAGTTGACGACAAGTCTTTTATAGAAGATACTTTTAAGCATCAAATCCGAAATAGTTTCGTTTGATCTCTAATCCCTCCGTATATATTCAATTTGATTTAAGATTCATATTATTATGCTATCAAACGGAATGCTACTATTGGCAACAGCTGATCAAAAATCATCGTTTGGTCAAGCCGTATGCTATAGTTGGCCAAACAATCAAAATTACAGGAGCCCACGACTGATCAAAATATCTTTATGAAATTATTTAATTTACGGATCATACCACTAAATTAAGAAAAAACATAATTTTCTTACAATGTTCAAAATACCATAACTCCTTTGATTCACGACGAAATCCGATGATTTCAATTGCGTTGGAATCCTCATCGAATCCTTTATGACTTCATTGGATCCGATCGGAATTAAAATTAGGATAACATCTTTTTTTGGTAAAGAAAGATATTCAAGCAAAATTTTGTATAGAATTTTTGTACAAACTTAAGTCCTAGCTATCCATTGCACCAAACTTCTAATGGATAATCGTACTTAACTCCAACTATATATTTATGATATAAGTGTGAATAACGATGTATGTACAAAATCCAATCCGGCTCGGAGATGTTTTTCGTGTCGGATTTTGATCAAAATATCATATTTAAGTGATTTTTTTTACACATTTATGAATATATTATATAAGGACAAAATTCAGAAGCAATCTGCACTTAAAAAAATTTAATTATTACTATTGCAATCTAATTGATACTCTAATTATATTTAATTGACACTCTAAACTATATGAATGTAAGTAATACTTGTTATTTTGAGTAATTTTACTTAGTCATGTCTGGTTTATTATTTATTATAATTTTAATTTTTTAGTGATAATTCAGAAGTAATTTGAACAAAAAAATATAATTGTTAATATTGTAACTCAATTGATACTCTACTTGCGTTCAATTGATACTCTGAACTATATGAATACAAGTAATGTTTCATATAGTTTAATTTGATTTTTAAAACTTATGGATAATGATAATAGGTAATATAAAAATTCACACAAATATAATTATACTATCAAAAAGATAATCCCTAATGAATTATAATTAACACTCTACTTTTTTGAATTAATACTCTATAATTTTAATAAGCATACACTGCTCTATAGTATAATATTTTTCTTTATATTTTAGTGATTTTTCACTCATGCATGTCTAAATTTATGGAGAAAAAATTTAGAAGCAATATACACTAAAATAATTAAATTATTACTATTGCAACCTAATTGATACTTCAACTATACTCAATTGATACTCTAAACTATATGAAGACAAATAATACTTGTTATTTTGAGTGATTTTCACTCATTCATGTTTGATTTGTTATTTCTTATATTTTTATTTTTTGTAACAATTCAGAAGCAATTTGTACAAAAAAGATCTAATTATTACTAGTGCAATCTAATTGATATTTTGACACTATCACTCGATTCATGTACGGAATCCTATTTCTCTTTATTGTTCCATCAATTTATTATGCTTGATCGGTTCATTTCTGTAATTTTATTACGACATGGATGTAATTGATGGATGATGATAATTGGATCTATGGTCTAGATCAAGTTTTTCAGAAAAGATTGGGTCTATGAATTGATGTTCCAAAGCAATCCAAATCATGTTGGTCGTGGAACACAGTAAATCATGAAACACAATGTTACGAAACAGAAGATATGGTAAATCTAGTAGGTTAGAAAATTTCTCATTAGAGTTCAATCAACTTCTTAATGTCAAATAAAATATTCGAAGGTTCAAAATTTGGATTGATTTGGAAACATCCAACTCATAGGTTTAAAAACCTTCTGAAAATCTTGATCAAGACCATAGATCCAATTACCATCATCTGGTTTTTGACGAAACAATAAGAAATATAATAGAAATGAAAGCATAATAAATTGACGAAACAATAAGAAATATAATTTTCATACATGACTCAGGTGATGGCGCTAGTGGCACGAAGAAACTGAGGCCCAAGGACTGCAATACTTGCCTGAATATAACAAGGTTTTAAAACTTGATTCAACCAGTTCTCTTCTAATTTGCAGTCAAAATCTAAGCCAATCCAAAAGCAAAAAAGCTTTGCTCATTTCTTAGGCCAATGTAAGTAGAAGGCAATTAAGGCAGCAACAAGTGGCAACAATTCAGGTAAATCCGTAGGTCCAAGCTAGGTAGGACTTCACAAAGTGTAAAACCAAGCACCTAGGAATTTCGCTAGTCCCCGCGCCCCCCCCCCCCCAAATGGTTCCTAGGGGTGGCAATGGGTCGTGTCAGGTCGGGTCTAGTTTCGGGTCGTGTCCAAAACCCCTAGACCGGACCCGACCCGTTTAACTAATCGTGTCTAGATTCTAAACCCGTACCCGACCCGTTTATAAACGGGTAGACCCGATAAGACCCATTTACCACACGGGTTTATTCAGTTGACCCGATCCGACCCAATCCGACTTGACCCGACCTAACCTGATAGACCCGCTGATACTATATATTATAGTATTGGATTGCGGGTAGACCCGACCGGACCCGTTGAATTCTAAACGGGTCTTCCTGGGTCTACTGTGTCCAGACCCTAAACCCGGACCCGACCCGTTTATTAAATGGGTCTATCGTGTCGACCCGAATCCGTTTAGCTCTGACCCAGACCCGCTAACTTCATGTCGGGTCCAAAATTGCCAGCCCTATTGGTTCCACTCCTAAGTGGACTCGATCAGTATATTCCCAAGTTTTCGTGAGATTAGGAAGTCAAGTCTTCGAGACCTTTGGAGTGCTATTTGAGTCGTATTGGGCAAGAAAACCATCTTTGTACACCCAAATTCCACATTCCACTTGTTAAGCCGAGAATAAAGTCTGTCATCCCTTGCAAAGTATGTCTTCTTTGTTCGATGAGCTGCTGACAGAAAACTGCAGGTCACCACCTTATCCTCCTGATCAATATACTTAAGAACGGAGAGATCTTTTAAGACACTAAATTCGAATTTGTTGCTCTAATTATCAGCGAGGAAGCAGAGAAGCGATCACTGTGAACAAACACATTCTTTACATCCATCTGAAGCAGGGATCAATCTCGAGAACAAATAACCATAGGAGGGTCAAAATAGTGGTCATCTGAGCCACCGGAGCAAAAGTCTCATTATAATCGATCCTGTACTCCTGAGTAAAACCCCTAGCAACGAGACGGATCTTGTACCGATCAATGAAGCCATCAGAGCGACGCTTGATCTTGAAGACCCACTTGTAACTAAGATCTTCAGAAGCTTGCAAGACTAGATTGAAGTCTTGGATGAAGTTCCGGTACCACTCGTAGCCCAGATACGCAATCTCCAAGGAGTTTAGTACGTTATTGTATTCACTGAGATCCAGAGAAAGAATGCAATATGATTTTTTCATGCGAAGACATACCATCTAGCGATACCCCTTGGTGGTGAATTGGAACAACATACCTTAGATGGCAGAGAAGAGCCTTCCAACCACTTCGGACCTACAAAAAACCCTGTTATCTGAGAATTACTCGCAAGGAATGACATATTGTGCAACTTGTTTTTAATTGCTTCTCTGATTCTATCAAGCTCTCCATAGGATGAAGGCTTAATGGGCAAGAATTTGAATATCGGAGCAACAGAAGACATAGGGGCTATCTCGACAGACTTCATAGAAGCAACAAAAGGATTGATGAATGCATCAATACTAGATAGTGGTATAAATGAAGTTTAATGAAGAAAAGGAAGAGAACAAATTGATTGTTTGGAGAATATGTCAATACTTACACCTCCCTTGTATAGTCATTATGTCTTCTCTCCCTATATAGAGATGATACACCTAACAGACCTAGCAGAGAGTTTGGTGTGCTCATGGGGAGGAAGGAGGACGAAGCACGTGCACCCAAAGGTACGAAGAAGAGAGTAGTTAGGGGATATGGAGTAAAGTCGCTCGTACGGTGTAAGACCAGAGAGGGTGGAGGACGGAGTGATGTTGATAGGGTGAACGATGGTCAGAATTGCCTCGGCCCAGTAGGAATATGGAACATATCAGACATAAGTAGAATTCGAGCTGTCTCGACGATATGATGATGTTTGCGCTCGGTGATTCCGTTCTGTTCATTGGTGTGGGGGAATGATTGTTGGTGAAGAGTGATATGAGTCTGAAGGATCTCATATATCTCAAAAAAGAGATACTCCTGGGCACAGTCAGACTGAAAGATCTTAATGTGCCGATCAAACTGGTTGTAAAGCATAGTAGTGAAGGTCCTATAAATATAAGGAATCTTGGAGCGGCGACGCATGAGATAGACCCAGGTGCAGCAGTAGTAATCATCTATGAAGCTCATATAATATAGAAAACCAGTAAAGGAGACAACTGGAGAAGGACCCCATATGTCAGAGTGCACATAATCAAAAGTGGCGTTGGCTCAGGAAGAACTAACAGAAAAAGGAAGAGCAAGGGGCCAGAGAAAATAGGGAGCGATTTTGGCTCCCAAATGTAGGGAGTATGGTAGTGATCCTAAAAATAGAAGGCATATAACGAGTATCTTAGAGGATATTTTGGGTAGGAGTGCTAACTTTGTATATAATTTACTTACGGGGGTCTTGAGAAAATAGAGAGCGATTTTGGCTCCCCAAATGTAGGAAGTCTATTAGTGATACTAAAATTAGGAAGACACATGGCAATGCTTTCGGAGGGTATTTTGGGAAGGAATATTTAATTTCTATATAATTTACTTATGGTTATTGGTTGGGGGTCTTGAGATAAAAAAAAGGATAATTATGGTTTTTCAAAATTAGGGAGTCTAGTAGCGATCCCAAAAATAGGAAGGCATATGGTGATGTTTTGAAGGGTGTTTTGGGAAGGAGTGCTCAATTTGTATATAATTTATTTATGTTTATTAGGTAGGGTTCCTAAGAAAATAAATTATAATTTTAGCTCCATAAATATAGGAGGTGTGGTAGCGATCCCAAAAAGAGGAAGGTATATAGCAAGGCTCTAGGCTGGTGTTTTGGGGAGGAGTGTTCAATTTGTATATAATTTGTTTATAGTTTTCAATGGGCGTTCTTAGAAAATAGGAAGTGATTTTTGCTTCCCAAATATAAGGAGTCTGATAGCGATCGCAAAAATAGAGAGGTACATGACAATGCTCTTGGAAGGTATTTTAGAAAGGAAAACTTGATTTATATATAATTTAATTATGGTTGTCATGTTGGTGTTTTTATAAAACAATATGCAATTTTGGCACCCCAAATATAGATAGTATTGTACTGATCCAAAAAAATAGGGAGGTGTATGGCGAAACTCTTGAAGGAAGTTTTAGAGAGTAGTGCTCGATCTGTATATAATTTTCTTATGATTGTGACTTAGGGGTCTAGAGAAAATAGGAATCGATTTTGGCTCCCCAAATATAGGGAGTCTGGTAGCGATCCAAAAATTTGGATGCCCATAGCGAACTATTGAAGGGTATTTTGGAGAGTAGTGCTTGATTTTTATATTATTTATTTATAGATATCAGGTGGGGCCATGAGAAAATAGGGAGCGATTATGTCTCTTCAAATATAAGGTGTCTTTTGGCGATCCCAAAGATAAGGAAGCATAGTTGGTAAGGAGTGCTTGATTTGTTTATAATTTACTTATAGTTATCGGGTGGGGGTTCTAAAAAATTAGGGAGCGATTTGGCTCCCATAATATAGGGAGTTTGTTAGTGATCTCTAAAATAGGTAGGCACATGGTAAGGCTTTTGAATGATATTTTGGGAAGGAGTGATCGATTTGTATATAATTTACTTATGGTTGTCGGGTTGGGATCCTGAGAAAATAGAAAGCGATTTTGGCTTTCTAAATGTAGGAAGTTTGGTAGTAATCCGAATAATATGGTGGCATAGAGCGAGACCCATGGAGGGTGTTTTGAGGATTAGTGCGTAACTTTTATATAAGCTGTTGGGTTAGGGTCTTTTGAAAATAAGGAGCGATTTTGACTTCCCAATTATAGGGAGTCTAGTATCGATCCCAAAAATAAGGAGGCGCATGGAGAGATCCTTGGAGGGAATTTTAAAGAGAAGTGCTTGATTTGTATTTAATTTACTTATGGTTATCGGGTTGGAGTCTTTAGAAAAATATGATACGATTTTGGCTCGACAAATATAAGGAGTCTTGTAGCGATCCCAAAAATAGGGATGCCCATAGTGAGGCTCTAGAAGGATATTTAGAGAGTAATGCTTGATGTTTATATAATTTATTTATGGTTATTGGGAGGAGTTGTAAGAAACTAGAGAGCAATTATGGCTCCTTAAATGTTGGGATTCTGATAGCGATCTCAAAAATAGGGAGCGCTTGGCGAGGTGCTTAGAGGTTGTTTTAGGAAAGAGTGCTTTATTTGTACATAATTTACTTATGGTTGTCGGGTGTGGAGGTATTGAAAAAATAGAGAATAATTTTGGCTCCATGAATATAGGGAGTTTATTAGCAATCCCTAAAATACATAGGCACATGGCAAGACTTTTGAAAGATATGGTGGCAAATGGAGAGTCCCATAGATGGTGTTTTGACAATAAATATTCAATTTTTGTATAATTTACTTTTGGTTGTTAGGTTGGGGTCCTTTAAAAATGAGGAGCGATTTTGGCTTCCCAATTATAAGTAGTCTAGTACCAATCTAAAATATAGGGAGGCACATGGTGAGACTCTTGGAGGTAATTTTACGGAGGAGTGCTCGATTTGTATATAATTTACTTATGGTTATTGGGTGGAAGTCTTGAAAAAAAATAGGTACTATTTTTGCTCCACAAATTTTACGGAGGAGTGCTCTTTTTGTGTATAATTTACTTATTATTGTACGGGGAATCCGGAGAAAATAGGGGGCGACATTGGCTCCCAAATATAGGGAGTATGGTAGCGATCCCAAAAATAGGGAGGCATATGACAAGGATCGTAAATTGTGTTTTGGGTAAAAGTTCTATATTTGTATATAATTTACTTACAGTTGTCATGTGGGGGTCTTGAGAAAATAAGTAACAATTTTGGCTCCCTAAATAGGGAGGCACGTGGCGATGCTTTTGGAGGTAGTTTTAGGGAGGAGTGCTCGAATTTGGTTGGTGGGTATATTGTCCTAAGAAAATAGGTAGCGATTTTGACTCCGTAAATATAGAAAGTTGGGTATCGATTTTAGAATTAGGAAGGCATATGGCGAGGCACTAAGTGGATATTTTAGAGAGGAGTGCTCGATTTATATATAATTTGTTTAAAAGTTGTCATATGGGGGTCCTAAGTAAATAGGGAGCAATTTTTGCTCCCTAAATATAGGAAGCCTGGTAGTGATCCTAAAAATTAGGACGACCATAGCTAGCTCCTGGAGAATATTTTGGGGAATAGTACTTGATTTTTATATAATTTACATATGGTTGTTGGGTGGGGTCATGAGAAAATAGGGAGCATTTATGGTACTTCAAATATATGGTATCTTGTACCGATTCCAAACAAAAGGAGACACATGGTGAGACTCTTGGATGATATTTTGGGAAGGAGCGCTCGATATTTATATAGTTTACTTTCGGTTGTTGGGTAGGGTCCTGTGAAAAGATGGAGTAATTTTGGCACCCCAAATGTAGGGAGTCTGGTAGCGATCAGAAAAATAGGGAGGCACAAGGTGAGGATATTGGAGGGTTTTTGTGTAACGTCCTTAGAAAATAGGGAGCGATTTTGGCTCCCTAAATATAAAAGAGTCTAGTAGTAATATCTAAAATAATGAGGCACATGACAAGATTCTTGGAAGGTGTTTTGTTAGTAGTACTCGATTTATATATAATTTATTTATAGTTATCGGGTGGGGGTCTTGAGAAAATAAAGAATGATTTTGGCTCCCCAAATATAAAATATTTGATAGTGATCCCAAAAATAGGAAGATATATGATAAGGATCTTAGAGGGTGTTTCAGGAAGGAGCGCTCGATTTGTATATAATTACCTTATAGTTGTCAGGTGGAGTTCTTAAGAAAATAAGGAGTAATTTTGGCTCCTTAAATATAGGAAGCCCGATAAAGATCCTAAAAACAGGAAGGTACATTATGGGAGTCTTGGAGGGAGTTTTATGTAGGAGTACTTAATTTGTATATTATTTACTTATGGTTATCGGGTGGGGGTCCTGAGGAAATTAGAAACGCTTTTTGTATATAATTTGCTTATAGATATCGGGTAGGGGTCCTAAGAAAATACGAAGCGATTTTGGCTTCCTAAATATACAGAGTCTGATAGCGATCCAAAAAATAGGGGGGCATATGGCGAAGCTATTAGAGGGTGGTTTGGACGGAGTGTTCAAATTTTATACAATTTATTATGGTAATCGGGTAGGGTTCTTTAGAAATTTAGGAGTAATTTTGGCTCTCTAAATATATAAAGTCTGGTACCGATCCTAAAAATAAATAAGGTGTATGGCAAAACTCTTGCAAGGAGTTTTGGGGATAAGTGCTTGATTTGTATATTATTTAGTTATGGTTATCGGATGGGGGTCCTTAGAAAATAAGGTGTAATTTTATCTCCATAAATATAGAAAGTTTGATAGTGATATCAAAAATAGAGACACCTACAACGTGGCTCTCGGAGAGTATTTTAGAGAGTAGTGATCGATTTTTATATAATTTATTTATAGTTATTGGGTAGGATCGTATGAAAATAGAGAGCAATTATGGGTCCCTAAATATAGGGAGTCTGGCAGTGATCTCATTTGGTAAACGGGTAAAGTCGGGTCTGGTCTAGTTGACACGACCCATTTAGTAAACGGGTAAAGTCGGGTCAATCGAGTTATGAGTACAAACCCAAACCTGACCCGTTTAATAAATGGGTCAGTCGGGTCAACCTATTTATAATTTACTTATGGTTGTTGGGTGGGGGTCTAGAAAAAATAGGAGGAGATCTCTGCTCACCAAATATAAGGTGTCTAGTAGCGATAAAAAAATAGGGAGGCATATGATGATGCTTTTGAAGGGTGTTTTGGTAGATGAGTCTTCGAATATTTATAATTTACATATGGTTGTCGGGCGGGATCCTTAGAAAAATAAGGAGCGATTTTGACACCTCAAATGTAGGGAGTTTAGAAGCGATCCCAAATATAGGAAGGCATATGGTGAGGCTCATGGAGGATGTTTTGGAGAGGAGTGTTCTATTTTTACATATTTTACTTATGATTTTTAGGTGGACATTCTGAGAAAAAAGGGCGTGATTTTGGCTCCTCAAATATAGGGAGTCTGGTAGCAATCACAAAATACACATAACAAGTCCCTTGGAGGGTATTTTGGGGAGTAGTGTTTGATTTTTATATAATTTATTTATGATTGTCAGGTAAGGCTCGTCTGAAAATAGGGAGCAAGGCTCTTGGAAAAGAGTGCTTGATTTTTTCGTAATTTACTAACGGTTGTCGGGTGGGGGTCCTGAAAAATAAGGTACGATTTTGACACCCCAAATGGTCCTGAAAAAATAGGGTGCGATTTACTAATAATTGGTTAGATAATCTAAAATAGAGAGGCACATGGTGATGCTATTGGAGGGTGTTTTGGAAATGAGTGCTTGATTTGTATAGGTGCGGTCGTGAGAAATAGGGAGCGATTATGGTGCCCCAAATGTAGGGTGTCTGGTAGCAGGCACATGGCGAGACTCTTGGAGGGTATTTTAGGAAGGAGCTGTTGATTTGTATAAAATTTACTTACGGTTGTCGGGTAAGGGTCCTGAGAAAATAGGGGGCAATTTTGGCACCCAAATATTGAAAGTCTGGTAGCGATCAGAAAAACAGGGAGACATAAGATGATGATATTAGAGGATGTTTTATGGAGGATTGTTTGATTTGTATTTATTTTAATTATGGTTGTTGGGGGGAATAAAGCAATCCTCCCTAAAACACTCTCTAAGAGTCTCGCAATATGCCTCTCTATTTTTAGGATTGCTACTAGACTCCCTATATTTACGGGGCCAAAACCGCTCCATACTTTTTTTGGACATCCACTCGACAACCTTAAATAAATTATATATAATCTAGCACTCCTCCCTAAAACACTCCCTAAGAGCCTCACGATATGCTCTCTATTTTTTGGGATTGCAATTAGACACCCTATATTTAGGGAGCCAAAAGCACTCCATATTTTATTTGAACCCCTACTCGACAACCTTAAGTAAATTATATACAATTGAGCATTCCTCCCAAAAAGACCCTGTAAGAGCCTCGCCATTGCCTCCCAAAAACACCCTAAAATCATAAGTAAATTATATATAAATCAAACATTCCTCCCTAAAACACCCTCTAAGAACCTCGAAATATGCCACTCTATTTTTGGGATTGCTATTAGACTACCTATATTTAGGGAGCCAAAATCATTCCATATTTTTTTTGAACCCCAACCCGATAGCCTTAAGTAAATTATATACAATCGAGCACTCCTCCCTAAAACACCCTTTAAGAGCCTCGCAATATGCTCTCTATTTTTAATATTGCTTCTAGACTCCCAATATTTAAGGAGCCAAAATCGCTCAATATTTGTTTTGAACCCCCACCCGATAATCGTAAGTAAATTATATACAATCGAGCATTCCTCCTAAAAACACCATCTAATAGCCTCGCAATATGCTCTCTATTTTTGGGATTGCTACTAGACTCCCTATATTTAGGGAGGCAAAACTGCTCCATATTTTTTTTGAACACCCACCCGACAACCTTAAGTAAATTATATATAATCGAGTACTCCTCCCTAAAATACCCTCTAAGAACCTTGCAATATTCTCTCTATTATTGGGATTACTACTAAACTCCCTATATTTAGGGAGCCAAAACCACTCCATATTTTTTTTGATCCCCCACCAGACAACCTAAAGTGAATTATATACAATCGACCAATCCTTCCTAAAACAACCTCTAAGAGCCTCGCAATATGCTTTCTATTCTTGGTATTGCTACTAGATCCCCTATATTTATGGTGCCAAAATTGCTCCATATTTCTTTTGAACCCTCACCCAACAACCTTAAGTAAATTATATACAATAGAGCATTCCTTCTAAAAACACCCTCTAAGAGCCTTGCCATTGCCTCCCAAAAACACTTTAAATTCATAATTAAATTATATATAAATAAAACACTCCTCCCTAAAACACCCTCGAAGAGCATCACAATATGCCTATCTATTTTTGTGATTGCTACTAGACTCCCTATATTTATGTAGCCAAAACCGCTCCATATTTTTTTTGAACGCCCACCCGACAACTTTAAGTAAATTATATAAAATCAAGTACTCCTCCCTAAAACACCCTCTAAGAGCCTCGCAATATGCTCTCTATTTTTGGGTTTGCTACTAGACTCCCTATATTTAGGGAGCCAAAACCACTCCATATAATTTTTGAACCCCCACCCCTTAACCTTAAGTAAATTATATATAATCGAGCATTCATCCTAAAAACACCCCATATGAGCCTCGCCATTGCCTTCTTATTTTTGGGATCACTATTAGACTCTGTATATTTGGGGAGCCAAAACTGCTCCTAATTTCTCAACGCTCCCACCCGATAATCATAATTAAATTATATACAATCAAGCACTCCTCCCTAAAACTCTTCCTAAGAGCCTTGCAATATGCTCTCTATTTTTGGGATTGCAACTAGACTCCCTATATTTAGGGAGCCAAAACTGCACTTTAATTTTTTTGAACCCCCACCTGACAACCTTAAGTAAATTATATATAATCGAGCATTCCTCCCAAAAACACCCTCAAAGAGCCTCGCCATTACCTCCCAAAAACACCCTAAAATCATAAGTAAATAATATATAAATCAAGCACTCCTCTCTAAAACACCCTCTAAGTGCCTCGCAATATGCCTCTCTATTTTTGGGATTGCTACTAGATAACCTTATATTTAAGGAGCCAAAACTGCTCTATATTTTTTTTGAACCACCACTCGACAACCTTAAGTAAATTATATACAATCGAGCACTCTTACCTAAAATACCCTCTAAGAGCCTCGCAATATCCTCTTTATTTTTGGGAATGGTAGTAGACTCCCTATATTTAGGGAGCCAAAACCTCTCCATTTTTTTTTAAACCCTACCCGATAACCTTAAGTGAATTATATACAATCAAGCACTCCTCCCTAAAACACCATCTAAGAGCCTCGCAATATGCTCTCTATTTTTGGGATTGCTACTAAACTCTATATATTTAGGGAGCCAAAATCGCTCCATATTTTTTTTGAACCCCCACCCGATAACGTTAAGTAAATTATATACAATCGAGCATTCCTGCCAAAAACACCCTCTATGAGCCTCGCCAGTGCCTTCCAAAAATACCCTAAAATTATAAATAAATTATATATAAATCAAGCACACCTCCTAAAAACACCCTCTTAGAGGCCTCGCAGTATGCCTTCCTATTTTTGGGATTGCTACTAGACTCCCTATATTTAGGAAGCCAAAACCGCTCCATATTTATTTTGAACACCTACCCGACAACCTTAAGTAAATTATATACAATAAAGCACTCCTCCATAAATCACCCTCTAAGAGCCTCGTAATATTCTTTTAATTTTTGGGATTGCTACTAGACTCCATATATTTATGGAGCTAAAACCGCTCCATATTTTTTTTGAACCCCCCACCTGTCAATATTAAGTAAATTACATACAGTCAACCATTCCTCCAAAAATATCTTATAAGAGCCTTGCTATTGCCTCCTTATTTTTGGGATCACTACTGGACTGCCTATATTTGGGGAGCCAAAATCGCTCCCAATTTCTCAGGGCTCCCACCCGATAATCATAACTAAATTATATACAATCGAGCACTACTCCCTAAAACACACTTTAAGAACCTCACAGTATGCTCTCTATTTTTGGGATTGCTATTAGACTCCCTATATTTAGAGAGCCAAAACCGCTCTATATTTTTTTTGAACCCCCACCCGATAACTTTAAGTAAATTATATACAATCGAGTATTCCTTCCAAAAATATCCTCTAATAGCCTCGCAATATGCTCTCTATTTTTTGGATTGCTACTAGACTCCCTATATTTAGGGATCCAAAATTGCTCCATATTTTTTTTGAATCCCCACTTGACAACCTTAAGCAAAATATATACAATCGAGCACTCCTTTTTTAAATACCCTCTAAGAGCCTCGCAATATGCTCTCTATTTTTGGGATTGCTTCTAGACTCCTTATATTTAGAGAGCCAAAATTGCTCCTTATTTTTTTTGAACCCCCACCCGAAACCCTTAAGTGAATTATATACAGTCGAGTACTCCTCCCTAAAATATTTTCTAACAGCCTCATAATATGCTCTCTATTTTTAGGATTTGCTACTAGACTCCTTATATTTAGGGAGCCAAATCCGCTCAAATATTTTTTAAAATGCCCACCCGATAACCTTAAGTAAATTATATATAATTAAGCATTCCTTCCAAAAATATCCTCTAAGAGTATCGCCATTGCTTCCCAAAAACATGCTAAAATCATAAGTAAATTATATATAAATCAAGCACTCCTCCCTAAAACACCCTCTAAAAGCCTCGCAATATGCCTTTCTATTTTTGGGATTGTAACTAGACTCCCTCTATTTAGGTGGCCAAAACTGATCCATATTTTTTTTGAACGTCCACCCGACAACCTTAAGTAAATTATATACAATCAAGCAGTTCTCCCTAAAACACCCTCTAAGAGCCTCGCAATATGCTCTCTATTTTTGGGATTGCTACTAAACTCCCTATTTTTAGAGTGCCAAAACCGCACCATATTTTTTTTGAACCGCCACCCATCAAACTTAAGTAAATTTTATATAATCAAGCATTCATTCTAAAAACATCCTCTAAGAGCTTCGCCATTGCTTTCCAAAAACATCCTAAAATTATAAGTAAATTATATATAAATAAATCACTCATTCCTAAAACACACTCTAAGTGCCTAGTAATATGCCTCTCAATTTTTGGGATTGCTACTAGACTCTTTATATTTAAGGAACTAAAATCGCTCTATATTTTTTTTGAACCCCTACCCGATAAACTTAAGTAAATTATATACTATTAATCACTCCTCCCTAAAACACTTTCTAAGAGCCTCACAATATGCTTTCTATTTTTTGGGATTGCTACTAGACTCCCTATATTTAGGGAGCCAAAACCGCTCCATATTTTGTTTGAATCCCCACCCGATAACCTTAAGTAAATTATACACAATCGAGCATTTCTTCATAAAACACCCTTTAAAAGCCTCACCATTGCCTCCCAAAATTACCCTAAAATAATAAGTAAATTATATATAAATCAAGCATTCCTCTCTAAAACACCGTCTAATAGCCTCGCAATATGCCTCTTTATTTTTGGGATTGCTACTAGACTCCCTATATTTAGGAAGCCAAATCCGCTTCATATTTTTTTTGAACCCCCACACGACAACCTTAAGTAAATTATATACTATCAAGCACTACTTAAAACACCCTCTAAGATCCTCGCAATATGCTCTCTATTTTTGGAATTGCTACTAGACTCCATATATTTAGGAAGCCAAAACCCTCCATACATTTCTTGAACCCCTACCAGGCAATCTTAAGTAAATTATATACAATCGAGCATTCCTCCCAAAAACACGCTCTAATAGCCTCGTAATATGCTTTCTATTTTTGGGATTGCTACTAGACTCCCTATATTTAGGGAGCCAAAAACGTTCCATATTTTGTTTGAACCCCTACCCGACAATCTTAAGTAAATTATATACAATCGAAGTACTCCTAGCTAAAATACTATCTAAGAGCCTCGTAATATGCTCTCTATTTCATGGTTTGCTACTAGATTCCCTATATTTAGGGAGCCAATACCGCTCTATATTTTTTTTGACCCCCACCAGACAACCTTAAGTGAATTATATACAATCGAGCACACCTCCCTAAAACACCCTCTAAGAGCCTCGTAATATGATTTTTATTTTTGGGATTGCTCTAGACTCTCTATATTTAGGGAGCTAAAATCGCACCATATTTTTTGTGAACCCCCACCCGACAAACTTAAGTAAATTATATACAATTGAGCATTCCTCCCAAAAACATCCTCTACAAGCCTTGCCATTGCCTCCCAAAAATACCCTAAAATTATAAATAAATTATATATAAATCAAGCACTCCTCCCTAAAACACCCTCTAAGAGCCTCGCGATATGTCTTTCTATTTTTGGAATTGCTACTAGACTCCCTTTATTTAGGTAGCCAAAACCACTCTATATTTTTTTTGAACACCCACTCGACAACCTTAAGTAAATTATATACAATAGAGAACTCCTCCATAAAACATACTCTAAGAGCCTCATAATATTCTCCCTATTTTTGGGATTACTACTAGACTCCCTATATTTAAGGAGCCAAAACTGCTCCAAATTTTCTTGAACCCCAACCTGTCAACCTTAAATAAATTACATACAATCGGGCATTCCTCCCCAAAACCCCCTATAAGAGCCTCGCCATTGCCTCCTTATTTTTTGGATCGCTACTAGACTCCGTATATTTTGGAAGCCAAAATCGCTCCTAATTTCTCAAGGCTCCCACCCGATAATCATAACTAAATTATATATAATCGAGCACTCATCCATAAAACACACTCTAAGAGCCTCGCAATATGCACTTTATTTTTGGGATTACTACTAGACTACCTATATTTAGAGAGCCAAAATCGCTCCATATTTTATTTAAACCCCCACCCGACAACCTTAAGTAAATTATATACAATCGAGCATTCCTCCAAAAAACACCCTCTAAAAGCCTCGCCATTGCCTCCCAAAAATACCCTAAAATCATAAGTAAATTATATATAAATCAAGGATTCCTCCTTAAAACACCCTTTAACAGCCTCCCAATATGCCTCTCTACTTTTGGGATTACTACTAGACTCTGTATATTTAGGGTGCAAAAACCACTCCATATTTTTTTAAACCCCCACCTAACAACCTTAAGAAAATTATATACAATTGAGCATTCCTCCCAAAGAGACCCTCTATTAGCCTTACAATATGCTCTCTATTTTTTGGATTGCTACTAGACTCCCTATATTTAGGGATCCAAAACTGCTCCATATTTTTTTTAAACCCCCACACGGCAACCTTAAGTATATACAATCGAGCACTCCTTCCTAAAAATACCCTCTGAGAGCCTCGTAATATGCTCATTATTTTTGGGATTTCTACTAGACTCTCTATATTTAGCGAGCCAAAATCGCTCCATATTTTTTTGGAACCCCTACCCGATAACCTTAAGTTAATTATATACAATCGAGTACTCCTACTTAAAACACCCTCTAAGAGCCTCGTAATATGCACTCTATTTTTGGGATTGCTACTAGACTCCCTATATTTAGGAAGCCAAAATTGCTCCATATTTTTTTGAACCCCCACCCGACAAACTTAAGTAAATTATATATAATCGAGAATTCCTTCCAAAAATACCCTTTAAGAGCCTCGCTATTGCCTCCTAAAACACACTAAAATCATAAGTAAATTATATATAAATCAAGCACTCCTCCCTAAAACACCCTCTAAGAGCCTCGTAGTATGTTTTCCTATTTTAAGAATTGATTCTATACTCCCTATATATAGATGGCCAAAACTGATCAATATTTTTTTTGAACATCTACCCGATAATCTTAAGTAAATTATATACAATCGAGCAGTCCTCCCTAAAACTCCCTTTAAGAGCCATACAATATGTTCTCTATTTTTTGGATTGCTACTAGACTTCTTATATTTAGGGAGCCAAAACGGCACCATATTTTTTTTGAACCCCCACCTATCAACCCTAAGTAAATTATATACAATCGAGCATTCCTCCCAAAAACATCCTCTAAGAGCCTCGCCATTGCCTTCCAAAAATACCCAAAAATCATAAGTAAATTATATATAAAAAAAGCATTTCTCCTTAAAACACCCTTTAAGAGCCTCGTAATATACCTCTCAATTTTTGGGATTGCTACTAGACACCCTATATTTAAGGAGACAAATTCGCTTAATATTTTTTTTGAACCCCCACCTGATAATATTAAGTAAATTATATATAATCGAGCACTTTTTCATAAAATATCCTTTAAGAGCCTAACAATATACTATCTATTTTTTGAGATTGCTACTAGACTCCCTATATTTAGGGAGCCAAAATAGCTCCATATTTTGTTTGAACCCCTACCCGACAACCTTACGTAAATTATACACAACCGAGTATTCCTCCCAAAAACACCCTCTAAGAGCCTCACCATTCTATCCCAGAAACACCCTAAAATGATAAGTAAATTATATATAAATCAAGAACACCTCCCTAAAACTCCCTCTAATAGCCTCGCAACATGCCTCCATATTTTTGGGATTGCTACTAGACTCCCTATATTTAGGGAGCCAAAACCACTCAATATTTTTTTTCAACCCCAACCCGATAAACTTTAGTAAATTATATACAATCAAGCACTCTTTAAAACACCCTCCAAGAGCCTCGCAATATGCTCTCTATTTTTAGGATTGCTACTAGACTCTATATATTTAGGGAGCCAAAACCACTTCATATTTTTTTGAACCCCCACTCGACAACCTTAAGTAAATTATATACAATCAAGCATTCCTCCCAAAAACATCCTATAAAGCCTCGTAATATGCTCTTTATTTTTGGGATTGCTACTAGACTCCTTATATTTAAGGAGCCAAAATAGCTCCATATTTTTTTTGAACCCCCACCCATCAACCATAAGTAAATTATATATAATCGAGCATTCCTCCCAAAAATACCCTCTAAGAGTCTCACAATTGCCTGCCAAAAATACCCAAAAATCATATGTAAATTATATATAAATAAAGCACTCCTCCCTAAAACACCCTTTAAGAGCTTCGCAATATGTCTCTCTATTTTTGGGATTGCTACTAGAATCCCTATATTTAAGGAGCCAAAACCGCTCCATATTTTTTTTGAACCCCCACCCGACAACCTTAAGTAAATAATATACAATCGAGCATTCCTCCCAAAAATACCATCTAAGAACCTCACAATATTCTCTTTATTTTTGGGATTGCTATTAGACTCCCTGTATTTAGGGACTTAAAATTGCTCCATATTTTTTTTGAACCCCCACTCGATAACCTTAAGTGAATTATATACAATCGAGCACTCCTCTCTAAAACACCATGTAAAAACATCGAAATATGCTCTCTAATTTTGGGATTGTTACTAGACTCTCTATATTTAGGTAGCCAAAACCGCTCATTATTTTTTTTGAACCCCCACACGATAACCTTAAGTAAATTATATATAATCGAGTATTCATCCCAAAAAACACCGTCTAAGACCCTCGCCATTGTTTCCCAAAAATACCCTAAAATCATAAGTAATTTATATATAAATCAAGCACTTCTGCCTAAAACACTCTATAAGAGCCTTATAATATGCCTTTCTATTTTTGGGATTACTACTAGACTCCCTATATTCAGGTAGCCAAAATCGCTCCATATTTTATTGAATGCCCACCCGACAACCTTAAGTAAATTATATATAATCAAGCACTCCTCCCTAAAATACCTTCTAGGAGCCTCGCAATATGCTCTCTATTTTTGGGATTACTAAGACTCCTTATATTTTGGGAGCCAAAACCGCTCTATATTTTTTTGAATCCCTACCCATCAATCTTAAGTAAATTATATACAATCGAGTATTCTTTCCAAAAACACCCTCTAAGAGCCTCGCCATTGCCTCCTAAAACACCCAAAAAATTATAAGTAAATTATATATAAATCAAGCACTCCTCCCTAAAACATCTTCAAAGAGTCTCGCAATATGCCTCTCTATTTTTAGGATTGCTACTAGACTCCCTATATTTAAGGAGCAAAAACCGCTATATATTTTTTTTGAACCCCCACCCGACAACCTTGAGTAAATTATATACAATTGAGTACTCCTCCCTAAAATACCCTTTAAGAGCCTCACAATATGCTCTCTATTTTTTGGGATTGCTATTAGACTCTCTATATTTATGGAGCTAAAACTGTTCCATATTTTGTTTGAACCTCTACCCGACAGCCTTAACTAAATTATATATAATCGAGCATTTCTCCCAAAAACACCATCTAAGAGCCTCGCCATTGCCTTCCAAAAATACCATAAAATCATAAGTAAATTATATATAAATCAAGCACTCCACTTTAAAACACCCTCTAAGAGCCTCGCAATATGCCACTCTATTTTTGGGATTGCTACTAGACTCCCTATATTTAGGGAGCCAAAATCGTACCATATATTTTTTTTAACCCCCACACAATAACCTTAAGTAAGTTATATAAAATCGAGCTCTCTTCTCTATAACACCCTCTAAAAGCCTCGTAATATACTCTCTATGTTTGGGATTGCTATTAGACTCCCTATATTTTGGGAGCCAAAATAGCTCCATATTTTTTTTGAACCCCTACCCAACAACCTTAAGTAAATTATATACAATCGAGCATTCCTCTTAAAAATATAATCTAATAGCTTTGCAATATGCTCTCTATTTTTAGGATTGCTACTAGACTCCCTATATTTAGGCAGGCAAAACTGCTCTATATTTTTTTTGAACCTGCACATGACAAACTTAAGTAAATTATGTACAATTGAGCACTCCTCCCTAAAATACCCTCTAAGAGCCTCTTAATATGCACTATATTTTTAGGATTGCTACTAGACTCCCTATATTTAGAGAGCCAAAACCACTCCATATTTTTTTTGAACCCCCACCAGATAATCTTAAGTGAATTATATACAATCGAGCACTCCTCCCTAAAACACCCTATAAGAGCATCACAATATGCTCTCTATTTTTGGGATTGCTACTAGACTCTCTTTATTTATGGAGCAAAAAATGCTCCATATTTTTTTTGAACCCCCACCCCACAACCTTAAGTAAATTATATACAATCGATTATTCCTCCGAAAACTACACTCTACGAGCCTTGCCATTGCCTCCCAAAAATACCCTAAAATCATAAATAAGTCAAGAATTCCTTTCTAAAGCACCCTCTAAGAGTCTCGTAATATGCCTTTATATTTTTTGGATTGCTACTAAACTCCATATATTTTGGTAGCCAAAATCGCTCTATATCTTTTTTGAATGCCTACTCGACAATATTAAGTAAATTATATACAATTGAGCACTCCTATCTAAAACACCCTCTAAGTGCCTCACAATATGCTTTCTATTTTTGGGATTGCTACTAGACTCCCTATATATAGGAAGTGAGAACCGATCCATATTTTTTTGAACCCCCACCCGTCAACCTTAAGAAAATTATATACAATTGAACATTCCTCCCAAAAATACCCTATATGAACCTCGCCATTACCTCCTTATTTTTGGGATCGCTACTAGTATCCCTATAATTGGGGTGCCAAAATCGTGCCTAATTTCTCATGGCTCCCACCCGATAATCATAACTAAATTATATACAATCAAATACTCTTCCCTAAAACACTTTCTAAGAGCCTCGCAATATGCTCTATATTTTTGGGATTGCTACTAGACTCCCTATATTTAGCGAGCCAAAACCATACTATATTTTTTTTGAACCCCCACCTGACAACCTTAAGTAAATTATATATAATCGAGTATTCCTCCCAAAAACAGTATCTAAGAGCCTTGCTTTTGACTCCCAAAAACACCCTAAAATCAAAAGTAAATTATATATAAATCAAGAACTCCTCCCTAAAACACCCTCTAAGAGCCTCACAATATGTCTCTATTTTTAGGATTGCGACTAGACTACCTATATTTAAAAAGCCAAAACTGCTCTATATTTTTTTTGAACCCCCACCCGAAAAGCTTTAGCAAATTATATACAATCGAGCACTCCTCTATATAACACCCTCTAAGAGCCTCGTAATATGCTCTCTAATTTTTAGGATTGCTCCTAGACTCTCTATATTTATGTAACCAAAATCGCTCAATATTTTATTTGAACTCCCACCTGACAACCTTAAGTAAATTATATACAATCGAGCATTCATCCCAAAATCACTGTCTAAAAGCCTCACCATTGCCTCCCAAAAATACCCTAAAATCATAAGTAAATTATAGATAAATCAACCACTCCTCCCTAAAACATCCTCTAAGAGTCTTGCAATACGTCTCTCTATTTTTAGGATTGCTATTCGACTCCATATATTTTGGGAGGCAAAATCGCTCTATATTTTTTTTGAACGCCCACTCGACAACCTTAAGTTAATTATATACAATCGAGCACTCCCTAAAATATCCTCTAAGAGCCTTGCAATATGCTCTCTATTGTTTGAATTGCTAACAGACTCCCTATATTTAGGGAGCCAAACCACTCCATATTTTTTTTGAACCCCTAACCGACAACCTTAAGTAAATTATATACAATCGAGCATTCCTCCCAACAATACCGTCTAATAGCCTCCTAATATGCTGTATATTTTTAGGATTGTAACTAGACTCCCTATATTTAGGGAGCAAAAACTGCTCCATATTTTTTTTGAACCCCCACCCGACAACCTTAAGTAAATTATATAAAATCGAGCACACCTCCTAAAATACCCTCTAGGGCCTCGCAATAGGCTCTCTATTTTTGGGATTGCTACTAGACTCTGTATATTTAGGGAGCCAAAACTGCTCCATATTTTTTTTGAACCCCCACCTGACAACCTTAAGTGAATTATATACAATCGAGCACTCCTTCCAAAAATACCCTCTAAGAACCTCGTAATATGCTCTATATTTTTGGGATTGCTACTAGACTCCCTATATTTAGGGAGCCAAAACCGCTCTATATTTTTTTTGAACCCCGACCGACAACCTTAAGTAAATTATATACAATCGAGCATTCCTTCCAAAAACACCCTTTAAGAGCCTCACCATTGGCTCTCAAAAAAACCCTAAAATTTAAAAGAAATTATATATAAATCAAGCATTCCTTGCTAAAACACCATCTAAGAGCCTTGTAATATGGGTTTCTATTTTTGGGATTGCTACTAGACTCCCTATATTTAGGTAGCCAAAACCGCTGCATATTGTTTTTGAATGCCCACCCGATAACTTTAAGTAAATTATATACAATCAAGCACTCATCCCTAAAACACCCTCTAAGAGCCTCACAATATTCTATCTATTTTTGGGATTGCTACTAGACTCCCTATATTTGAGGAGCCAAAACAGTTTCATATTTTTTTTGAGCACCCACCAGTTAACCTTAAGTAAATTACGTACAATCGAGCATTCCTCCTAAAAACACCCTATAAGAGCCTCACAATTGCCTCCTTATTTTTAAGATCTCTACTAAACTCCCTATATTTGGGAAGCCAAAATTGTCTCTAATTTCTCAAGGCTCCCACCTTATAATCATATCTAAATTATATACAATCAAGCACTCTTATCTAAAACACACTTTAAGAGTCTTGCAATAAGCTCTCTATTTTTGGGATTGCTACTAGACTCCCTATATTTAGGGAGACAAAACTGCACTATATTTTTTTTAACCCCAACTTGATAACTTTAAGTAAATTATTTACAATCAAGCATTCCTTCCAAAAATACAGGCTAAAAGCCTCGCCATTGCATCCCAAAAAAACCTTAAATTCATAAGTAAATTATATATAAATCAAGTACTCCTCTTTAAAATACCCTCTAAGAGCCTCGCAATATGCCTCTTTATTTTTGGGATTATTACAAGACTCCCAATATTTAGGAAGCCAAAACCGCTCTATATTTATTTAAAACCCCCACCCAACAATCTTAAGTAAATTATACACAATCGGGCATTTCTTCCGAAAATACCCTCTAATAGCCTCACAATATGCACTCTATTTTTGGGATTGCTACTAGACTCCCTATATTTAGGGAGACAAAACCACTCTCTATTTTTTTTAACCCCAATCCAAAAACTTTAAGTAAATTATTTACAATCGAGCATTCCTCCCAAAAACACCGGCTAAAAGTCTCGCCATTGCATCCCAAAAATACCTTAAATTCATTAGTAAATTATATATAAATCAAGCACTCCTCTTTAAAACACCCTCTAAGAGCCTCGCAATATACCACTTTATTTTTGGGATTGCTACTAGACTTCTAATATTTAGGGAGCCAAAACTGCACTATATTTTTTTAGAACCCCCACCCGACAACCTTAAGTAAATTATATATAATCGAGTATTCCTTCCAAAAACACCCTTTAATAGCCTCATAATATATACTCTATTTTTGGGATTGCTACTACACTCCCTATATTTAGGTATCCAAAATGGCTCCATATTTTTTTTGAACCCACACCAGACAGCCAAAAGTAAATTATATACAATCGAGCACTCCTTCCTAAAATACCCTCTACGAGCCTCGCAATTTGCTATTTATTTCTGGGATTGCTACTAGATTGCCTATATTTAGAGAGCCAAAAATGTTCCATATTTTTTTTGAACCCCCACCCATCAGCCTTAAGTGAATTATATACAATCAAGCACTCCTCCATAAAATACCATCTAAGAACCATATAATATGCTCCTATTTTTAGGATTGCTACTAGACCCCTATATTTAGTGAGCAAAAACCACTACATATTTTTTTTGAACCCCCACCCGATAACCATAAGTATATTATATATAATCGAGTATTTCTTCCAAAAACACCCTCTAAGAGCCTCACTATTGTCTTCTAAAAACACCCTAAAATCATAAGTAAATTATATATAAATCAAGCACTCCTTCCTAAAACACCCTCTCCGAGCCTCGCAATATGTCTTTCTATTTTTGGAATTACTACTAGACTCCCTATATTTAGGTGGCCAAAATAGATCCATATTTTTTTTGAACACCCACCCGACAACCTTAAGTAAATTATATATAATCGAGCAATCCTCCATAAAACACCCTCTTAGAGCCTCGCAATATGCTCTCTATTTTTGGGATTACTACTAGACTCCCTATATTTAGGGCGCCAAAACCACTCCATATTTTTTTTGAACCCCCACCCGTCAACCTTATGTAAATTATATAAAATCGAGCATTCCTCCACCTTTAAGAGCCTCGCCATTGCCTCACAAAAACACCATAAAATCATTAGCAAATCATATATAAATAAAGCACTCCTCCATAAAATACCCTTTAAGAGTCTCGCTATATGTCTCTCTATTTTTAGGATTGCTGCAAGACTCCCTATATTTAAGGAGCCAAAACAGCACCATATTTTTTTTGAACCCCCACCCAACAACCTTAAATAAATTATATACAATCAAGCACTCTGCCTTAAAACACCCTCTAAGAGCCTTGTAATATGCTCTCTATTTTTTGGGATTGCTACTACACTCCCTATATTTAGGGAGCTAAAACCGCTCTATATTTTTTTTTAACCCCCACCCGATAACCTTTAGTAAATTATACACAATCGAGCATTCCTCCCATAAACACCATCTAAGAGCCTCGCCATTGCCTCCCAAAAACACCCTAAAATCATAAGTAAATTATATATAAATCTAGCACTCCTCCCTAAAACTCCATCTTAGAGCCTCGTAATATGCCTCTCTATTTTTTGGATTGCTACTAGACTCCCTATATTTAGGGAGCCAAAACCATTCAATATTTTTTTTGAACCCCACATGATAATCTTAAGTAAATTATATACGATAGAGCACTCTTCCATAAAACACCCTCTAAGAGCCTCACAATAAACTCTCTATTTTTGGGATTGCTACTAGACTCCCTATATTTGGGGATCCAAAATAGCTATATATTTTTTTTGAACGCCCAATCTGATAACCTTAAGTAAATTATATACAGTCGAGCATTCCTCCCAAAAACACCTTCTAATAGCTATGCAATATGCTCTCTATTTTTGGGATTGCTACTAGACTCCCTATATTTAGGGAGCCAAAACTGCCCCATAATTTTTTTAAACCCCCACCTGACAACCTTAAGTAAATTATATACAATCGACCATTCCTCCCAAAAATACCCTCTAAGAATATCACAACATGCCTCTCAATTTTTGGGATTACTACTAGACTCCCTATATTTAGGGAACCAAAACCTATCCATATATTTTTTGAATACCCACCCTATAACCTTTAGTAAATTATATACAATCGAGCATTTCTTCTTAAAACACCCTCTAAGAGGCTCGTAATATACTCTCTATTTTTGGGATTGCTACAAGACACCATATATTTAGGGAGCCAAATCTGCTTCATAATTTTTTAAAGCCCCCACCCGTCAACCTTAAGTAAATTATATACAATCGAGCATTCTTCCTAAAAATACCCTATAAGAGCATCACCATTGCGTTCTTATTTTTGGGATCGCTACTAGACTACCTATATTTGGGGAGCCAAAATTGCTCCTAATTTCTAAAGGCTCTAACCCGATAGTCATAACTAAATTATTTCCAATCGAGCACTCCTCCCTAAAATACCCTCTAAGAGCCTCGTAATATGCTCTCTATTTTTGGGAATGCTAATAGACTCCCTATATTTAGGGACCCAAAACTGCTGCATATTTTTTGAACCCTCACCCAACAACCTTAAGTGAATTATATATAATCGAGCACTACTCCCTAAAACACCCTCTAAGTGCCTCGCAATATGCTCTCTATTTTTGGGATTGCTACTAGACTCCTTATATTTAGAGAGCCAAAACTGTTCCATATTATTTTTGAATACCCACCCAACAACCTTAAGTAAATTATATACAATCGAATACTCCTCCCTAAAACACCCTCTTAAAGCCTCGCAATATGCTCTCTATTTTTTGGATTGCTACTAGACTCCCTATATTTAGGGAGCCAAAACCAATCCATATTTTTTTTAAACCCCCACCTGTAATATTAAGTAAATTATATATAATCGAGCATTCCTCCCTGCCTTGCCATTGCCTTCCAAAAACATCCAAAAATTATAAGTAAATTATATATAAATCAAGCACTCCTCCCTAAAACACCCTATAAGAGTCTTGTAATATGCCTCTATATTTTTAGGATTGTTACTAGACTCCCTATATTTAAGGAGTCAAAACCGCTTTATATTTTTCTTGAACCCCCAACCGACAACCTTAAGTAAATTATATACATATGAGCACTCCTCCCTCAAACACCCTCTAAGAGCCTCGCAATATGCTATCTATTTTTTGGGATTGCTACTAGACTCCCTATATTTAGGGAGCCAAAACTACTCCATATTTTGTTTGAACCTCTACCCGATAACCTTAAGTAAATTATACATAATCGAGCATTCCTCCAAAAAGTACCCTCTAAATACCTCGCCATTGCCTCTAAAAAATACCCTAAAATCATCAGTAATTATATATGAATCAAGAAACCCTCCCTAAAACACCCTCTAAGAGCCTCACAACATACCTCTCTATTTTTGGGATTACTACTAGACTCCCTATATTTAAGGAGCTAAAATTGCACCATATTTTTTTGAACCCCCACCCGACAACCATACGTAAATTATATACAATTGAGTTCTCCTTTCTAAAACACCCTCTAAGAGTCTCGTAATATGCTCTCTATTTTTAGGATTGCTACTAGACTCCCTATATTTAGGGAGCTAAAACCGCTTTATATTTTTTTTGAACCCCCACCTGACAAACATTTATAAATTATATATAATATAGCATTTCTTCCGAAAACACCATCTAATAGCCTCGCAATATGCTTTTTATTTTTGGAATTGCTACTAGACTCCCTATTATAGAGGCAAAATAGCTTCATATTTTTTTTAACCCCTACTAGACAACCTTAATTAAATTATATACAAACGAGCACTTATTCCTAAAATAACCTCTAAGAGCCATGCAATATGCACTCTAGTTTTTGGATTACTACTGGACTCCTTATATTTAGGGAGCCAAAACTGCTGCATATTTTTTTTGAACCCCCACCGGAAAACCTTCACTGAAATATTTATAATCAAACCCTCCTCCCTAAAACACCATTTAAGAGCCTCGCAATATGCTATCTATTTTTGGGATTGGTACTAGACTCCCTATATTTATGGAGCTAAAATCGCTCCATATTTTTTTTGAACCCCCACCCAATAACCTTAAGTAAATTATATACAATGGAGCAATCCTTCCAAAAACACCCTCTAAGAGCCTCGCTATTGTCTCCCAAAAACCCCCAAAAATTATAAGTAAATGATATATAAATCAAGCACTCTTTTCTAAAACACCCTCTAAGAGCCTCGCAATATGCCTTTCTAATTTTGGGATTGCTACTAGACTACCTATATTTAGGGAGCCAAATTCGCACTATATTATTTTTGAACCCCTAACTGTCAATCTTAAGTAAATTGTATACAATCGAGCATTCCTCCCAAAAACACGTTATATGAGCCTCGCTATTGCCTATTTATTTTTGGGATTGCTACTAGACTCCTTATATTTGGGTTGACAAAATCGCTCCCAATTTCTCAAGGCTCCTACTCGAGAATCAAAACTAAATTATATACAATTAAGCACTCTTCCCTAAAACACTTTCTAAGAGCCTCATAATATGCTATATATTTTTGGGATTGCTACTAGACTTCCCATATTTAGGAAGCCAAAACTGCTCTATATTTTTTTTGGACCCCCACTCGATAACCTTTAGTAAGTTATATATAATTGAGCATTCCTCTCAAAAATAATTACTAAGAGACTCGCCATTGCCTCCCAAAAATACCATAAAATCATAAGTAAATTATTAATAAATCAAATACTTCTCCATAAAATACCCTCTAAGAGCCTCGCAATATGCCTCTCTATTTTTAGGATTGCTACTAGACTCCGAATATTTAAGGAGCCAAAACCGCTCCATATTTTTTTTGAACTTCCACTCGACAACCTTAAATAAATTATATATAATCGAGCACTCCTCCCTAAAACACTCTCTAAAAGCCTCGTAATATATCCTCTATTTTATGGGATTGCTACTAGACTGCCTATATTTTAGGGAGCCAAAACCGCTCCATATTTTATTTAAACCCCCACCCGACAACCTTAAGAAAATTATACACAATCGATCTTTCCTCCCAAAAACACCCTCTAAGAGCCAAGACAATGCCTCCCAAAAATACCCTAAAATCATAAGTAAATCATACATAAATCAAGCACTCCTCTCCTAAACACCCTTTAAGAGTCTCGTAATATGCCTCTCTATTTTTTGGGATAGCTACTAGACTCACGATATTTAAGGAGCCAAAACCACTCTATATTTTTTTTGAACCCCCACCTGACAACCTTAAGTAAATTATATATAATTGAGCACTTCTTCCTAAAACACCCTCTCAAAGCCTAATATGCCCTATAATTTTGGGATTATACTAGACTCCCTATATTTAGGGAGCCAAAACCACTCTCTATTTTTTTGAACCCCCACCCGATAACATTAAGTAAATTATATACAATCGAGCATTCCTCCTAAAAACACCCACTAATGGCCTCGCAATATGCTATCTATTTTTGGGATTGCTACTAGATTACCTATCTTTAGGAAGCCAAAACCGCTCCATATTTTTTTTGAACCCCCAACCGAACACCTTAAGTAAATTATATACAATCGAGCACTCCTCCCTAAAACGCCCTCTAAGAGCCTCGTAATATGCTCTCTATTTTTGGGATTGCTACCACACTCCATATATTTAGGGAGCCAAAATCGCCCTATTTTTTTTTTTAACCCCCACCCGACAATCTTAAGTGAATTACATACAATCGAGCACTCCTCCCTAAAACACCCTCTAAGACTCACAATATGCTCACTATTTTTGGGATTGCTACTAGACTCCCTATATTTAGGGAGCCAAAATTGCTCTAATTTTTTTTTAAACCCCCACCCAATAACCTTAATTAAATTATATACAATCGAGAATTCCTTCCAAAAACACCTTCTAAGAGTATTGCCATTGCCTTCCAAAAACACCCTAAAATCATAAGTAAATTATATATAAATCAAGTACTCCTCCCTAAAACACCCTCTAAGAAACTCGCAATATGGATTTTTATTTTTGGGATTGCTACTAGACTCCCTATATTTAGGGAGCCAAAACCGCTCCATATTTTTTTTGAATACCCACCCAACAACCTTAAGTTAATTATATACAAACGAGCACTCCTTTGTAAAAAACCCTCTAATAGCCTGGTAATATGCTCTCTATTTTTGGGATTGATACTAGACTCCTTATTTTTAGGGATCCAAAATTACTCCATATTTTTTTTTGAATCCCCACCTGATAACCATAAGTAAATTATATACAATTGAGCATTCATCCCAAAAACACCCTCTAAGAGCCACGCCATTGCCTCCCAAAAATATCCTAAAATTATACGTAAATTATATATAAATCAAGCACTCCACCCTAAAAAAAACTATAAGAGCCTCACAATATGCCTTTTTATTTTTGGGATTGCAACTAGACTCCCTATATTTACGTAGCCAAAATCGCTCTATATATTTTTTGAATTCCCACCTAACAACCTTAGGTAAATTATATACAATTGAGTACTCCTCCCTAAAACACCCTTTAAAAGCCTCACAATATACCCTCTATTTTTGGGACTGCTACTAGACTCCCTGTATTTAGGGAGCCAAAACTGATCCATATTTTTTTTGAACCCCTACCTGTCTACCTTAAGTAAATTATATACAATCGAGTATTTCTCCCAAAAACATCCTTTAAGAGCCTCGCTATTGCCCCCTAAAAACACCCAAAACTCATAAGTAAATTTTATATAAATCAAGACACCTCCCTAAAATGCCCTATAAGAGTCTTGGAATATGCCTCTCTATTTTTAAGATTGCTACAAGACTCCCTATATTTAAAGAGCAAAAATCGCTCCATATTTTTTTTGAATCCCCACCCGACAACCTTAAGTAAATTATATACAATTGAGTACTCCTTCCTAAAATACCCTCTAATAGTCTCGCAATATGCTCTCTATTTTTTAGGATTGTTACTAGACTCCCTATATTTAGGGAGCTAAAACTGCTCTATATTTTGTTTGAACCCCCACCCGACAACCTTAAGCAAATTACAAACAATCGAGCATTCCTCCCAAAAACACCCTCTAAGAGCCTCTCCATTGCCTCCTAAAAACACCCTAAAATCATAAGTAAGTTATATATAAATCAAGCACTCCTTCCTAAAACATCGCCTAAGAGTCTCACATAATGCCTCTTTATTTTTGGGATTGCTACTAGACTCTATATTTTGGGAGCTAAAATCACATCATATTTTTTTTGAACCCCCACCTGACAACTATAAGTAAATTATATACAATTGAGCACTCCTTGCTAAAACAACCTCTAAATGCCTCGCAATATGCTCTCTATTTTTTGGATTGCTACTAGATTCCCTATATTTAGATAGCCAAAAATGCTCCATATTTTTTTTGAACCCCCACCCGACAACCTTAAGTAAATTACATATAATCGATCATTTCTCCCAAAAATACCATCTAATAGCCTCGCAATATGCTATCTATTTTTGGGATTGCTACTAGACTCTTTATATTTAGGGAGGCAAAACCGCTCCATATTTTTTTTGAACCCTCACCCGATAATAATAAGTAAATTATATATAATCGAGCACTCCTTCGTAAAATACCCTCTTAGAGCCTCGCAATATGCTCTCTATTTTTTGGGATTGCTATGAGACTCCCTATATTTAGGAAGCTAAAATCGTTACATATTTTTTTTGAACCCCTACTGGACAACCTTAAGTTAATTATATACAATCGAGCACTTCTCTCTAAAACACCCTTTAAGAGCCTCGCAATATGTTCTCTATTTTTGGGATTGCTACTAGACTCCTGATATTTATGGATCCAAAACCTTTCCATATTTGTTTTGAACCCCCACCCGACAACCTTAAGTAAATTATATACAATCTAGCATTCCTCCCAAAAACACCCTCTAAGAGCCTTACCATTGCCTCCCAAAAACACCCTAAAATCAACAGTAAATTATATATAAATCAAGCACACCTCACTAAAACACCCTCTAAGGGTCTCGCAATATGCCTTTCTATTTTTAGGATTACTTCTAGACACCCTATATTTAGGTAGGCAAAACCGATCCATATTTTTTTTGAACTCCCACCTGACAACCTTAAGTAAATTTTATACAATCAAGCACTCCTCCCTAAAATACCCTCTAAAAACTTCGCAATATGCTCTGTATTTTTGGGATTTCTACTAGACTCCCTATATTTATGGAGCAAAATCACTTTATATTTTTTTTTGAACCCCTACAAGACAACCTTATGTAAATTATATAATCTTGAGAATTCCTCCTAAAAACACCTTATAGGAGCTTGCCATTGCCTCCCAAAAACACCCTAAAATCATTAGTAAATTATATATAAATTAAGCACTCCTCCCTAAAACAACATCTAAGAGCCTCGTAATATGACTCTATTTTTGGGATTTCTACTCGACTCCGTATATTTAGGAAGCCAAACCCGCTCCATATTTTTTTTGAACCCCCACTCGATAAATTTCAGTAAATTATATACAATCGAGCACTCCCTAAAACACCCTTTAAGAGACTCGCAATATGCTCTCTATTTTTGGGATTGCTACTAGACTCCATATCTTTAGGGAGCCAAAACCACTTTATTTTTTTTAAACCCCCACCCGACAACCTTAAGTAAATTATATACAATCGAGAAATCCTCCCAAAAACACCCTCTAAAAGCCTCGTAATATACTCTCTATTTTTGGGATTGATACTAGACACCCTATATTTAGGGAGCCAATACCGCTCCATATTTTTTTTGAACCACCACCCGACAACCTTAAGTAAATTATATACAATCGAGCACTCCTTACTAAAAAACCCACTAAGATCCTCGTAATATACTCTTTATTTTTAATATTGCTACTAGACTCTCTATATTTAGGGAGCCAAAACCACTCCATATTTTTTTGAACCCCTACCCGATAACTTTAAGTGAATTATATACAATCTAGCACTCCTCTTTAAAATACCCTCTAAGAGCTACGCAATATTCTCTTAATTTTTTGGATTGCTACTAGACTCCCTATATTTAGAGAGACAAAACCGCTCTAGATTTTTTTTGAACCCCCACCCGATAACCTTAAGAAAATTATATACAATCGAGTATTCCTTCCAAAAATACCCTCTAAGAGCCTCTCCATTGTCTCCTAAAAATACACTAAAATTATAAATAAATTATATATAAATCAAGCACTCCTCCCTAAAACACCCTCTAAGAGCCTTGAAATATGCCTTTCTATTTTTGGGATTGCTACTAGACTCCCTATATTTAGGTAGCTAAAACTGCTCCATATCTTTTTTGAATGCCCACCCGACAACCTTACGTAAATTATACACAATCAAGCACTCCTCCCTAAAATACCCTCTAAGAGCCTCGTAATATTTTCTCTATTTTTGGGATTGCTACTAGACTCCCAATATTTAAGGAGTCAAAATCGCTCCAATTTTTTTTGAATCCCCACCCATTAACCTTAAGTAAACTAGATACAATCGAGCATTCCTCCCAAAAACACCCTCTAAGAGCCTCATTATTGCCTTCTTATTTTTGGGATCTCTACTAGACTCCATATACTTGGGGTGCCAAAATCACTCAAAATTTCTCAAGGCTCTTACCCTATAATCATAACTAAATTATATACAATCAAGCACTCATTCCAAAAACTCACTTTAAGAGCCTCGTAATATGCTCTCTATTTTTGGGATTGCTACTAGACTCCCTATTTAAGGGAGACAACTTCGCTCCATATTTTTTTTTACCCCGACCCGATAACCTTAAGTAAATTATATACAATCGAGCATTCCTCCCAAAAATACCCTCTAAAAGCCTTGTCATTGCATCCCAAAAATACCCTAAAATCATAAGTAAATTATATATATATCAAGTATTCCTTCCTAAAATACCCTCTAAGAGCCTAGTAATATGCCTCTCTATTTTTGTGATTACTACAAGACTCACTATAATTAGGGAGCCAAAACCGCTCCATATTTTTTTTGAACCCCCACCCGACATCCTTAAGTAAATTATATACAATCAAGCATTCCTCCCAAAAATACCCACTAATAGCCTTGCAATATGCACTCTATTTTTGGGATTGCTACTAGACTTCCTATATTTAGGGATCCAAAACTACACTCTATTTTTTTTGAACCCTCACCCGATAACCTTAAGTAAATTATATACAATCGAGCATTCCTCCCTAAAATACCCTCTAAGAGCCTCGTAATATGCTCTCTATTTTTGGGATTGCTACTAGACTCCCTATATTTAGGGAGCCAAAACCACTCCATATTTTTTTTAACATCTACCCGACAACCTTATGTGAATTATATACAATCGAGCACTCCTCCCTAAAACATCCTCAAAGGGCCTCGTAATATGCTCTCTATTTTGGGGATTACAATTAGACTCCCTATATTTAAGTAGCCAGAAGCACTCTTTATTTTTTTTGAACCCCCACCCGATAGCCTTAAGTAAATTATATACAATTAAGTATTCCTCCCAAAAACACCCTCTAATAGTCTCGTAATATGCTCTCTAATTTTGGGATTGCTATTAGACTCCCTATGGAGCCAATATCGCTCAGTATTTTTTTTTGAACCCCCACCAGACAACCTTATGTAAATTATATACAATCGAGCACTCCTTTCTAAAAGACCTTCTAAGATCCTCACAATATGCTCTCTATTTTTGGGATTACTACTAGACTCCCGATATTTAGGGAGCCAAAACCACTTTATATTTTTTTTGAACCCCCACCTGACAACTTTAAGCGAATTATATACAATCGAGCACTCCTCCTTAAAACACCCTCTAAGAGCCTCACAATATGCTCTCTATTTTTGGGATTGCTACTAGACTTTCTATATTTAGGGAGCCAAAACCGCTCTATATATTTTTTGATCCCCTACTCGACAACCTTAAGTAAATTATATATAATCTAGCATTTATCACAAAAACACCCTCTATGACCCCCGCCATTGCCTCCCAAAAATACTCTAAAATCATAAATAAATATATATAAATAAAGTACTCCTCCCTAAAATACCCTCTAAGAGCCTTGCAATATGTCTTTCTATTTTTGGGATTGCTACTAGACACCCTATGTTTAGGTAACTAAAACTGCTCTATATTTTTTTTGAAGGTCCACCCGACATCCTTAAGTAAATTATATACAATCGAGCACTCCTCCCTAAAACACCCTTTAAGAGCCTCGCAATATTCTCTTTATTTTTTGGATTGCTACTAGACTCCCTATATTTAAGGTGCCAAAACCGCTCCATATGTTTTTTGAACCCCCACCCATTAACCTTAAGTAAATTATATACAATCGAGCATTCCTCCCAAAAACACCCTCTAAAAGCCTCGCCATTGCCTTCTTATTTTGGGGATCGCTACTAGACTCCCTATATTTTGGATGCCAAAATCAATCCAAATATCTTAAGACTCCCACCCGATAATCATAACTAAATTATGTACAATTGAGCACTCTTCCCTAAAACACACTTTAAGAGCCTCCTAATATACTCTCTATTTTTGGGATTGCTACTAGACTCCTTATATTTAGGGTGACAAAACCGCTCTATATTTTTTTTAACCCCCACCAGATAACCTTAGGTAAATTATATACAATCGAGAATTCCTCCAAAAACCACCCTCTAAAAGCATTGCCATTGCCTCCCAAAAATAACCTAAAATTATAAGTAAATTATATATAAATCAAGCACTCCTCCCTAAAATACCCTCTAAGAGTGTCGCAATATGCCCCTCTATTTTTGGTATCGCTACAAGACACCCTATATTTAGGGAGCCAAAACCGCTCTATGTTTTTTTTGAACCCCCACCCGACAACCTTAAGTAAATTTTATACAATCGAACATTCCTCCCAGAAACACCCTCTAAGAGCCTCATACTATGCACTCTATTTTTGGGATTGCTACTAAACTCCCTATATTTAGGGATCCAAAATCACTCTATATTTTTTTTGAACCCCCACATGACAACCTTAAGTAAATTATATACAGTCGAGCATTCCTACCTAAAATATCCTCTAAGAGCCTCATAATATGCTTTCTATTTTTGGGATTGCTACTAGACTCTATATTTAGGGTGACGAAACCGCTCCATATTTTTCTTGAACTACCACTCGACAACCTTAAGTGAATTATATACAATCGAGCACTCTTCCCAAAAACACCCTATGTGAGCCTCGCAATATGCTCTCTATTTTTGGGAATGCTACTAGACTCAATATATTTAGGAAGCCAAAACCGCTCTATATTTTTTTTGAATGCCCACCCAACAACCTTAAGTAAATTACATACAATCGAGCAGTCCTCCATAAAACACCCTCTAAGAGCCTCGCAATATGCTTTCTATTTTTGAGATTGCTACTAAACTCCCTATATTTATGGAGCCAAAACAGCTCTATATTTTTTTTGACCGTCAACCTTAAGTAAATTATATATAATCGAGTATTTCTCCAAAAAACACCCACTAAGAGCCTCGCAATATACTATCTATTTATGTGATTATTACAAGACACCCTATATTTAGGGAGCCAAAATCGCTCTATATTTTTTTTGAACCCCCACCTAACAACCTTTAGTAAATTATATATAAATAATCATTCCTCCTAAAAACACCTTCTAAGAGCCTCTTCATTGCCTCCCGAAAATACCCTCTAAGAGCCTCGCAATATGCCTCTCTATTTTTTGGAATTGCTACTAGACTCTCTATATACAATCGAGCAATCCTCCCAAAAATACCTTATAAAAACCTCGCCATTGCCTCTTTATATTTGGGATCGCTACTAGACTCCCTATATTTGGGGAGCCAAAATTACTACCAATTTTTGAAGGCTCTCACTCGATAATGATAACTAAATTATATCCAATCGAGCACTAATCCCTAAAACACCCACTAAGAGCCTCGTAATATGCTCTCTATTTTTAGGATTGCTACTAGACTTCCTATATTTAGGGAGCCAAAGCTGTTCCATATTTTTTTTAAAGTCCCACCTGACAACCTTAATTAAATTATATACAATTGAGAATTCCTCCCAAAAACAACCTCTAAAAGCCTCGACATTACTTCCCAAAAACACCCTAAAATCATAAGTAAATTATATATAAATAAAGCACTCCTTTCTAAAACACCCTCTAATGGCCTCGCAATATGCCTCTCTATTTTTGGGATTACTACTAGGCTCCCAATATTTAGATAATCAAAATAACTCTATATTTATTTTGAACCCCCACCCAACAACCTAAAGTAAATTAAATATAATCGAGCATTTCTCCCTAAAACACCATTTAATAGCCTCACAATATGCTCTAGATTTTTGGGATTGCTACTAGGCTCCCAATATATAGGGTGCCAAAACCCCTCTATATTTTTTTTAAACCCTTACCCGACAACCTTGGGTAAATTATATATAATTGAGCACTCCTCCCTAAAATACCATCTAAGAGCCTCGTAATATGCTTTCTATTTTTGGGATTGCTAAAAGACTCCCTATATTTAAGGACCCAAAATCACTCCATATTTTTTTTGAACCCCCACCCAATAATATTAAGTGAATTATTTATAATCGAGCACTCCTCCCTAAAACACCCTTGTGGGTGCAAAAATTGTACCGGACCGGATCAGAGCGGCATGGGCCCGCGCAACGGCCCAAGTGGGTTAGCCCACCCGGGTTCATGGGCCCACTCTACGGGGCTCGTAGATCAAGCCCTCCCCCTTATTGGGCCCGAACAACGGCCCAATAAGGGCCCAGCAAGGAGGCCCAGAACCAGTACCACGTCATCAGCGCCACGTCATCACTGCCATATCGGGCACATGCCTACGCTATAAAAGGACCCCCAAGGCATCCAGGGAGGTGGTTGGTCATTCGATCAGAGGAAGAGGGATTCTAGATCCAGAGCCAGAGCCCTCCATTCTTCCTCTTGAACTCTTCTAATTGCTCCGTGCAAACATATTGTAAGAAGCTTCTCTCGGCCTGTCGAGAGAACGCTCAACCCTCATTTACTTAAATTATAGTGAAGATCAGGTGGCCCCTCTCGCCCGAAGACGTAGGTCGTAAGACCGAACTCCGTCACCAATTCTTGTGTCATCACTCTTTACTCTCTCTATCTATTCTCCCATCTCTCTAACTCTATAAACCGTTCATATTCAATCAAGACTGTGGGGTGGGGTTCCCGATCAAGGCGGCTTGGAAATTTCCCTCCACAATCTTTGGCACCGTCTGTGGGATATCGTTAGAGGTCTTACCCACACCTCTACCAACTCCTATTCAACTTGTGGTGACGAGCCACAAGTCCTCATCCAAATCAACATCAACGCCTTCATCACGCCGATATCAACACGCTCGATGGTGAAGGCCAGCACCAACCCACCAAAGGCGGGTGCTGAACGAACAAATGATATGCTGATCGAAGAAGAACAAGAAGTCTCGGTTGCAACCAATCGAAGAAATGTTCAGGAGTGGCTGGGGCCGCAAGGCAGCCATCCAGAAGGGCACAGTGATCAGCGAGACCCGTCATCCCCGAGGCATTGATTTGGCAAAGAACACACTATTCAAGGAAGCAAGCCTCAGGCTATATACGAGATATCGACTGCTGATTTCCAGGTGCTAAATCTCCTCAAGAAGAATACGGCCCTCGAGCAAGAGAGGGATTCCCTAAAGAAGGCGACTGAAAGAGCGGGGGTTGTGGCCCACAACTCTCTAGCTACTGATGAAGACCAACCAAGGACTTGCCCAGCCGTGAGTCATCATCTTGAAGAACCACATGTGCCGCGTATTGAGATGCGTCAGGTATCCACACAAGCACCAAGGCAAACGGTGTGGGATCGCCTCAACGTCAACGGTGCACCCAGCTATCGCGGAAAAGGATCACCTCAGTCCACAGGGTCTACTAGACATTCTATCCCTTCGCACACGAAAGCAACAGATGCCCGTGAGCTGCTCAACCGACTAAGGCATACTGCCGATGTAGGACGCCGCCATCAAGACTGTAGGCAGCTAATCACCTCGGTGGGGCCACTGCATCCTAAGGTTCTTGCAACACTATTTCCTATGGGTTGGCGAACACCGAGCTTGCCAAAGTTCAACTGCATCCAGGGAGACCCTGCTCTCCATATCCTAGCCTATAAGCAGGCCCTGACGCCCAACGAGTATGAGAACCATGTTCTTTGCCGTATGTTTACGGGAAGCCTCGAGGGACCTGCCCTCGACTGGTACTATACACTGCCTACTGGTACGGTGACCATATTCAAAGAATTAGCTGAACTATTTATGGACCATTACCGGCTAAACTTAAAGCCGGAAAAGAAGCTGGATACACTCTACCGGCTGAAGATGGGCTCCGATGAGTCTCTAAGGAGCTTCACAATAAGGTTTCATAATGAGCACTCTGAGCTCACCGATCGGTCCCATAATGAGGAGGCTATTATGCTAGCATTCCATAATGCTATCCGGCCAGAGCTCCACGTCTACACCGACTTCATCCGGTATCCTCCCAGTACCTTAGAGGCAATGTTCAAGCGCGTACAGCGGGAGATAGAGGTGGAAGACAATCAGCAGGCCAGAAGACTACGTGAGCCTCGCGAGTCTCGTGACTCCCGACATAAGAAAGATGATGAAGCTTCGAATGAAACACGCTACATGAAGTCTGCCCATGCTGCGTCCGACCAAAAGGCCCAGGCCAAAAGGTACAATGAAGATCCGAAAGCCCCTCCAGCAGAAAAGAGGCGAACTCCAAGGGAGCAAAGGGTGTTCACTGAGCTGAACACCTCCATTGAAGACATCTTCGCCTACATGCAGAACGAGCCCTTTTGCAAGTGGCCACAGCCTCTCCCTCCAAATTTCGACCAGGCGGGAAATACGACAGCCTACTGTGAGTTTCATCGCAGCCATGGCCACCCAACCTCTACATGTCGGAAGCTAAAGCATCACATCGAAGACCTGATCTAAGAAGGGCGGCTCGATGGCTACCTCACTAATAAAGAACCAGGTCGAGAGTAGGAGAGGCAGCAGCAGTGGAGAAAAAAAAGTCAAAGTAATACATAGATGCATAATTGTAACGTCCGCTGGGCAACTTCTGGAAAAGTGTAACCGCTACTTTGTTGTATCAATAAAGTATCTCTTTTTTCTCAAAATCAAATCTCTCGAAGTTCGATTCCACCATATTAAGGCATAAAAAAAAAGGTTCCTGGCAACCCAGGTCAAACGAAGACCTTCGATTCCGCCCATTCAAGTCGGAAGCTCGAAGGCAATTCGGCTACGCCCTCTCGAGGCTAAAGTCCGATAAAAAGGCTCCTGGTAACCCAGGTCAACCAAAGACCTTCGATTCTGCCCATTCAAGTCGGAAGCTCGAAGGTAAGTCGGCTACGCCCTCTCGAGGCTAAATTCTGATAAAAAGGCTCCTAGCAACTCAGGTCAACCAAAGACCTTCGATTCCACCCATTCAAGTCGGAAGCTCGAAGGCAATTCGACTACGCCCTCTCGAGGCTAAAGTCCGATAAAAAGGCTCCTAGCAACCCAGGTCAACCAAAGACCTTCGATTCCACCCATTCAAGTCGGAAGCTCGAAGGCAATTCGGCTACGCCCTTTCAAGGCAAAAGTCCGATAAAAAGGCTCCTGGCAACCCAGGTCAATCAAAGACCTTCGATTTCGCCCATTCAAGTTGGAAGCTCGAAGGCAATTCGGCTACGCCCTCTCGAGGCTAAAGTCCGATAAAAGGCTCCTGGCAACCCAGGTCAACCAAAGATCTTCGATTCTGCCCGTTCAAGTCAGAAGCTCGAAGGCAATTCGGCTACGCCCTCTCGAGGCTAAAGTCCGATAAAAAACTCCTGGTAACCCAGGTCAACCAAAGACCTTCGATTCCACCCATTCAAGTCGGAAGCTCGAAGGCAATTCGGCTACGCCCTTTCAAGATGAAAGTCAGATAAAAATGCTCCTGACAATCCAGGTCAAGCTAAATATCAACTATACTTATCCGAGGCGATGAGAATAAGTCCAAGGCAGACGTCGCCACTTTGACATGCACCAAGTTCAAGGAGACATCCTTGGCACTCGAAGACAAAGTCCAAGGTGACCAACGCCTTGGCACTCGACAAGCACAAGGCCCAGCCCTTGGCACGCGAAGACAAAGTCCGAGGTGACCAATGCCTCGGCACTCTACAAGCCCAAGGCCCAATCCTTGGAACTCGATGACAAAGTCCGAGGCGACCAACACCTTGGCACTCAACAAGCACAAGGCCCAGCCCTTGGCACTCGAAGATAAAGTCCAAGGTGACCAATGCCTCGGCAATCTATAAGCCCAAGGCCCTGCCCTTGGTACTCGAAGACATAGGCCGAGGCGACCAATGCCTCGGCACTCTACAAGCCCAAGGCCCAGCCCTTGGCACTCGAAGACAAAGTCCGAGGCGACCAATGCCTCGGCACTCTACAAGCCCAAGGCCCAGCCCTTGGCACTCGAAGACAAAGTCCGAGGTGACCAATGCCTCGGCACTCTACAAGCCCAAGGCCCAACCCTTGGCACTCGAAGACAAAGTCCGAGGTGACCAATACCTTGGCACTCTACAAGCCCAAGGCCCATCCCTTGGCACTCAAAGACAAAGTCCGAGGTGACCAATGCCTCGGCACTCTACAAGCCCAAGGCCCAGCCCTTGGCACTCGAAGACAAAGTCCGAGGTGACCAATGCCTCGGCACTCTACAAGACCAAGGCCCAGCCCTTGGCACTCGAAGACAAAGTCCGAGGTGACCAATGCCTCGGTACTCTACAAGCCCAAGGCCCAGCCCTTGGCACTCGAACACAAAGTCCGAGGTGACTAATGCCTCGGCAATCTATAAGCCCAAGGCCCTGCCCTTGGTACTTGAAGACATAGGCCGAGGCGACTAATGGCTCGGAACTCTACAAGCCCAAGGCCCAGCCCTTGGCACTCGAAGACAAAGTCTGAGGTGACCAATGCCTCGGCACTCTACAAGCCCAAGGCCCAGCCCTTGGCACTCGAAGACAAAGTCTGAGGCGACCAGCGCCTCGGCACTCTACAAGCCCAAGGCCCAGCCCTTGGCACTTGAAGACAAAGTTCGAGGCGACCAACGCCTTGGCACTCTACAAGCCCAAGGCCCAGCCCTTGGCATTCGAAGACAAAGTCCGAGACGTCATCACCGACGTATTGGCATTCGATCAAAAGTCTAAGCTTAGTCTTGTCAATTAGGTCTAAGCATCAGATTGTCACTGGCCATCACCTTTTTTCGACGACTAACGATTCCAAACCGGTCAGGGGGTGGTTGGTCTGACTCTGTCAGTGCGTGTCTCCACACTGGTGCAGTCGACGGTGGGTAACACGAGATAAAATGGTGCTTCCTTGATCCTGGCCAAGTCAACACCCTCACGTGACCGTAGTACCTGGTGAATACAGTAACCAGGTGCGGTAATACATTGGGTGAAGACCGGCTGGCTATCATGCGGCGTCATCCTAGATTATCTCTAAGAAACCCCCTCGAATATAGCATTGTCCCTCGCCGATATCCCCGCGCACCAGCGTTTTACCGAAAAAGTATCGGTTTCAAATAGGGCTGAAATTCGAAAAACACACTATTTTCAATACCGACACTTTTTGGCCTCTTCTAGCAGCCCCAATAATGGGGTGTCGGCATCAACAAGCAACCCCCCCTCGGTTTCGTACAAAAACCGAGTGGGGAGGGGGTGATGACACACCATCAGCACACCCCTCGGTTTCGTTAGAAAACCGATAGGGGGTGTGTGTTGGCATCAACAAGCAGTCCCCCTCGGTTTCGCACAAAAACCGAGTGGGGAGGGGGTGACGACACACCATCAGCAGCACACCCCTCGGTTTTGTCAAAAAACTGAGAGGGGGTGTGTGTCGGCATCAACGAGCAGCCCCCCCTCAGTTTCGCATAAAAAATCGAGTAGGGAGGGGGTGATGACACACCATCAGTAGCCTACCTCTCAGTTTTGCAAAAAACCGAGAGGGGAGGGGGTGTCGGCACCAACAACAGTCCACCTCTCGGTTTCATCAAAAAAACCAAGAGGGTCTGGGTGTTCGGCATCAACAATAGTCCACCTCTCGGTTTCGTCAGAAAACCGAAAGGGTGGGTGTTCGGCATCAACAACAGCCCACCCCTCGGTTTCATCAAAAACCGAGAGGGGAGGGGGTCTCGGTGTCTACAACAACCTAGCACGGATCTGCTCGGAGAGGCTCCGGTACAACGGCCATAACTTTGGGTCACAAACTCCGATTGTGCTGAAATTTGGACTGTAAATAGAGAACTACGAGCCACAACTTTTGCATCTAGTTTGAGGTCATTTGAACTTTTATAGATCCTGCAACAATAGAAACATCGTTGATCTTCAGTGCAAAATCTGGACAGCGGATCTGCTCAGAGAGGCTTCGGTACAACGGCCATAACTTTTGGTCACGAACTCCGATTGGGCTGAAATTTGGACTGTATATAAAGAACTCCGATACGCAATTTTTGAATCTAGTTTGATGTCATTTGGATTTTTATATATCTTGCAACAATAAAAACACTGTGGATCTCCTGTGCAAAACCAGGACAGCATGAAAAGGGTCTCGGTACCCTCTCGGTATACTCTCGGTCGAAAAATACACTAATTTTTTGAGAACGTCTTCTCGTAAAACCGAGACCTTTTGGCTTGCATCAAAAGGGTCTCGGCATCGGCAGAAGACAAAGGAGTCTCGGCATCCTCTCGGTTGGGAAAAGGCAAAAGGGTCTCGGTACCCTCTCGGTATCCTCTCGGTATACTCTCGGTCGGAAAATACACTAATTTTTCGAGAACGCCTCCTCGCAAAACCGAGACTTTGTGGCTCGCACCAAAAGGGTCTCAGCGTCGGCAGAAGGCAAAGGAGTCTCGGCATTCTCTCGGTCGAGAAAAGGCAAAAGGGTCTCGGTACCCTCTCGGTATCCTCTCGGTATACTCTCGGTCGAAAAATACACTAATTTTTCGAGAACGCCTCCTTGCAAAACCAAGACTTTTTGGCTCGCACCAAAAGGGTCTCGGCGTCGGCAGAAGGCAAAGGAGTCTCGACATCCTCTCGGTCGGGAAAAGGCAAAAGGGTCTCGGTACCCTCTCGGTATCCTCTCGGTATACTCTCGGTCGAAAAATACACTAATTTTTCGAGAACGCCTCCTCGCAAAACCAAGGCTTTTTGGCTCGCACCAAAAGGGTCTCGACGTCGGTAGAAGGCAAAGGAGTCTCGGTATCCTTTCGGTCGGGAAAAGGCAAAAGGGTCTCGGTATCCTCTCGGTCGAAAAACACACTGCTTCTTCTGATACACCCACTTGCAAAACCGAGACTTTTTGCTCGCGCCAAAAGGGTCTCGGCATCGGCAGAAGGAGACTCTGCTAATATGAACTGCGACACCGACGGCCCTTGTCAACCATGCCTGAATCCTGAGACATTTGCACCTTGGAATCCCAGCCGACCTAGGGGTCCTGACCCGACTGGGAGGGGGTAACTGTGGGTGCAAAAATTATACCGGACCGGATCAGAGCGGCATGGGCCCACGCAACGTCCCAAGTGGGTAAGCCCACCCGGGTTCATGGGCCCACTCTACGGGGATCGCAGATCAAGCCCTCCCCCTTATTGGGCCCGAACAACGGCCCAATAAGGGCCCAGCAAGGAGGCCCAGAACCAGTACCACGTCATCAGCGCCACATCATCACTGCCATATCGGGCACATGCCTACGCTATAAAAGGACCCCCAAGGCATCCAGGGAGGTGGTTGGTCATTCGATCAGAGGAAGAGGGATTCCAGATCCAGAGCCAGAGCCCTCCATTCTTCCTCTTGAACTCTTCTAATTGCTCCGTGCAAACACATTGTAAGAAGCTTCTCTCGGTCTGTCGAGAGAACGCTCAACCCTCATTTACTCAAATTATAGTGAAGATCAGGTGGCACCTCTCGCCCGGAGACGTAGGTCGTAAGACCGAACTCCGTCACCAATCCTTGTGTCATCACTCTTTACTCTCTCTATCTATTCTCTCATCTCTCTAACTCTACAAACCGTCCATATTCAATCAAGACTGTGGGGTGGGGTTCCCGATCAAGGCGGCTCGGAAATTTCCCCCCACAACCCTCTAAAAGCCACGCAATATGCTCTCTATTTTTAGGACTACTTCTAGAATCTGTATATTTAGGGAGCCAAAACCGCTCCATATTTTTTTTGAATCCCCTACTCATCAACCTTAAGTAAATTATATACAATCGAGCATTCTTCCCAAAAACACCCTTAAAGAGCCTCAGCAATGCCTTTCAAAAACACCCAAAAATCATAAGTAAATTATATATAAATCAAGCACTCCTCCCTAAAACACCCTATCAGAGCCTTATAATATGCCTCTCTATTTTTAGGAATGCAACTAGACTCCCTTTATTTAAGGAGTCAAAACCGCTCCATGTATTTTTTTGAACCCCCACCCAACAACCTTAAGTAAATTATATACAATTGAGCACTCCTCCCCAAAACACCCACTAAAAGCCTTGCCATTGTCTCCCAAAAACATCCTAAAATCATAAGTAAATTATATATAAGTCAAGCACTCCTCCCAAAAATACTCTCTAAGAGCATAGCAACATGCCTTTCTATTTTTTGGATTGCTTCTAGACTCTATATATTTAGGGAGCCAAAATCGCTCTATATTTTTTTTGAATCCCCAACCGACAACCATAAGTAAATTATATACAATCGAGAACTCCTTCCCAAAAGACCCTCTAAGAGCCTCACAATATGCTCTCTATTTTTGGGATTGCTATAAGACTCCCTATATTTAGAGAGCCAAAACCACTCCATATTTTTTTTGAACCCCTACCCGACTATCTTAAGTAAATTACATACAATAAAGCATTCCTCCCAAAACCACCATCTAATAGCCTCGCAATATGCTCTTTATTTTTGGGATTGCTACTAGACTATCTATATTTAGGGAGACAAAATCGCTCCATATTTGTTTTGAACCTCCACCCGACAAACTTAAGTAAATTATATATAATCGAGCACTCCTCTCAAAAACACCCTCTAAAAGCCTCATAATATGCTCTCTATTTTTGGGATTACTACTAGACTCCCTATATTTAGGGAGCTAAAACCGTTTTATATTTTTTTTGAACCCTCGACCCATCAACCTTAAGTAAATTATATACAATCGAGCATTCCTCCCAAAAACATCCTCTAAGAGCCATGCCATTACCTCTTAAAAACACCCAAAAAATCATAAGTAAATTATATATAAATTAAGCACTCCTCCCTAAAACACCTTATAAGAGCCTCACATTATTCCACTCTATTTTTAGGATTGCTACTAGACTCCCTATATTTAAGGAGTCAAAACCGCTCCATAATTTTTTTAAACCCCCACCTGACAACCTTATGTAAATTATATACAATTTGACACTTCTACATAAAATAACATCCTAGAGCCTCTCCATTGTCTCCCAAAAATACCCTAAAATTATAAGTAAAATAGATATAAATCAAGCACTCCTCCCTAAAACACCCTCTAAGAGACTTGCAATATGCCACTCTATTTTTGGGATTGGTACTAGACTCCCTATATTTAGGGAGCCAAAATCGCCCTATATTTTTTTGAACCCCCACCCGATACAATAAGTAAATTATATACAATCAAGAACTCCTTCCTAAAACAGCCTCTAAGAGCCTCACAATATGCTCTCTATTTTGGGATTGCTACTAGACCTCCTATATTTAGGGAGCCAAAACCACTCCATATTTTTTTTGAACTCTCACCCAACTACCTTAAGTAAATTATATACAATTGAGCATTTCTCCCAAAAACACCATCTAATAGCCTCGTAATATGCTCTCTAGTTTTGGGACTGTTAGAATGATATCGGTTGCGCAACGGAAGGTGAAGTCGATCCCGAGGATCGTTTCGGTGTGTGGTACATTTTAAAATTTTCATTCATATTAATCATATGCGTAAATGATAAAATAAATACGAATCGAACTCCTATAGTCATCTATCGAAATGATTAACATATCTCATATGTATGCATTATCATAGATCTAGGGGTTAGTAGGTTATACCTTTGTGCGAGATTTAACACCGCGAAGAATTGCTTCAATGTTGATAAAGACAAACTCGGATCTGCACGAACACACTTGAGTGCAAAGGCCGTAACTTTCTATCTCGATATCAGAACGGAGCGAAACTTGATTTGCCGGAAAGAAGACTTCAACGCCAAGAATTTGCAACTGGTTTGAAGTCATTTAGACTTCTATAACTATTGCAGTGATCAAAACAGTGCAGATATGCTCGTAAAATCTAGGCAGCAATCACGAGCGGGATCCTCGCGCAAGAGAGAAATAAATCTCATCGGATTCACCCGATCTCACATATCATCCCGGATCTTTGCACTCTAATCTCTGAATGCCTCAGAGTGCAAGCGATCTCCATCAATCTCACACACACACTTGGAGAAGAAGATGAGGGAGAGAGAAGAGATGAAGCCGACAGAGAGAGATGGCAAAAATCCGAACCATTAGAGAAGGGGCTTTGGTTCTTCATCGAAAAATCTGAGAAGGATGCACCATTTCAGATATGAAATTCGTGCCCCTATCTCTCCTTTGCCATTTAAAACCGTTCCTCTCTCTCTCCATCTCATTACTCTCAAATTCAATGCCCCTTTTTATTACTAGTTGCCATATTAAAATTGTTGCAATTAAGGAGATGATTCAAAATCTTTCAAATCTGAATTAATCCCTTAATTATAATTTTGTTGGCCATGCAAGCTAGCCCTAGTAAGGATGGTGGCCATTAGGGCATGCCGGACATTATGAAATGACCAAAATGCCCCTATGTATCTAGTGGTCATTCACCTCATGCGGGACTATGTATGGCCCATCTACGTGCACGATAATGCACCCTAACACTTAGGGCACCTCATCGGCATCAGCAACAAGTCAATACACCATGGGATGATGAATAGGATTTTTACTATTTACTGGAGTGCCCTTAATAAAAAGTGGGGTGCCCTATAGTAAAAAATTACCAAACTCGCATTCTGTGTTCTAGTGTAACACGCACACACGGAATGAACTCCTCATGGTATAATGGCAATATCGTATGTCTCTACATTACTCTGGGGTTGCCCCTTAGTGAACACACTTAGTCCTGTGCAACCACCATGCTCTAGTACGATGCACTCACGGAACACAGGACGATTAGGCATTATTTCTTCAACTCATAATATGCTGTGAGACAAGGAGAAAGTAATGATCCGTAACGATCGTGGATAGGGTGGAACCTTCAGGGACTAGGATTCATGGCTTCCAACCGAACCCGATCGACACACTATCCAAGTGTCCCTGTCAATTCTCTGGGTCCCGGTTAACCTGCGTGGCCACCCAGAATGCAACGCAGGTTGCACTCCAATTCTCCCAGACTTATTAAGCTCTCTCGCATACCCCTGCTCTCCACTTAGTATTGGTAATATGATGTCCCTCTACTTGGTGCCATAAGTCAACTCGACCGATAGAGAGCACCGTTAGACTCGAGTGACCATATGACTAGGTTCCTTCCAGGTTGACTATCACATCGCACCTCCTATCGCTTTGGCCAAGCAACCGGATCTGGTCAACAGCTCAACTGCTGACCACCAGACCTGGGTTTAGTGCGGTGTATGTCATACCAAGGAACGCACCTCCCGGTAAGGATGTGGATAGCCTACAAGAGTGGCGTGCTGATGCAATGCTAGTCTGGTAACCCAGCGCATCATGGTATTGGGTCATAGTTAGATCCCTCACACGTTAGTGAACCAAAGTTACACGCAATTGGTTAGTCCACCGGTCACGGTTCCTCAGGGTTTAGGACCGATTACCCTAAGCAGAAACACGGTTATATGCACCGATGTCTGCTCATCGATCTATGCATTGTGTTGGTTCTGTTCGACCACAGACACTGTGCCTGGTAATGACCATTATGGAGATACTTATGCTTTGTCATTCCAACAGCTTATCCTGATAGGGCGACCAACCCAAATCAGAGCTTTGAACGATTTAGGCTCATAGGACCGATCCACTGAGTCTCCCACTCAGATGGACTACTATATAGCCATGGCTCCTTAAGTTCTGTAAACAGAACACGTATAATAATACGTACCTTTTTACAATCCTAAATAAACTATCAACCATATACAGCCAAACCTAGGGTTGTACGAACTGTAGACCACATCAAACCTAACAATCTCCCACTTGGTCTAGCGAGGAAAAACGGTCATGAGCTCTATAGCTTCTACATGCTGCCCAAAAGCCTTTGCAGGAATTCCCTAAAGAAACCAACAATATTATCTGTAGATGCTACCTCAGTTACCGCTACTTGCCTGTCCTCCTAAAACTATCAGATCAAGTAGAATTTGTATTTGATATATTTCCCCTTTATGGTGGTGCCTAGGCTCTTGCTACCGCTCTTTTGTTGTCACGATAAAAAACTGAGCCTCTAGTATGCTTCAATGTGCTTAGGCTTCTGTAGTGGAGCCCGTGATGCATTATAGCTTCACACTCCGCTAACTAATCGCTTCTCATCCCAAGGTGAAAACTATACCTGAAGTCGATTCTCTGGATTACATATCTGATGCTAAATCAGATCTTGTGCATCCAATCGACGTCAAGTCTTGTGAAGTGTAAACTAACTCATAGTCCTTGTTTGACAAGGATATCGAGTATACTCTTCACATCAGTCCAGTTAACTGGACCCGGATTCGACTAAAACCGACCCACCATTCCTGCTGCGCAATAGATAACTAGCATCTTATACAATCATGGCATACGACTACCCTTTGCATAAGCATAGGGCACCTTCTGTATTTCTGCCATCTCCTTAGGTGTCATATGATTTATATCATTCGACAGTTTCAAGCTTTAGCAAGAAACCCCTTTTGGAGTCTTGTATATTGATTCTGGCTAGAACCATATCACTATGCATAACTTGTGATAGTGTGAGAATCATGTTATGACGATCTCGAGTTACCATGATCTCCAGAACATAACTCGCCGTCTTTCAGTCGAATTAAGATAATAACCAGACATTTAACTTAGGCAACGTTTCTACTTTATTTTCAATCAGTAGAATATCGTCTATGTAAAGTACTAGGTACAACCCTATAGTTCTATCGCTCCTCTTGTACACACTTAGCTTATTTTGATCAAATCTGTATGAATAGATCATACTTGATCAAGATAGATATTGCTTCTCCTGGATACTTGCTTCAGTCAATAAATGAACCTTTGCAATTATGTAAGCAAGGTATTCCTGACCTGCTAACTCCTAAGCCTGGGAACTGCATCATATATCCTCTCTTCTGCCAACTTCTACCCAATGGGCTAAGTTGCCAGGTGCGCAAGCCTTAGATTCAGTATACGCCCACTCGAGAGTGGGTGCGCACAGTGATCCGCTTACACGGGTCTTTAACTTTGACCCAATCCAAATATACTTTAATAAAGCTTTGATGAACCCTGGTACAAAAGAGTATCACTGGACGCTGATGCATGCTTTATCTCTATGACTTTCTGTTAGACAGTTTTGTCAAAAAATTTCACTACTTCGTCGTAGCTCAAGGGGCCATCCTCTTGAATTTATGGACTAATTCACAAAGTTTGTCCACAAAATCTTTCAAGAGCTCTAATGGTGCTCCCACTGCGACAAGATGGTTGTGATACAGAGCAAATTATTTATACAGTTTCTGGTATACTAGTGGCTGCATCATCTATTACCACTATGTTTCCGATCATGCGCTCTCCACTAGTATCCAATAATTCACCCAGAACTACCTTACTAGTGGACATATGGTCTATAATAGAATCCCGCTCTAGGTAGATGGCATTCATAGAAATGATCACCTTCTTTTCCTCAGGATCATGGATAGTCCACCTTATATTTTTTCTAGGATAACCTATAAACAGATACACCTTGAACTTAGTCTCCATCTTATCCCTCTTGTCCTTCTGCACATATGCAGGACATCCCTATATACTAAAATGCCATAGTATAGACTTTCGCTCAGACCACAGCTTTTTAGGGGTATGAGGCACTAATTAGATGAGACACTATTCAAGATATACTCCACTGTTTCTCAAGGTGTAACCCATAGAAGGTGGGTAATAAACTTGGCAAAACTCATCATTCTATAGACCATGTCCAATAGGGTCTGATTTCTTCTCTTGGATATTCCATTCTGGCATGGTGTCCCTGGAGCAATTAACTGGGATATCATCCCATGCCCCATCAGGTACCTATGGAACTCATCCAATGGATATTATCCATCTGGATGCTCTTGGAACCACATACGTCAGAATGGGTTAACTCCAATACCTCAGTGGCCCTTTTAGTCATTTTGCCTTCCAGACAAGACTCACAGGTCGGATGGATCTTCGAGAGATATGTATCTAGAAACTTGACCTTCACTAACCTTTGAATTATGTCTGAGACAATATATCTAAGTCATAGGAGCCACAATTGGATTAAGTTATCCCAAGGAATAAGATGAATATGAATTAGATACTACAGCTATTATATAATCTATTTTCGAACTAGATTTTGATACAAAGAGATTGTTATGAGCTATTCCTTTAGGAATGAAGGTACCTATTCAGTTTAAGAGATGAACGTGAGCCATCGATTAGAACTGAAAACCTTTATTTAGCTCGGAGAAAACATAACTAAATCTCTAAAGATCAAAATCCTTCTATCGAAAAATCTAAGATAACATATTAACAGCTTCAACAGTTGTTATGGTATCAGTATCTATGCTAGGACCACCTTACCAACAAGTAACCTTCTACTTTCCTTGAATCTCTATAGACACGAAGTCCATATTTCAAGAAGCAGAAGCACTAGTATTAGATGGTAATTCGACTCTACCAAGAGTTGATATTTACCTATCCTAGCATCCTGAGACTATATTCAATCTTCCAATGCCCCACATCGAAAGCACTTTCGTACTAGGCTTCACCAGACTTAAGAGTCCGCTCCTGATTCTATACATGCATTGTTTTAGTTTCGGATCAGTTCTTACTTTTAGGCACTTCGTAGAAAGCCTAAGTTACACACTAAAGGAATTACCTTTAATCTTGATCCCAACCTTAGTGACCTGGATAGCTCCCAGAAGTTCCGTATTTGCCATCTCCAGCTTGTAAAGGCTGAAGTCTCTGACAAAGCCTTCAAAGGTTCCATATAAGGATACAAGACAGATGTTCTCCATCACCTCGACATCTAGCACTATATCAAAGAAAACCAGTTTGCTCTGGAACCCAATAATGTGTTTCCAAACTAGTATTCCATCAAACATCTTAGTGCTGACGAGTTTCTTGATGGTGAGATATCGAGTCATTTGACTGCGCCCCTCAGACATCTGATGCTATAACAGAACATTACATCAGATGACCCGATATATGTCTGACTTACTTCTGAAGAGTTATTCGCAAGTATGCTATGACATAGCACTTGCACATCTCTACAGACTCTCGTTAGTCGTTATATGCCCTAGCCTGTACCACAGTGGCATCTGGACCCGATGGGTCTGGTTTAGGGACATTAAGATTTATAGCCATAGTAGTTTACCAACCCTAAACATAAGGTCTGATTGCATTACCAGTCTACGAAGTTGGTACCCGTTATCTAGTTGTCTAATGGGATAGCGGACAGGGGATCTATGGTTGAATATAGATTGTATTAAAACTTATTTTAAGGATATTTTTAAAACAAGCTAATTACATCCATATGCCAACGCTACCCTCAAAGCGAAGACATTTCCATGGAGTAATTTACCATGTATGCGAGATCTCGGATTCGGATACACCCGCCCGAGGGGGCAGTGTGTATCGTCCTCTGCTCACATCGGGTCTTTCTGACCCAATCCAAATCTGCCATAAACGGACTATGATGGACCATGATACCTTTTGGCCAGCCCCCCGTGATCTCCATGTGACGCAACGGGTAGCCTCACGGGTGCTTCGGATGCTTACCCACAAGCCTAGGCAATCACGACACGGGAGTTCATACGACCCCTGCGAGGGTGGGAAAATCCCTTCTCTCCTGGCATCGTGACCACCATATCCCGAATGAGACTGCTAAGCCTCCGGCATGACAGAACATAACTCTCACCCGAGGGGGATGTTGAGTCATACCCTATCACCCAGAAATTCAGCAATTGGCCGTGGAGGCCAGGGGCACTCACACTGAGTCCTATTATACATCCCTTAATTATGGTGAGGGTTATTTTAATGCAAGTATTTTAGTTCCTAGGTTGCGACAATCTAGACCTAGACCCTGGTCATACCGCGCTCCCACTAGAGTTAAGACCTCTTATAAAGTATAGATAGACTTGGAAAGGACCATAGTCCCTATCCCGTGGATACTCAGTTGTCACCTTTCTCCCGAGAATCACATTACGTACTCTCCAAGCCTTCGATACTAAATAAAATGATCATTACCCTTTGTGCTCTAGAGCCTAGCCTATGGTCTAGACATACAAGGAAAGGTCTCTCATTAGTATGACTCCTCATATGTAATTTGATGTCTGATGTCGTAGATGATCACCACATCACTATTGGTTTCGATGTCAAACCAATTAGGGACATCCGACAACCTCCGTCGGACCTGTACCTAATGGTGGCATAACCGAGTGTTATGGGATCCAACTACCATCAAACACCAATTAGACTACGGGTGTCAATAAATGGAGATCTAACCTAATGGTCGCATGGACCAAGTGGGGAAAAGGCATCCTACAAATAGTGGGGAAAGAGCATCCCACAATCTAACACATACTGCATCAGATTATATTCTTCATCGGGGTTTAAAGAAATATCCAACCAAAGAAAAACAAACATCCATTGATATCAAGTTCAGGGTCCGACCCCTGAACCTGACTAGCAATGCTCTGACATTTCTTCAATGGCATCTTCCAGATATTCCTTACTCCGGGCCACCGCGCTCGGTCCTCCAGTGATGAATCTTCGATCTATCCTTGTCCTCCAAGACTTCAATCTGTAAATGAAAATTCTAGTATGCTCCGAGCAATTGCTCGTTCATACACATTTTCCTAGGTAAAAGAATAAAGACAAGAATAGAAATAAGGGCCGGGAAAAACCAAGCCGTGGTCAACCTCCACGCGCTTGTCCCATTAGGCCTTACATTCATCCATCACAGAAACAATCGAAATACCATGCAATTATATTTCGGGGTCCGACCCTCGAAAGCAAACAATCACACTATAGCGGTGCCCTGCAAAACACACTATGCATAATATGCGAAGTATATGAATATATGATCTACGCAAACCCCGGTGACGCATTCGTTCATCAAATGCACATACGATTCGTTCCATAAAAAATTTTCTCATGAATCACACACCAAAATGGCTCAGATACCATTTGTTAGAATGATATCGGAGGCGCAATGGAAGGTGAAGTCGATCCTGAGAATCGTTTCGGTGTGCGGTACATTTTAAAATTTTCATTCATATTAATCATATACGTAAATGATTAAACAAATACGAATCGAACCCCTATAGTCATCTATCAAAATGATTAACATATCTCATATGTATGCATTATGATAGATCTAGGGGTTAGTAGGTTATACCTTTATGCGGGATTTAACATCGCAAAGAATTGCTTCAATGTTGATGAAGACAAATTCGGATCTACACGAACACACTTGAGTGCAAAGGCCGTAACTTTCTATCCCAACATCGGAACGGAGCGAAACTTGATTTGCCGTAAAGAAGCCTTCAACGCCAAGAATTTGCAACCAGTTTGAAGTCATTTGGACTTCTATAACTGCTACAGTGATCAAAACAGGGCAGATCTGCTCGTAAAATCTGGTCAGCAATCACGAGCGGGATCCTCGCGCAAGAGAGAAATAAATCTCATCGGATTCACCCGATCTCACATATCATCCCGGATCCTTGCACTCTAATCTCTGAGTGCCTCAGAGTGCAAGCGATCTCCATCAATCTCACACACACACTTGGAGAAGAAGATGAGGGAGAGAGAAGAGATGAAGTCGAGAGAGAGAGATGGCAAAAATCCGAACCATTAGAGAAGGGGCTTTGGTTCTTTATCGGAAAATATGAGAAGGATGCACCATTTCAGATCTGAAATTCATGCCCCTCACTCTCCTTTGCCATTAAAACCATTCCTCTCTCTCTCCATCTCATTACTCTCAAATTCAATGCCCCTTTTTATTACTAGTTGCCATATTAAAATTGTTGCAATTAAGGAGATGATTCAAAATCGTTCAAATCTGAATTAATCCCTTAATTATAAGTTTGATGGCCATGCAAGCTAGCCTTAATGAGGATGGTGGCCATTAGGGCATGCGGGACATTATGAAATGACCAAAATGCCCCCATGTATCTAGTGGTCGTTCACCTCATGCGGGACTATGTATGGCCCATCTACGTGCACGATAATGCACCCTAACACTTAGGGCACCTCATCGGCATCAGCAACAAGTCAATACACCATAGGATGATGAATAGTATTTTTACTATTTACTAGGATGCCCTTAGTAAAAGGTGGGGTGCCTCATAGTAAAAAATTACTAAACTCGTATTCTGTGTTCTAGTGTAACACGCACACACGGAATGGACTCCTCATGGTATAATGACAACATCGTATGTCTCTACACTGCTCTGGGGTTGCTCCTTAGTGAACACACTTAGTCCTGTGCAACCACCATGCTCCAGTGCGATGCACTCACGAAACACAGAACGATTAGGCATTATTTCTTCAACTCATAATATGCTGTGAGACAAGGAGAAAGTAATGATCCGTAACGATCGTGGATAGGGTGAAACCTTCAGGGATTAGGATTCATGGCTTCCAACCGAACCCGATCGATACACTATCCAAGTGTCCCTGTCAATCCTCTGGGTCCCGGTTAACCTGCGTGGTCACCCAGAGTGCGACGCAGGTTGCACTCCAATTCTCCCAGACTGATTAAGCTCTCTCGCATACCCCTGCTCTCCGCTTAGTATTGGTAATACGATGTCCCTTCACTTGGTGCCATGAGTCAACTCGAGCGGTGGAGAGCACCATCAGACTCAAGTGACCATATGACTAGGTTCCTTCCAGGTTGACTATCACATTGCACCTCCGATCGCTTTGGCCAAGCAACCGGATCTGGTCAACAGCTCAACTGCTGACCACCAGGCCTGGGTTTAGTGCGGTGTATGTCATACCAAGAAATATACCTCCCGGTAAGGATGTGGATGACCTGCAAGAGTGGCATGCCGATACAACGCCAGCCTGGTAACCCAGTGCACCATGGTATTGGGTCATGGTTAGATCCCTTACATGCTGGTGAACCAAAGTTACATGCAACTGGTTAGTCCACAGGCCACGGTTCCTCAGGGTTTATGACCGATTACCCTAAGGAGAAACACGGCTATATGCACCGGTGTCTGCTCACCGATCTGTGCACCGTGTTGGTTCCGTTTGGCCACAGACACTGTGCCTGGTAATGACCATTATGGAGATACTCATGCTCTGTCATTCCAACAGCTTATCCTGATAGGGCGACCAACCCAAATCAGAACTGTGAACGATTTAGGCTCATAGGACCGATCCACTGAGTTTCCCACTCAGATGGACTACTATATAGCCATGGCTCCTTAAGTTCTGTAAACAGAACATGTATAATAATACATACCTTTATACAATCCTAAATAAACTATCAACCATATACAGCCAAACCTAGGGTTATACGAGCTGTAGACCACATCAAACCTAACAGGGACTGCTATTAGACTACATATATTTAGGAAGGTAAAACCGCTCCATATTTGTTTTGAACCTCCACCCGACAACCATAAGTAAATTATATACAATCGAGCACTCCTCCCAAAAATACCCTCTAAGAGCCTCGCAATATTCTTTCTATTTTTGGGATTGCTACTAGACTCCCTATATTTAGGTAGGCAAAACAACTCTATTTTTTTTTGAACCCCTACCGGCCAACCTTAAGTGAATTATATACAATCAAGCACTCCTTCCTAAAATACCCTCTAAGAGCCTCGCAATATGCTCTCTATTTTTGTGATTGCTACTTGACTCCCTATATTTATGGAGCCAAAACTGCTCCATATTTTTTTTGAACCCACACCCGACAACCATAAGTCAATTATATACAATCGATCATTCCTCCCAAAAATACCCTCTAAGAGCCTCGCCATTGCCTCCCAAAAATACCCTAAAATCATAAGTAAATTTAATATAAATCGACCACTTCTCCCTACCTCTTAGAGCATCGCAATATGCATTTCTTTTTTTGGGATTACTACTAGACTCCCTATATTTAGGTAGCAAAAACCACTCTATATTTTTTTTGAACGTCCACCCGACTACCTTAAGTAAATTATATACAATCGAGCACTCCTCCCTAAAAAACCCTCTATGAGCCTCGCAATATGCTCTCTATTTTTAGGATTACTACTGGACTTCCTATATTAAGGGAGCCAAAATTGCTCCATATTTTTTTTGAACCCCCACCCGTCAACTTTAAGTAAATTATATACAAGCATTCCTCCTAAAAACACCTTAGATGAGCCTCATCATTACCTCCTTATTTTTGGGATCGCTACAAAACTTCCTATATTTGGAAAGTAAAAATAGTTCCCAATTTCTCAGGACTTCCATACGATAATTATAACTAAATTAGATACAATCGAGCACATTTCCATAAAACACTTTCTTAGAGCCTTGCAATATGCTCTCTACTTTTGGGATTGCTACAAGACTCTCTATATTTAGGGAGTCAAAATCACTCTATATTATTTTTGAAACCCCACTCGATAACCTTTAGTAAATTATATATAATCGAGCATTTCTCCTAAAAACACCATCTAAGAGCCTCGTCATTGCCTCCCAAAAACACCCTAAAATCATAGGTAAATAATATATAAATCAAGCACCCCCCCATAAATACCTTCTAAAAGCCTCGCAATATGCCTCTCAAATTTTAGGATTGCTACTAGACTCGTTATATTTAAGGTGCCAAATCCGGTCCATATTATTTTAGAACCCCCACCTAACAACCTTAATAAAATTATATAAAATCGAGCACTCCTCTCTAAACCACTCTCTAAGAGCCTCGCAATATGCTCTCTATTTTTTGGGATTGCTACTAGAATCCCTATATTTAGGGAGCCAAAATCGCTCAATATTTTTTTTGAACCCCCACCCGATAACCTTAAGTAAATTTTACACAATCGAGCATTCCTCACAAAAACACCCTTTAAGAGTCTCGCTATTGCTTCCGAAAAACAACCTAAAATCATAAGTAAACTATATATAAATCAAGCACCCCCCCCTAAAACACCCTTTAAGAGCCTTGTAATATAACTTTATATTTTTGGTATTGCTACTAGACTCTATATTTAGGAAGCCGAAACCGCTCCATATTTTTTTCGAACCCCCACCCGACAACCTTAAGTAAATTATATACAATCGAGCACTCCTCCCTAAAACACCCTCTAAGAGCCTAATATGCTCTCTATTTTTGGGATTGCTACTAGACTCTCTATATTTAGGGAGCCAAAACCACTCCATATTTTTTTTGAACCCCCACTTGACAACCCTAAGTAAATAATATACAATCGAGTATTCCTCATTAAAACACCCTCTAATAGTCTCGCAATATGCTCTTTATTTTTGGGATTGCTATTAAACGCTTTATACCGATGAAGCTAAAACCGCTCTATATTTTTTTTGAACCCCCACCAGATAACCTTAAGTTAATTATATACAATCGAGCACTCGTCCCTAAAACACCCACTAAGAGACTCGCAATATACTATCTATTTTTGAGATTGATACTAGACTCCCTATATTTAGGGAGCCAAAACTGCTCCATATTTTTTTTGAATCCCCACCCGACATTCTAAAGTAAATTATATTAAATTGAGCATACCTCCCTAAAACACCCTCTACGAGCCTCGCCATTTCCTCCCAAAAATACCCTAAAATCATAAGTAAATTATATATAAATCAAACACTCCTCCCTAAAACACCCTCTAAGAGACTCACAATATGATTTTTATTTTTTAGGATTGCTAGACTCCCTATATTTAAGGATCCAAATTCGCTCTATATTTTTTTTGAATGCCCACCCGACAACCTTAAGTAAATTATATACAATTGAGTACTACTTCCTAAAACACCCTCTTAGAGCCTGGTAATATGCTCTTTATTTTTAGGATTTCTACTAGACTTCCTATATTTAGGGAGCCAAAATCACTATATATTTTTTTTGAACCCCCACCCGAGAACATTAAGTAAATTATATACAATCAAGCATTTATCCCAAAAACACCCTCTAAGAGCCTTGCCATTGTCTCCTTAAAACATCCTAAAATCATAAGAAAATAATTTATAAATCACATACTCTTCCTTAAAACACCCTATAAAACCCTCGCAATATGCCTTTCAATTTTTTGGATTGTAACTAGACTCCCTATATTTAGTTAGCCAAAATAGTTCCATATTATTTTTGAATGCCCACCCAACAACCTTAAGTAAATTATATACAATCGAGCACTACTCCCTAAAATAGCCTCTAAAAGTTATGCAATATGCTCTCTACTTTTGGGATTGCTACTAGACTCTATATATTTAGGGAGCCAAAACCGCTCCATATTTTTTTTGAACCCCTACCCATCAACCTTAAGTAAATTATATATCATAGAGCATTCCACCCAAAAACACCACTTAAGAACCTCACCATTGCCTCCCAAAAACCCCTAAAAATCATAAGTAAATTATATATAAATCAAGGACTCCTCCCTAAAATATCCTATAAGAACCTCGCAATATGCCTCTCTATTTTTAGATTACTACTAGACTCCCTATATTTAAGGAGCCAAAACCGTTTTATATTTTTTTTGAACCCTCACCCGAAAACCTTAAGTAAATTATATATAATTGAGTACTCCTCCCTAAAACACCATCTAAGAGACTCACAATATGCTCTCTATTTTTAGGGATTGCTACTAGACTCCCTATATTTAGGAAGCTAAAACTGCTCTAGATTTTATTTGAATCCCACCGGACAACCTTAAGTAAATTATACACAATCGAGCATTCTACCCAAAAACAACCTCTAAGAGCCTCTCCATTGCCTCCCAAAAATATCCTAAAATCATAAGTAAATTATATATAAATTAAGCACTCGTCCCTAAAACATCCTCTAAGAGCCTCACAAAATGCCTTTCTATTTTTGGGATTACTACTAGACTCCCTATATTTATGGAGCCAAAATCACTCTATATTTTTTTTGAACCCCCACCCGGAAACAATAAGTAAATTATATACAATAGAGCACTCCTCCCTAAAACACCCTCTAAAAGCCTCGCAATATGCTCTCTATTTTTGGGATTGCTACTAGACTCCCTGTATTCATGGAGACAAAACTGCTTCATATATTTTTTTGAACCCCCACCCTACAACCTTAAGTAAATTATAGACGATTAAGCATTCCTCCTAAAAACACCATCAAATAGCCTCACAATATACTCTCTATTTATGGGATTGCTACTAGACTCCCTATATTTAGGAAGGCAAAACCGATCCATATTTTTTTTAAACCCCTACTCGATAACTTTCAGTAAATTATATACAATCGAGCACTCCTCCCTAAAATACCCACTAAGAGCCTCGCAATATGTTTCTTATTTTTGGGATTGCTACTAAACTTTCTATATTTAGGAAGCCAAAATCGCTCTATATTTATTTTGAACCCCCACCGGCCAACCTTAAGTGAATTATATATAATGGAGCACTCCTCCCTAAAACACCCTCTAAGTGCCTCACAATATGCTCTCTTTTTTTAGGATTGCTACTAAACTCCCTATATTTATAGAGCCAAAACCGCTCCATATTTTTTTTGAATCACCACTCGACAATCTTAAGTAAATTATATACAATCGAGCATTCCTCCCAAAAACACCCTTTAAGTGCCTCGCCATTGCCTCCCAAAAATACCCTAAAATCATAAGTAAATTATATATAAATAAAGCACTCCTTTCTAAAACACCCTCTAAGAGCCTCGCAATATGGTAGACTCCATATATCTAGTTAGCTAAAACCGCTCTATATTTTTTTTGAACGCCCACCCGACAGCCTTAAGTAAATTATATACAATCGAGCACTTCTCCCTAAAACACCCTCTAAGAGCTTTGCAATAAGCTTTTTATTTTTGGGATTGCTACTAGAACCTAGATATTTAGGGTTCTAAAATCTCTACATATTTGTTTTGAACCCCCACCCGTCAACCTTAAGTAAATTATATACAATCGAGTATTCCTCTCCGAAACACCTTATATGAGCCTCGCCATTGCCTCCTTATTTTTTGGTTCGTTACTAGACTCCCTATATTTAGGGAGCCAAAATCGCACCATATTTTTTTTGATCCCCCACCCGACTACCTTAAGTAAATTATATACAATCGAGCACTCCTCCCTAAAATACCCTCTAAGTGCCTCGCAATATGCTCTCTATTTTTGTGATTGCTACAAGACTCCTTATATTTATGGAACCAAAATATCTCTATATATTTTTTTGAATCCCAACCTGACAACCTTTAGTAAATTATATAGAAATAAGCATTCCTCCCAAAAACACCTTCTAAGAGTCTCGCCTTTGCCTCCCAAAAACTTCATAAAATCATTAGTAAATTATATATAAATCAAGAACTCCACCCTAAAATACCCTCTAAGAGCCTCGCAATATGCCTCTCTATTTTGGGAATTGCTACTAGACTCCCAATATTTAAGTAGCCAAAACCGCTATATTTTTTTTTTGAACCCGCACCTGACAATCTTAAGTAAATTATATACAATTGAGCACTCCTCCCTAAAACACTCCCTAAGAGCCTAGATATATGCTCTCTAACTTTTGGGATTACTACTAGACTCCCTATATTTAGGGAGCCAAAACCACTCCATATTTTATTTGAACCCCCACCCGACAACCTTAACTAAATTATACATAATCGAGCATTCCTCCCAAAAATATCCTCTAAGAGCCTCGCCATTGACTCCCAAAAATACCCTAAAATAATAAATAAATTATATATAAATCAAACAGTCCTCCCTAAAACACCCTTTAAGGGACTCGCAATATGCCTTTTTATTTTTGGGATTGCTATAAGACTCCCTATATTTAGGAAGCCAAAACCACTTTATATTTTTTTTGAACCCCCACCAGAGAACCTTAAGTTAATTATATACAATCGAGCACTTCTCCCTAAAATACCCTCTAAGAATATCGCAGCATGCCTCTCTATTTTTGGGATTTCTATTAGACACCCTATATTTTTGGAGCCAAAATTGCTCTCTATTTTTTTTGAACCCCCACCCGATAACCTTAAGTAAATTATATACAATCGAGCACTCTCCCCTAAAAATCCCTCTAAGAGTCTCGCAATATGCTTTCTATTTTATGGATTGCTACTATATTCTATATTTAGGAAGCCAAAACTGCTCTATATTTTTTTGAACCCCCACCCGACAACCTTAAGTAAATTATATACAATCAAGAATTCCTCCTAAAAACATCATCTAATAGCCTCACAATATGCTCTTTATTTTTGGGCTTGCTACTCGACTCCCTATATTTAGGGAGGCAAAACCACTACATATTATTTTTGAAACCCCACCCGACAACCTTATACGAATTATATACAATCGAGCACTCCTCCCTAAAGCACCCTCAAACACCCACGCAATATGCCCTATATTTTTTAAATTGCTACTAGACTCCATATATTTATAGAGCCAAAACCGCTCCATATTTTTTTTGAACCCCCACCCAAAAACCTTAGGTAAATTATATACAATCGAGCATTCTTCCCAAAAACACCCTCTAAGAGCCACGCCATTGCCTCTAAAAAAAACACTAAAATCATAAGTAAATTATATATAAATCAAGCACTCCTTCCTAAAACACCCTTTAAGAGCCTTGCAATATGCTTTTCTATTTTTGGGATTGCTACTAGACTCCCAATATTTTGGTAGCCAAAACCGTTCCACATTTTTTTTGAACGCCCACCCTAACAACTTTAAGTAAATTATATGCAATCGAGCACTCCTTTATAAAACACCTTCTAAGAGTCTCGCAATATGCACTATATTTTTGGGATTGGTACAAGACTCCCTATATTTAGGGAGCCAAAACTGCTCCATATTTTTTTTGAACCCCCACCCGTCAACCTTAAGTAAATTATATACAATCGAGCATTCCTCCCAAAAATGCCTTATATGAGCCTTGCCATTGCCTCCTTATTTTTGGGATCGCTACTTGACTCCCTATATTTGGGGAGCCAAAATCGCTCCAAATTTCTCAAGGTTACCACCTGATAATCATAACTATTATATTCAATCAAGCACTCCTCCCTAAAATACTTTCAAGTGCCTCGCAATATGGTCGCTATATTTGGGATTGCTACTAGGCTCCCTATATTTAGAGAGCTAAAATCGTGTTGTGATTTTAAATTGTTATACCGCAAGTGCACGACGTCTATCTAATAGACAGTGGCAAATACGGGTCGATCCCACAGAGACTTGATTAAAAACTGATTAAAGAAAGGATTAATGATTAAACTAGTACGGAAATATCTCTAAAGGAGAGCGAGTAAATTTTGAATTAATTAATTCTTAATTAACATAAATGCAATAGACTAAAAACAATAAAATAATGGTTGTGGATGATCAATGGATGAGAACTAGGGTTTCGGGGTTACGGTTGGACATTCATAAATAATATTGATTATTTATCTCAGTTGGGGTAGAATGGCGTGTTCATGCCAACCGAAAGATTTAACAATTAAAATCTACGAATCTTTAATCTTAGATCTAGACAGTTGGCGATTAGTGTGAAAGAACTTGTTGCACGATACAGGGACTCTCCCTAGCATCTGGCGTAACCTGGGTCAACGCCGAATCTTAAAGAGTTTATAGAAGTGTCAATATCTCTTTGAGAAGTTGAATCACAGAGCAGTCTATTTCTATAGATTAATGATTTGAATTATAATAAAATGATAATAATCATACGATGGTTATTCAAAACGTTTAGAACGATACTACAGTGCTGTAGAAACTTCCCTACGCATCTACTATGACCGAAATCAATAATAGAAATAAGCGAATATGCAAGCATGCGGTATTTAATAAGGATTATGAAACAACCAAAGATGAAATAACATTAAGGCATAAACGGACTCAATATTATTCATAAATAAACCAAGTTTCACCCCTAGCCCCAGCTAGGGGTTTAGCTATGCATATTCATACAATTCATTACGAAAATATAAATGCGCGCAAACTTTATTATGGATGACGAGCATGTGTGTGAAGCTTCTTGCGAGGATGAGGGCGCGTCTTCGACGATGGCGGCGTGTGGCTTCGCGATGATGGAGCGTCGCTCGGAGATGATGGATGATGGCCGACGGTGACGGGATGTGGAGGATTCGTGTTTCGGGTTTGGTCGAGGATGGTTGAAGATGGAGTTGGGAGGCGATGGCTAAGACTAGGATTCTCTTCTCCTAGGTGGTAGATGGCAGCCCCAACTAGGGTTCGGATCTGTGGTAGATGGCAGCCCCGGTGGTAATGAAGATGGAGATGATGGTCCAAAAAGCCCCCCCTTTGGTTTACCCGAGCCCCCCCTATATAGGATAGAGAGAGAGGAAAGAGAGAGAGTCGGGTTTTAGAGAGAGAATCGGAGGGAAGTTCGGTGGTAGGGGTTTCGTGCATGGCTCGGGTACAGCTAGGAGGTCCGGTTTTAGAGAGAGAATCGGAGGGAGATAGAGGCTCGGACTGCTGGGTTGTTGGGTAGGGACTGCGATCAGGTTTTAGAGGGTAGAGAGAGAAAATCAAGGTTTTGATTAGGCAAGGAAGGGATCATGGATCAAACGGCTGGGATTTAAGAGATGAAGGGCTGGGTGCAATGTTCCGTGGCTAAGAGGTTGGGTGCACGACCGAGCCGGGTTTGATACGTACATAAAGACCTATGGGAATGCGCGGCTTCGATTTAGAAGGAAGAAGAGGTCATGAGAGAGAATCGGGTTTGTGCGATTCGATCGAAGTCTTGGCCATGACGGGTTTATGGGCGACATTGTATATAGACGGTCGCGATGGGTATGATGGGTACGATGTATATAGACGGTCGCGATGGGTGCGATGGGCGACATTGTAGGGGATGGGCGACTTGGGTTGGTTAATGGGTTCAAGCGCAATGGGGTCACGTGGAAGGCTTGGTCACCCACTTATTATCATCCGCATTCATCATCGGTCCTTCAGAAATGTCTGCATACGGCTTGTACAACTTCCATCGAATTATCGTGAGAATATCCATTGCTTGATCATAACGCTCTTGAGCTGACTGCATCGATAACCAGATCAATTCCCTGAAAATCACACATGAAATGGCGTCCATAAGATTCCAATATGCGATTATCGATAAAAGGGATATATTGGACTTCCGAGCTCCGTATTTTTCATGCATGCAATGTATGAGAGCGAACCAATATACCGTTGGGTTCGTATGAGAGTCTACTATATCGTGGTGCAAAGAAACTCATGTAGTTTACGTATATTATGAACGTTTTACGTAGCAAAGTGACGCTATGTGTATGATAAAGAAGGATTAAATCGCACCAAATCGACACTCAACAAATCGCTCTATATTTTTTTTGAACCCCCACCTGGCAATCTTTAGTAAATTATATATAATCGAGCATTCCTCCAAAAAACACCCTCAAAGAGCCTCATCATTGTCTATCAAAAACACCCTAAAATCATAAGTAAATAATATATAAGTCAAGCACTCCTCCCTAAAATACCCTCTAAGAGCCTCGCAATATGCCTTTCTATTTTTGGGATTGCTACTAGACTCCTTATATTTAAGGAGCCAAAACCGCTCTATATTTTTTTTTGCACCAACACCCGATAACCTTAAGTCAATTATATATAATCGAGCACTCCTAACTAAAATACTCTCTAAGAGCCTCGCAATATGCTCTTTAATTTTGGGATTGCTACTGGACTCCCTATATTTAAGGAGCCAAAACCACTCCATATTTTTTTTAAACCCCCACTCGTCAACCTTAAGTAAATTATATACAATCGAGCATTCCTTCCAAAAATACCTTATTTAAGCCTCGCCATTGCCTCCTTATATTTGGGATCGCTACTAGACTCCTTATATTTGGGGGGGCAAAATTGCTCCCAATTTCTCAAGGCTCCCACTCGATAATCTTAACTAAATTATATACAATCGAGCACTCTTCCCTAAAACACTTTCTAAGAGCCTCACAATATGCTTTCTATTTTTGGGATTGCTACTAGACTCTATATTTAGAGAGCCAAAACTGCTCTTTAGTTTTTTTGAACCCCGACCCGACAACCTTTAGTAAATTATATATAACTGAGTATTCCTCCAAAAAACACCCTCTAAAAGTCTCGTCATTGCCACCCAAAAATACCCTAAAATCAAAAGTAAATTATATATAAATCAAGCACTTCTCCCTAAAATACCCACTAAGTGCCTCACAATATGCCTCTCTTTTTTTGGGATTGCTACTAGACTTCCTATATTCAATGAACAGAAACTGTTTAATATTTTTTTGAACCCCCACCTGACAATCTTAAGTAAATTATATACAATCGAGCATTCCTCCCAAAAACACTCTCTATTTTTTTGGATTGCTACTAGACTCCCTATATTTAGGGAGCCAAAACCACTCTATATTTTGTTTGAACCCCCACCCGACAACCTTAAGTAAATTATACATAATCGAGCATTCTTCCCAAAAATTACTTCTAAAAGCCTCACTATTTCCTCCCAAAAAACCCTAAAATAATAAGTAAATTATATATAAATCAAGCACTCCTCCCTAAAACACCCTTTAAGATCCCCGCAATATGGCTCTCTATTTTTAGGATTGCTACTATACTCCCTATATTTAGGGAGCTAAAACCGCTACATATTTGTTTTGAACCCCCACCCGATAACCTAAAGTAAATTATATATAATCGAGTACTCCTCCCTAAAACGCCCTCTAAGAGCCTAATATGCTCTCTATTTTTGAGATTGCTACTAGACTCCCTATAGTTAGGGAGCTAAAACCGCTCCATATTTTTTTTGAACCCCTACCCGACAAACTTAAGTAAATTATCTACAATCGAGCATTCCTGCTAAAAACACCCACTAATAGCCTCGATTTATGCTTTTTATTTTTAGAATTTCTACTAGACTAGCTATATTTAGGGAGCTAAAACCGCTCCATATGTTTTTTGAACCCCCACCCGATAACCTTAAGAAAATTATTCACAATCGAGCACTCATCCCAAAAACACTCTCTAAGGGTCATATAATATGCTCTCTATTTTTGGGTTTGCTAATAGACTCCCTATAATTATAGAGCAAAAATAGCCCTATATTTTTTTTGAACCCCCACCCGATAACCTTAAGTAAATTATATACAATCGAGCACTCCTCCCTAAAATACCCTCTAAGAGACTCATAATATGCTCTATATTTTTGGGATTGCTACTAGGCTTTCTATATTTAGGAAGCCAAAACTGCTTCATATTTTTTGTGAACCCCTATCCGACAACCTTAAGTAAATTATATACAATCGAGCATTCCTTTCCAAAACATCCTCTAAGAGCCTCTCTATTGCCTCCCAAAAATACTCTAAAATCATAAGTAAATTATATATAAATCAAGCATTCCTCCCTAAAACACCTTTTAAGAGACTCCCAATATGCCTTTCTATTTTTGTGATTGCTACTAGACTCCCTATATTTAGGGAGCCAAAACCACTCCATAATTTTTTTTAACACCCACCCGACAACCTTAAGTAAATTATATACATTCGAGTACTCCTTCATAAAACACTCTCTAAGAGCCTGGTAATAGGCTCTCTATTTTTGGGATTGCTATTAGACTCCCTATATTTAGGGAGCCAAAATCACTCTATATTTTTTTTGAACCCACACCCGACAACCTTAAGTAAATTATATACAATCGAGTGTTCATCCCAAAAACACCCTCTAAGAGGCTAGTCATTGCCTCCTAAAAACATTCTAAAATCATAAGTAAATTATATATAAATCAAACACTCCTCCCTAAAATACCTTATAAGAGCCACGCAAGATGCCTTATTATTTTTGGGATTGCAACTAGACTTCCTATATTTAGGTTGCCAAAACAGCTGTGTATTATTTTGGAATGCCCACCCGACAAACTTAAGTAAATTATATAAAATCGAGCACTCCTCCCTAAAACACCCACTAAAAGCCTCGTAATATGCTCTCTATTTTGGGGATTGCTACTAGACTCCCTATATTAAGGGAGCCAAAATTACTCTATATTTTTTGTGAATCCTTACTCATCAACCTTAAGTAAATTATATACAATCGAGCATTTCTCCCAAAAATACCCTCTAAGAGTCTCACCATTGCCTCCCAAAAACACCTAAAAATCATAAGTAAATTATATATAAATCAAGCACTCCTCCCTAAAACACCCTATAAGAGCTTCATAATATGCACTCTATTTTTGGGATTGCTACTAGACTCCATATATTTAGGAAGCTAAAACGCTCTATATTTTTTTTGAACCCCCATCGGACAACCATAATTGAATAATATACAATCGAGCATTCCTCCCTAAAACACCCTCTAAGAGTCTCACAATATGCTTTCTATTTTTGGGATTGTTACTAGACTCCCTATATTTATGGAGCCAAAATCACTCTATATTTTTTTGAACCCCCACCCGACAACCTTAAGTAAATTATATACAATCGATCATTCCTCCCAAAAATACCTTCTAAGAGCCTTGCCATTGATTCCCAAAAGCACCCTAAAATCATAAGTAAATTATATATAAACCAAGTACACCTCCCTAAAACACCCTCTAAGAGCCTCGCAGTATACCTTTCTATTTTTAGGATTTCTACTAGACTCCCTATATTTAGGTAGCCAAAACCGCTCCATAGTTTTTTTTAAACGCCCACCCGACAACCTTAAGTAAGTTATATACAATTGGGCACACCTCCCTAAATCACCCTCTAAGAACTTCACAATATGCTGTCTATTTTTTGGGATTACTACTAGACTCCCTATATTTAGGGAGCCAAAACTGCTCCATATTTTTTTTGAACACCCACTCGTCAACCTTAAGTAAATTTTATATAATCGAGTATTCCTACCAAAAATACCATATATGTGCCTCTCTATTGCCTCCTTATTTTTGGGATCGCTACTAGACTCCCTATATTTAGGGAGCCAAAATCACTCCCAATTTCTCAAGGCTCCTACCCGATAATCATAAATAAATTATATACAATTGAGCATAACTTCCTAAATCACTTTCTAAGAGCCTCACAATATGCACTTTATTTTTGGGATTACTACTAGACTCCCTAAATTTAGGGATCCAAAACCACTTTATATTTTTTTTGAACCCCCACCCGACAACCTTTATTAAATTATATATAATCGAGCATTTCTCCAAAAAACACCCTCTAAGTGCCTCGTCATTGTCTGCTAAAAACTCCCTAAAATCATAAGTAAATTATATATAAATCCAGCACTCCTCCCTAAAATATCCTCTAAGAGCCTTACAATATACCTCTCTATTTTTGGGATTGATACTAGATTTCCTATATTTAAGGAACCAAAATCGCTCCATATTTTTTTTGAACCCCCACTAGACAACCTGAAGTAAATTATATACAATCGAGCACTCATTCCTAAAACACTCTCAAAGAGCCTCATAATATGCTTTTTATTTTTTAAAATTGCTACTAGACTCCCTATATTTAGGGAGCCCAAACAGCTCCATATTTTATTTGAACCCCCACCCAACAACCTTATGTAAATTATACACAATCGAGCATTCATCCCAAAAACACCCTCTAAGAGCTTTGCCATTTCCCCTCAAAAATACCCTAAAATCATAAGTAAGATATATATAGATCAAGCACTCCTCTTTAAAACACCTTCTAGGACCCTCGCAATATGCCTTACTATTTTTGAAATTACAACTAGACTCACTATATTTCGGGAGCCAAAACCGCTCCATATTTTTTTTGAAGCCCCACCCAAAAACTTTAAGTAAATTATATACAATTGAGCACTCCCCCTAAAATATACTCTAAGAGTCTAATATGCTCTCTATTTTTGGAATTACTACTAGACTCCTTATATTTAGGGACCTAAAACCGCTCCATATTTTTTTTGAACCCCCACCTGACGACCTTAAGTAAATTATATACAATCAAGCATTCCTCCCAAAAACACCCACTAATAGCCTCGCAATATGCTCCCTATTTTTGGGATTGCTACTAGATACCCAATATTTAGGGAGCCAAAATTACTCTATATTTTATTTGAACCCCCACCTAACAAACTTAAGTAAAATTTATACAATCGAGCATTCCTCCCAAAAACACCCTCTAAGAGCGTCGCAACATGCCTCTCTATTTTTGGGATTGCTACTAGACTCCCTATATTTAGGGAGCCAAAATCGCTCCATATTTTTTTTGAACCCCCACCCGACAGCCTTAAGTGAATTATATATAATTGAGCACTCCTCCCTAAAATACTCTCTAAGAACCTAATATACTCTCTATTTTTGGGATTACTACTAGACTCCCTATATTTAGGGAGCCAAAACTGCTCCATATTTTTTTTTGAACCACCACCCGACAACCTTATGTAAATTATATACAATCAAGCATTCCTTCTAAAACAACCCTCTAATAGTTTCGTAATATGCTTTTTATTTTTGGGATTGCTACTAGACACCCTATATTTAGGGTGCTAAAACTGCTTCGTATTTTTTTTGAACCCCCACCCGACAACATTAAGTAAATTATATACAATCAAGTTTTTCTCCCTAAAACACCCTCTAAGAGCCTCGCAATGTGCACTCTATTTTTGGGATTGCTACTAGACTCCCTATATTTATGGAGCCAAAATTGCCCTAAATTTTTTTTGAACCCCAACCTGAAAACCTTAAATGAATTATATACAATCGAGCATCCTCCCTAAAATACCATCTAAGAGACTTGCAATATGCTTTCTATTTTTGGGATTGCTACTAGATTCCCTATTTTTAGGAAGCTAAAACTGGGCCATATTTTTTTTGAACCCACACTCGACAACCTTAAGTAAATTATTTACAATCGAGCGAGTATTCCTCACAAAAATACCCTCTAAGAGCCTCACTATTGCTACCCAAAAACACCCTAAAATCATATATATATTATATATTAATCAAGCACTCCACCCTAAAACACCCTCTAAGAGACTCGTAATATGTCTTTCTATTTTTGGGAATGCTACTAGACTCCCTATATTTAGGGAGTCAAAACCGCTCTATATTTTTTTTGAATACCTACCCGACAATCTTAAGTAAATTATATATAATCAAGCACTCCTTCCTAAAATACCCTCTAAGAGCCTGGTAATATGCTCTCTATTTTTGGGATTGCTACTAGACTTCCAATATTTAGGGAGCCAAAATTGCTCCATATTTTTTTTAAACCCCCACCAGTCAACCTTAAGTAAATTATATACAATTGAGCATTCCTCCTAAAAATACCCTCTAAAAGCCTAGCCATTGCCTCCCTAAAACACCCAAAAGTCAAAAATAAATTATATAAAATTAAATACTCCTCCCTAAAGCACCCTCTGAGAGCCTTGCAATATGCCTCTCTATTTTTAGGATTACTACTAGACTCTCTATATTTAAGGAGCCAAAACCGCTTCATATTTTTTTTGAACCCCCACCCGATAACCTTAAGTAAATTATATATGATCAAGCACTCCTCCCTAAAATACCCACTAAGACCCTTGCCATTGCCTCCCAAAAACACCATAAAATCATAAGTAAATTATATATAAATCAAGCATTTCTCCCTAAGAGCCCCTCTAAGAGCCTTGCAATATGCCTCTCTATTTTTGGGATTGCTACTAGACACCCTATATTTAAGGAGCTAAAACCGCTCCATATAGATTTTGAACCCCAACCCGATAACCTTAATTAAATTATATATAATCAAGAACTCCTTTCTAAAATACCCTGTAAGTGCCTTGCAATATGCTCTCTATTTTTTTGGGATTGCTACTAGACTCCTTATATTTAGGGAGCCAAAACCACTCTATATTTTGTTTGAACCGCCACCCGATAACCATAAGTAAATTATACACAATCGAGCATTCCTCCCAAAAACAGCCTCTAAGAGGCTCGCCATTGCTTCCCAAAAATACCATAAAATTATAAGTAAATTATATATAAATGGAGTACTCCTCTCTAAAACACCCTCTAAGAGCCTCGCAACATGCCTCTCTATTTTAAGGATTGCTACTAGACTCCCTATATTTAGTGATCCAAAATTGCTCCATATTTTTTTTGAACCCCCACCCTACAACCTTAAGTAAATTATATACAATCGAGTATTCCCTCGAAAACCACCCTCTAATAGCCTTGCAATATGCTCACTATTTTTGGGATTGCTACAAGACTCCATAGATTTTGGGAGCCAAAACCATTCCATATTTTTTTTTAACCCCCACTCGAAAACCTTAAGTAAATCATATATAATCGAGCACTCCTCCTTAAAATACCCTCTAAGATCCTTATAATATACTCTCTATTTTTGGGATTGCTACTAGACTCGCAATATTTAGGGAGCCAAAATCGCCCCATATTTTTTTTGAACCCACACCCCACAACCTTAAGTGAATTATATACAGTCGAGCACTCCTCCCTAAAACATCCTCTAAGAGACTTGTAATATGCTCTCTATTTTTGGTATTGCTACTAGACTCCCTGTATTTAGGGAGCCAAAACAATACTATATTTTTTTTTAGCCTACACCCGACAACCTTAAGTAAATTATATACAATTGAGCATTCCTCCCAAAACTACCCTCTAAGAGCCTTGCCATTGCTTTCTAAAAACACCCTAAAATCATAAGTAAATTATATATCGATCAAGCACTCCTCCCTAATACACTCTCTTAGAGACTCGCAATATGTATTTCTATTTTTGGGATTGTTGCTAGACTCCTAATAATTAGGGAGCAAAAACTGCTTTATATATTTCTTGAACACCCACCTGATGACCTTAATTAAATTATATATAATTGAGCACTTCTTCCTAAAACACCCTCTAAGAGCCTGGTAATATGCCATTCAATTTTTAGGATTGCTACTGACTCCCATATTTAGGGAGCTAAAATAGCTCCATATTTTTTTTGAACTCCCACCTGTCAACCTTAAGTAAATTACATACAATCGAGAATTCCTCCCAAAAATACCCTCTAAGAGCCTCACCATTGCCTCCCAAAAATACCAAAAAATCATAAGTAAATTATGTATAAATCAAGCACTCCTCCCTAAAATACCCTCAAAGAGCCTCGCAATATATTTCTCTATTTTTGGGAATGCTACTAGACTCCCTATATTTAGGGAACCAAAATTATTCTATATTTTTTTGAACCCCCACCCGATAACCTTAAGTAAATTATATACAATCGGGCACTCCTCCCTAAAACACCCTCTAAGAGCCTCGCAATATGCTCTGTATTTTTAGGATTGCTACTAGACACCCTATAATTAGGGAGCTAAAACCGTTCCATGTTTTTTTAGAATCCCCACCCAACAACCTTAAGTAAATTATATAAAATCGAGCATTCCTCCAAAAAACACCATCTAAGAGTCTCACAATATGATTTCTATTTTTGGGATTGCTACTAGACTGCCTATATTTAGCAAAACTACTCCATATTTTTTTTGAACCCTCACCCAATAGCCTTAAGTATATTATATACAATCGGGCACTCCTTCCTAAAATACTCTCTAAGAGCATCACAATATGCTATCTATTTATGGGATTACGACTAGACTTCCTATATTTAGGGAGCCAAAACTGCTCTATATTTTTTTTGAACCCCGACCGGACAATGTTAAGTGAATTATATACAATAGAGCACTCCTTCCTAAAATACCCTCTAAAAGCCTCGCAATATGCTCTCTATTTTTAGGCTTGCTACTAGGCTTCCTATATTTACAGAGCCAAAATGACTCCATATTTTTTTTGAAACCCGACAGGACAACTTTAAGTGAATTATATATAATCGAGCACTCCTCCCTAAAACACCCTCTAACATCCTCACAATATGCTGTCTATTTTTGGGATAGCGACTAGACTCCCTAAATTTAGTGAGCCGAAACCGCTCTATATTTTTTTTGAATACCTACCTGACAACCTTAAGTAAATTATATACAATCGAGCATTCCTTCCAAAAATACTATATAATAGCCTTGCTATATGGTCTTTATTTTTGGGATTACTACTAGACTCCATATATTTAGGGAGCCAAAACCACACCATATTTTTTTTGAACCCCCAATGGACAACCTTAAATGAATTATATATAATCTAGCACTTCTCCCTAAAACACCCTTTAAGATTCTCGCAATATGCTCTCTATTTTTGGGATTTCTACTAGATACCTTATATTTATGAAGCCAAAACCACTCTATATTTTTTTTAAACCCCTACCCGACAAACTTAAGTAAATTACATACAATCGAGCATTCCTCGCAAAAACACCTTCTAAGTGCCTTGCGATTGTCTCCCAAAAATACCCAAAAATTATAAGTAAATTATTTAAAAATCAAGGATTCCTCCCTAAAACACCCTCTAAGAGTCTCACAATATGCCTTTCTATTTTTTGGATTGCTACTAGACTCCTTATATTTAGGTAGCAAAAATTACTCTAAATGTTTTTTGAATACCGACCTGACAGCCTTAAGTAAATTATATACAATCGAGCACTCCTCCCTAAAACACCCTCAAAGAGCTTTGCAATATGCTATCTATTTTTGGGATTGCTACTAGACTCCCTATATTTAGAGAGCCAAAATCGCTTCATATTTTTTTGTGCCCCCACACATTAATCTTAAGTAAATTATATATAATCGAGTATTTCTCCAAAAACACCTTATATAAGCCTCGCCATTGCCTCCTTATTTTTGGGATCGATACAAGACTCCCTATATTTGGAGAGCCAAAATCGCTCTCAATTTCTCAAGGCACCCACCCGATAATTATAACTAAATTATATACAATCGAACACTCTTCTCTAAAACACTTTCTAAGAGCCTTGCAATATGCTCTCTATTTTTAAGATTGCAACTAGACTTGTTATATTTAGGGGGCCAAAACTACTTTATATTTTTTTTTAATCACCACCTGACAACCTTTAGTAAATTATATATATTCGAGCATTCATTCCAAAAATACCCTCTAAGAGCCTCGCCATTGTCTCCCAAAAACACCTAAAATCATCAATAAATTATATATAAATACAGCACTTTTTCTTAAAATACCCTATAAGAGCCTCGCAATATGCCTCTCAATTTTTCGGATTGCTACTACACACCCTATATTTAAGGAGCCAAAACCGTTCCATATTTTTTTGGACCCCCTACCCGACAACCTTAAGTAAATTATATACAATTAGATCTCCTCACTAAAACACTCTAACAACCTCGCAATATACTCTCTATTTTTTGGGATTTCTACTAGACTTTATTTAGGGAGTCAAAACAGCTCAATATTTTATTTCAACTCTCACCCGACAACCTTAAGTAAATTATACAAAATCGAGCATTCCTTCCATGAATATCCTCTAAGTGTCTCACCATTGTCTTCCATAAATACCCTAAAATCATAAGTAAATTATATATAAATCAAGCACCCCTCCCTAAAACACCCTTTATTAGCCTCGTAATATGCCTATCTATTTTAGGGATTGCTACTAGACTCTCTATATTTAGGGAGCCAAAATAGCTATATATTTTTTTTGAACCCCCACCCGACAACCTTAAGTAAATTATATACAATCGAGCACTCCTCTCTAAAACACCCTCTAAGTGCCTAATATGCTCTTTATTTTTGGGATTACTACTAGACTCCTTATAATTAGGGAGCCAAAACCGATCTATATTTTTTTTGAACCCCCACCAGACAATCTTAAGTAAATTATATACAATTGAGCATTCATCCTAAAAACACCCTCTAATAGCCTCGCAATATGCTCTTTATTTTTGGGATTGCTACTAGACTTCCTATATTTATGGAACCAAAACTGCTCCATATTTTTTTTGAACCCCCATGCGATAACCTAAAGTAAATTATATACAATCGAGCACTCCTTCCTAAAACATCCTCTAAGAGTCTCGCAATTTGCTTTATATTTTTGAGATTGCTACCAGACTCCCTATATTTAGGGATCCAAAACTGCCTTTTATTTTTTTTTCAATCCTTACCCGATAACCTTAAGTGAATTATATACAATCGAGCACTCCTCCCTTAAACACCCTCCAAGAGACTCACAATATGCTCTATAATTTTGGGATTGCTACTAGACTCTCTATATTTAGGGAGCCAAAATTGCTCCATATTTTTTTTAACCGACACTCGATAACCTTAAGTAAATTATATACAACCGAGCATTCCTCCCAAAAACACCCTCTAAGAGCCTCACCATTGCCTCCTAAGAACACCAAAAAATTATAAGTAAATTATATATAAATCAAGCACTCCTCCCTAAAATACCCTCTTAGAGACTCACACTATGGCTTTCTATTTTTAGTATTGCTACTAGACTCCCTATATTTAGGGAGCCAAAACCGTACCATATTTTTTTTGAATGCCCACCCAACTACCTAAAGTAAATTATATATAATCGGGTACTCCTTCCTAAAACACCCTCTAAGAGCCTAGTAATATGCTATCTATTTTTGGGATTGCTACTAGACTCCCTATATTTAGGGAGCAAAAACTACTGCATATTTTTATTGAACCCCTACTCGTCAACCTTAAGTAAATTATATAATCGAGCATTCCTTCGAAAAACACCCTTTAAGAGCCTCGCCATTGTCTCCTAAAAATACTTAAAAATCATAAGTAAATTATATATAAATCAAGCATTCCTTACTAAAACACCCTTTAAGAGCCTCATAATATGTCTCTCTATTGTTTGGATTGTTACTAGACTCTTTATATTTAAGGAGCCAAAACTGCACCATATTTTTTTTGAACCCTCACCTGACAACCTTAAGTAAATTATATACGTTTGAGCACTCCTCCCTAAAATACCATATAAGTGCCTTGCAATATGCTCTCTATTTTTTGGGAATACTACTAGACTCCCTATATTTAGGGAGCCAAAACTACTCCATATTATGTTTGAACCCCCACTCAATAGCCTTAAGTAAATTATATAGAATCGAGCATTTCTCCAAAAAACACCCTTTAAGAGCCTCGTCATTGTGTCCTAAAAACACCCTAAAATCACAAGTAAGTTATATATAAATCAAGCACTCCTCCCTAAAACACCCTATAAGAGCCTCACAATATGTCTTTCTATTTTTAGGATTGATACTAGACTCCCTATATTTAGTGAGCCAAAATCGCTTTATATTTTTTTTGAACCCTCACCCGACAACCTTAAGTAAATTATATACAATATAGCACTCTACCCTAAAACACCCTCTAAGAGCCTAGCAATAAGCTTTCTATTTTTGGGATTGCTACCCGACTCCTTATATTTAGGGAGCAAAAACTGCTCTATATTATTTTTGAACCCCCACCTGACAACATTAAGTAAATTATATAAAATCAAGCATTCTTCCCAAAAACACCATCTAATAGCCTCGTAATATCCACTCTATTTTTGGGATTGCTACTAGACTCACTATATTTAGGGAGGTAAAACTGCTCAATATTTATTTTGAACCCCCACCTGATAACCTTAAGTAAATTATATATAATCGAGCACTCCTCCATAAAATACCATCTAAGAGACTCGTAATATGCTATTTATTTCTAGGATTGTTACTTGATTTTCTATATTTAGGGAGCCCAAACCACTCTATATTTTTTTCTAACCCCCACCGGATAACCCTAAGTGAATTATAAACAATCGAGTACTCCTCCCTAAATTACCCTCTAGGACCCTTGCAATATGCTCTCTATTTTTGGGATTGCTACTAGACTCCCTATATTTAGGAAGGCAAAACCACTCTATATTTTTTTTGAAACCCCACCCGACAACCTTAAGTAAATTATATAAAATCGATCATTCCTCCCAAAAACACCATCAAATAGCCTCGCAATATACTTTCTATTTTTGGAATTGCTACTAGACTCCCTATATTTAGGGAGGCAAAACAGCTCCATATTTTTTTTGAACCCCTACCCGATAACCTTAAGTGAATTATATACAATCGAGCACTCCTCCCTTAAATAACCTTTAAGAAACTGGCAATATGCTCTCTATTTTTGGGATTGCTACTAGACTCCCTATATTTAGGGAGTCAAACTGCTCTATATTTTTTTTGAACCCCCACTGGATAACCTTAAGTGAATTATATATAATCGAGCACTCATCCCTAAAACACCCTCTAAGAGCCTCGTAATATGTTCTCTATTTTTAGGATTGCTACTAGCCTCCCTATATTAATGGACCCAAAATTGCTCCATATTTTTTTTGAACCCCCACCCGACAACCTTAAGTAAATTATATACAATCAAGCAATTCTCCTAAATATACCCTCTAAGAGCCTTGCCATTGCCTCCCAAAAACACCCTAAAATCATAAGTAAATTATATATAAATCAAGCACTCCTCCCAAAAACACCCTATAAGATCCTCGAAATATGCTCTCTATTTTTGTGATTGCTACTAGACTACTTATATTTAGGGTGCAAAAATCATTCCATTTTTTTTTTGAACCCCCACCAGTCGACCTTAAGTAAATTATATATAATCGAGCATTCCTTCCAAAAACACCTTATATAAGTCTCGCCATTGTCTCCTTATTTTTGAGATCGCTACTAGAATCCCTATATTTGGGGAGCCAAAATCGCTACCAATTTCTCAAGGCTTCCACACGATTATTATAACTAAATTATATACAATCGAGCACTTCTCCCTAAAATACTTTCTATGATCGTCGCAATATGCTCTCTATTTTTGGGATTGCTACTAGACTCCCTATATTTAGGGAGCCAAAATCACTCCATATTTTTTTTGAACCCTCACCCGATAATCTTTAGTAAATTAAATATAATCGAGCATTTCACCCAAAAACACCCTTTAAGAGCCTCCACACTTGTCACTAAAATACCCTCTAAGATCCTTGTAATATGCCTATATATTTTTGGGATTGCTACTAGACTTCCTATGTTTAAAGAGCTAAAATTGCTCCATATTTTTTTTGAAGCCCTACCCGATAACCTTATATAAATTATATACAATCGAGCACTACTCCCTGAAATACTCTCTAAGAGCCTTGCAATATGATCTTTATTTTTTGGGATTGCTACCAGACTCTCTATATTTAGGGAGCCAAAATTGGTACATATTTTGTTTAAACCCCCACCTGACAACCTAAAGTAAATTATACACAATGGAGCATTCCTCACAAAAATACCCTCTAAGAGCCTTGCCATTGCCTCCAAAAAATACCTTAAAATCATAATTAAATAATATATAAATCAATCACTCCTCCCTAAAACACCCTCCAAGAGCCTCGTAATATGCCTCTCTATGTTTAGGATTGATACTAGACTTTCTATATTTTGGGAGCCAAAATCGCTCCATATTTTTTTTGAACATCCACCCGATAACCTTAAGTAAATTATATACAATCGAGCACTCCTACCTAAAACACTCTTTTAGAGCCTAGAATACTATATTTTGGGAGTCAAAATTGCTCAATATGTTTTTTGAACCCCCACCCGATAACCTCAAGTAAATTATATACAATTGAGCATTCCTTCTAAAAACACCCTCTAATAGCCCCGCAATATGATATCTATTTTTGGGATTGCTACTAGACTCCCTATATTTAGGGAGCCAAAATTGCTCTATATTTTTTTAAACCCCCACCCGACAACCTTAAGTAAATTATATACAATCGAGCACTTCTTCCTAAAACACCCTCTAAGAGCCTCGCAAAATGCTCTCTATTTTTGGGATTGCTACTAGACTCCCTATATTTAGGGAGCCAAAATAGCATTATATTTTTTTTAAACTTCCATTCGACAACCTAAAGTGAATTATATACAATCAAGCACTCCTCCCTAAAACACCCCCTAAGAGACTTGCAATATGATCTCTATTTTATGTATTGCTACTAGACTCACTATATTTAGGAAGCCAAAACCGCTTCATATTTTTTTTGAACCCCCACCCGACAACCTTAAGTAAATAATATACAATCGAGCATTCCTCTTAAAAACACCTTTAAGAGCCTCGACATTGTCTTCCAAAAATACCTTAAAATCATAAGTAAATTATATATAAATCAAGCACTTCTCCTTAAAACACCCTCCATGAGACTCGCAATATACCTTCCTATTTTTTTGATTGCTACTAGAATCCATATATTTAGGGATCCAAAATTGCTCCATATTTTTTTTGAATGCCCACCTGACAACGTTAAGTAAATTATATGTAATCGAGCACGCCTTCCTAAAACATCCTCTAAGAGCCTAGTAATATGCTTTCTATTTTTGGGATTGCTACTAAACTCACAATATTTAGGGAGCCAAAACTACTCTATATTTTTTTTGAACACCCACCTGTCAAGCTTAAGTAAATTTTATACAATTTAGCATTCTTCCCAAAAACACCCTCTAAGTGCCTAGCCATTGCCTCCCGAAAATACCCAAAAATCATAAGTAAATTTTATATAAATCAAGCACTCCCCCCTAAAACACCCTATAAGAGCCTCGAAATATACCTCTCTATTTTTAGGATTGCTACTACACGATCTATATTTAAGGAGCCAAATCCGCTCTATATTTTTTTTGAACTCCCACCCAAGGAAATTATACACAATCGAGCATTCCTCCCAAAAATACCCTCTAAGAGTCTCGCCATTGCTTCCCAAAAATACCCTAAAATCATAAGTAAATTATATATAAATCGAGCACTCCTCCCTAAAACACCCTCTAAGAGCCTTGTAAAATGCCTCTCTATTTTTGGGATTGTACTAAACTCCCTGTATTTAGGGAGCCAAAATCATTCTATATTGTTTTTGAACCCCCACCCGATAATCTTAAGTAAATTATATACAATCAAGTACTCCTTAAAACACACTATAAGAATCTTACAATTTGCTCTCTATTTTTGGGATTGCTACTGGACTCCCTATATTTAGGGAGCCAAAACCGCTCAATATTTTTTTGGAACCCCCACCTGACAACTTTAAGTAAATTATATACAATCGAGCATTCCTTCAAAAAATAACATCTAATAGCCTCGTAATATGCTCTCTATTTTTGGGATTGCTACTAGACACCGTATATTTAGGGAGGCAAAACTGCTCTATATTTTTTTTGAACCCCCACCCGAAAACCTTAAGTAAATTATATACAATCGAGCATTCCTCCCTAAAATACCCTCTAAGAGCCTCACAATATGCTCTCTATTTTTGTGATTGCGACTAGACTTCCTATATTTAGGGAGCCAAAACCACTTCATATTTTTTTTGAACCCCCACAGGACAACCTTTAGTAAACTATATACAATCGAGCACTCCTCTCTAAAACACCCTTTAACAGACTCGCAATATACTTTCTATTTTTGGGATTGCTACTAGACTCCCTATATTTAAGGAGCGAAAATCGCTCTATATTTTTTTTGAACCCCAACTCGACAACCTAAAGTAAATTATATACAATCGAGCATTCCTCCCAAAAAAACAATCTAATAGCCTCACAATATGCTCTCTATTTTTGGGATTGCCACAAGACTCCTTATATTTATGGAGCCAAAACCGCTCTATATTTTTTAAAACCCCCACCCGATGACCTTAAGTAAATTATATATAATCAAGCATTTCTCGCCAAAACACCCTTTAAGTGCCTCGCGATTGACTCCCAAAAACACCCTAAAATTATAAGTAAATTAATTAGAAATCATGTACTCCTCACTAAAACACCCTCTAAGAGCCTCGCAATATGCCTTTCTTTTTTTGGGATTGTTACTAGACGCCCTATATTTAAGTAGTCAAAGTCACTCCATATTTTTTTTGAATACCTACCCAACAGCTTTAAGTAAATTATATACAATAGAGTACTCCTCCCTAAAACACCCTCTAAGAGGTTCGTAATATGCTCTCTATTATTGGGATTGCTACTAGACTCCCTATATTTAGGGAGCCAAATTTGGTACATATTTGTTTTTAATCCCTACCGGTCCACCTTAATTAAATTACATACAATAGAGTATTTCTTCGAAAAACATCTTATATGAGCCTCGCCATTGCCTCCTTATTTTTGGGATCGCTACTAGGCTCCATATATTTGGAGAGCCAAAATTACTCCGAATTTCTCAAGGCTCCCGCCCAATAATCATAACTAAATTATATATAAATCAAGCACTCCTCCCTAAAATACCTTCTATAAGCCTCGCAATATGCCTATTTATTTTTAGGATTGCTACGATATTCCCTATATTTAAGGAGCCAAAACAGCTCCATATTTCTTTTGAACCCCCACTCGACAACCTTAAGGAAATTATATACGATTGAGCACTCCTCCCTAAAACACTCTTTAAGAGCCTCCCAATATGCTATCTATTTTTTAGGATTGTTACTAGACTCCCTATACTTAGGGGGCCATAACCTCTCTATATTTTATTTGAACCCCTACCCGACAACCTTATGTAAATTATATACAATCGAGCATTCCTCCCAAAAACACCCTCTAAGAGCCTCATCATTGCCTCCAAAAAATACCCTTAAATTATAAGTAAATTATATATAAATCAAGTACGCCTCCCTAAAATACCCTCTAAGAGCCTCAAAACAAGCCTCTCTATTTTTGGGATTGCTACTAGACTCCCTATATTTAAGGAGCCAAAATCATTCCATATTTTTTTTAAACCCCCACCCGACAACCTTAAGTAAATTATATAAAATCGAACACTCCTCCCTAAAACACTCTTTAAAAGCCTCGCAATATGCTCTCTATTTTTTGGGATTGCTACTAGACTCCCTTTATTTAGGGAGTCAAAATTGCTCTATATTTTATTTGAACCCCCACCCGACAACCTTAAGTAAATTATACACAATCGAGCATTCCTCCCAAAAACACCCTCTAAGAGCCTCGCCATTGCCTCCCAAAAATACCCTACAATCATAAGTAAATTATATATAAACTAAACACTCCTCCCTAAAACACCCTTTATGAGCCTCGCAATATGCCTATCTATTTTAGGGATAACTACTAGACTCACTATATTTAGGGAGCCAAAACTGCTAAATATTTTTTTTTAACCCCCACCCGACAACTTTAAGTAAATCATATACAATCGAGCCTCTAATAGCCTTGCAATATGCTCTCTATTTTTGGGATTGCTACTAGACTCCTTATAGTAAGGGAGTAAAAACCTCTCTATATTATTTTTCAACCCCCACACGAGAACCTTAAGTAAATTATATACAATGGAGCACTCCTTCCTAAAACACCTTCTAAGAGCCTTGCAATATGCTCTCTATTTTTGGGATTGCTACTAGACTTCCTATATTTAGGGAGCCAAAACCGCCCCATATTTTTTTTAAACCCCCACTTGATAACCATAAGTGAATTATATATAATCTAGCACTCTTTCCTAAAACACCCGATATGAGACTCACAATATGCTATATATATTTAGGATTGCTACTAGACTCTCTATATTTAGGGAGCCAAAATTATTCCATATTTTTTTGAACCCACACCCTATAACCTTAAGTAAATTATAAACAATCGAGCTTTCCTCCCAAAAACACCCTCTAAGAGCCTCGCCATTACCTCACAAAAATACTATAAAATCATAAGTAAATTATATATAAATCAAACAACCCTCCCTAAACCACCCTCTAAAAGACTTGCAATAAGCCTTTCTATTTTTAGGATTGCTACTAGAATCCCTATATTTATGGAGCCAAAACTGTTCCATATTTTTTATGAACTCCCACCCGATAACCTTAAGTAAATTATAAACAATCAAGTATTCCTTCCTAAAACACCCTCTAAAAGCTTAGAAATATACTCTCTATTTTTGGGATTACTACTAGACTCTCTATATTTAGGGAGTAAAAACCATTCCATATTTTTTTTAAACCCCAATCCGTCAACCTTAAGTAAATTATATACAATCGAGCATTCCTTCCAAAAATACCCTTTAAGAGCCGCACCATTGCCTCCAAAAAATACCCAAAAATTATAAGTAAATTATATATAAATCAACCATTCCTCCCTAAAACACCCTCTAACAGCTTCATAATATGCCTCTCTATTTTTAGGATTGTTACTTGACTCCCTATATTTAAGGAGCCAAAACTGCACCATATTTGTTTTAAAACCCCACCCGACAACCTTAAGTAAATTATATATGTTTTAGCACTCCTCCCTAAAACACCCTCTAAGAGCTTTACAATATGTTATCTATTTTTTGGGATTGCTACTAGACTCCTTATATTTAGGAAGCCAAAACCGCTCCATATTATGTTTGAACCCTCACCTGACAACCTTAAGTAAATTATACACAATCGAGTATTCCTCCGAAAAATACCCTCTAAGATCCTCGCCTTTGCCTCCCAAAAACACACTAAAATCATAAGTAAATTATATATAAATCAAGCACTCCTCCCTAAAACACTCTCTAAGAGCCTCGTAATATGTCTCTTTATTTTTAGGATAGCTACTAGACTCCCTATATTTAGGGAGCCAAAATAGCTCTATATTTTTTTTGAACCCATACCCGACAACCTTAAGTATTTTATAGATAATAAAGCACTCCTCCCTAAAACACCCTCTAAGAGCCTCGCAATAAGCTTTATATTTTTGGGATTGCTACTAGACTCCTTATATTTAGGGCTCCAAAACCGCTCCATATTTTTCTTGAACCCCCACCAGACAACCATAAGTAAATTATATAAAATTGAGCATTCCTTCAAAAAACACCATCTAATAGCCTCGCAATATACTTTATATTTTTGGGATTGCTACAAGACTCCCTATTTTTAGAGGGGCAAAACTGCTCCATATTTTTTTTGAACCTCCACCTGATAACCTTAAGTAAAGTATATACAATCGAGAACTCCACCCTAAAATACCCACAAAGAGCCTCGCAATATGCTCTCTATTTTTGTAATTGCTACTAGACTCCCTATATTTAGGGAGCTAAAATCATACTATTTTTTTTTAACCACCACCAGATAACCTTAAGTGAATTTTATACAATCGAGTACTCCTGCCTAAAACACCATCTAAAAGCCTCGCACTATGCTCTCTATTTTTGGGATTACTATTAGACTCCTTATATTTACGAAGCCAAAACTGCTCCAATTTGTTTTTGAACCCCCATCTGACAACCTTAAGTAAATTATATAAAATTGAGCATTTCTCCTTAAAACACCATCTAGTAACCTTGCAATATGCTCTCTATTTTTAGGATTACTGCTAGACGCTTTATATTTAGAGAGGCAAAACCACTCCATAGTTTTTTTGAACCCCCCTACCCGACAACCTTAAGTAAATTATATACAATCGAGCACTCCTCCCTAAAATACCCTCTAAGAGCCTCGTAATATGCAATCTATTTTTGGGATTGCCACTAGACTTCCTATATTTAGGGATCCAAAATTGCTTTATATTTTTTTTGAACCCCCTCCGGATAACCTTAAGTGAATTATATACAATCGAGTATTCATCCCTAAAACACCATCTAAGAGCTTCACAATATGTTCTCTATTTTTAGGATTGCTACTAGACTCCCTATATTTATATCGCCAAAACCGCTCCATATTTTTTTTGTACCCCCACCCGATAACCTTAAGTAAATTACATATAATCGATCAATTCTCCCAAAAACACCCACTAAGAGCCTCACCATTGCCTCCAAAAAATACCCTAAAATCATAAGTAAATTATATATAAATCAAGCACTCCTTCCTAAAACACCCTCTAAGAGCCTCGAAATATGCCTTTTAATTTTTGGGATTGATACTAGACTCCCTATATTTAAGTGGCCAAAACTCCTCCATATTTTTTTTGAACGCCCACTCGACAACCTTAAGTAAATTATATATAATCGAGCACTCCTCCATAAAACACCCTTTAAGATTCTCACAATATACTCTTTATTTTTGGGATTTCTACTAGACTCCCTATATTTAGGGAGCAAAAATCAATCCATTTTTTTATTGAACCCCCACTCATCAATCTTAAGTAAATTATATAAAATCGAGCATTCCTCCCAAAAACACCTTATATGAGTCTCGTCATTGTCTTTCTACTTTTGGGATCGCTACCAGACTCCCTATATTTAGGTAGCCAAAATCACTCCTAATTTCTAAAGGCACCCACCCGGTAATCATAACTAAATTATTTACAATCGTGCACTCCTTCCAAAAATACATTCTAAGAGCCTCGTAATATGCTCTCTAATTTTGGGATTGCTACTAGACTCCCTATAATTAGGGAACCAAAATCGCTCTATATTTTTTTTAAACCCCCACCCTATAATCTTTAGTAAATTATATATAATCAAGCATTCCACCCAAAAACACCCTCTAAGAGTCTACCCATTGCCTCCCAAAAACACCCTATAAATATAAGTAAATTATATATAAATTAAGCACTCCTCCCTAAAATACCCTCTAAGAGCCTTCCAATATGCCTCTCTATATTTGGAATTACTACTAGACTAGCTATATTTAAGGAGCCGAAATTGTTGTATATTTTTTTGAACCCCCACCCATCAACCTTAAGTAAATTATATACAATCGATCACTCCTCCCTGAAACACTCTGTAAGTGCCTTGCAATATGCTCTCTATTTTTTGGGATTACTACTAGACTTCCTATATTTAGGTAACCAAAATCGCTCTATATTTTGTTTGAACCCCCACCCGACAACCTTTAGGGAATTATACAAAATCGAGCATTCTTTGCAAAAACACACTCTAAGATCCTTGCCATTGCCTCCCAAAAACACCCTATAATCATAATTAAATTATAGATAAATTAATCACACCTTCCAAAAATACCCTCTAAGAGCCTCGCAATATGCCTCTCTATTTTTGGGTTTGATACTAGACTCCCTATATTTAGGGAGCCAAAACTGCTCCATATTTTTTTTGAACCCCCACCCGACAACCTTAAGTAAATTATATACAATCGAGCACTCCAACCTAAAACACCCCTCTTAGAGCCTAATATGCTCTATATTTTTGGGATTGTTACTAGACTCCCTATATTTAGGGAGCTAAAATTGCTTCATATTTTTTTTGAACCCCAACCAGACAACCACAAGTAAATTATATACAATCGAACATTCCTTCTAAAAACACCCTTTCACAGCCCCGCTATATGCTCTTTATTTTTGGGATTGCTACTTGACTCCCTATATTTAAGGAGCCAAAATCACTCAATATTTTTTTTAAACCCCCACCCGATAACTTTAAGTAAATTATATACAATCGAGCAGTCCTCCCTAAAACACCCTCTAAGCGACTAGCAATATACTCTTTATTTTTGGTATTGCTTCTAGACTTCCTATATTTCAAAAGCCAAAATTGCTCCATTTTTTTTTAATCCCTACCCGACAAACTTAAGTAAATTATATATAATCGAGTATTGCTCCCAAAAATACCCTCTAAGAGCATCGCTATTGCCTCCCAAAAATATCCTAAAATCATAAGTAAATTATATATAAATCAAGCACTCCTCCCTAAAACACCCTCTAAGCGACTTGCAATATATCTTTCTATTTTTGGGATTGCTACTAAACTCCCTATATTTAGGAAGCAAAAACCGCTCCCTATTTTTTTTGAACGCCCACCTGTCAACCTTAAGTAAATTATATATAATTGAGTACTCCTTCCTAAAACACCCTCTAAGAGCCAGATAATATGCTCTCTATTTTAAGGATTGCTACTAGACTCCCTTTATTTAGGGAGCCAAAACTGCTCTATATTTTTTTTAAACCCCCATTCGTCAACCTTAAATAAATTATATATAATCGATCATTCCTCCTAAAAACACCCTCTAGGAGCCTCACCATTGCCTCCCAAAAACACCAAAAAATCATATGTAAATTATATATAAATCAATCATTCCTCCCTAAAATACCCTCTTAGATCCTCGTAATATGTCGCTCTATTTTTAGGATTGCTACTAGGCTTCCTATATTTAAGGAGCCAAAACCGCTCCATATTTTTTTTGAACCCCCACCCGACAACCTTAAGTAAATAATATACGATTAAGCACTCCTCTCTAAAACACCATTTAGAAGCCTCGCAATATGCTCTCTATGTTTTGAGATTGCTACTAGACTCCCTATATTTAGGGAGCTAAAACCGCTCCATATTTTGTTTGAACCCACACTTGACAACCATAAGTAAATTATACACAATTGAGCATTCCTTCCAAAAACACCCTTTTAGAGCCTCGCTATTACCTCCCAAAAATACCCTAAAATCATAAGTAAATTATATATAAATCAAGCACTCCTACCTAAAACACCCTCTAAAAACCTCGCAACATTACTCTCTATTTTTTGGATTGATTTTAGACTCCTTATATTTTGGGAGCCAAAATCGCTCCATATTTTTTTTAAACCCCCACCCGATAATCTTAAGTAGATTATATATAATCGAGTACTCCTTCCTAAAACCCCTTCTAAGAGCCTTGCTATATGCTCTCTATTTTTGGGATAGCTACTAGACTCCCGATATTTCGGGGGACAAAACTGCTCTATTTTCCTTGAATCCCCACCCGACAACCTTAAGTAAATTATATAGAATCGAACATTCCTCCCAAAAACATCATCTAATAGCCTCGTAATATGCACTCTATTTTTGGGATTACAACTAGACACCCTATATTTAGGGAGGTAAAACCGCAACATTTGTTTGTTGAACCCCCACTCGACAACCTTAAGTGAATTATATACAACCGAGCACTCCTTCCTAAAATACCATCTAATAGCCTCGCAAAATGCTCTATATTTTTTGGATTACTACTAGACTCCCCATATTTATAGAGCCAAAACCGCTCCATAATTTTTTTAAACCCTCACCTGACAACCTTAAGTAAATTATATACAATCAAGCATTCCTCCCAAAGACACCCTCTAAGTATCTCACTATTTACTCCCAAAAACATCCTTAAAATCATAAGTAAATTATATATAAATCAAGCACTCCATACTAAAACACCCTTTAAGAGCCTTGCAATATGGCTTTCTATTTTTTGGGTTGCTACGAGACTCCCTATATTTACGTAGCCAAAACCGCTCCATATTTTTTTTGAAGGCCCATAAGACAACCTTAAGTAAATTATATACAATTGAGTACTCCTTCCTAAAACACCCTCTAAGAGTCTCGCAATATGCTCTATATTTTTAGGATTGCTACTAGACTCCCTATATTTAGGGAGCCAAAACCGCCCTATATTTGTTTTGATCCCCCACCCGTCAACTTTAAGTAAATTATATACAATCAAGCATTCCTTCCAAAAACACCTTATATGAGCCTCACCATTGCCTCCTTATTTTTGGGATTGCTACTAGAATCCCTATATTTGGGGGGCCAAAATCGCTCCTAGTTATTCAAGGCTCCCACTCGATAATCATAACTAACTTATATATAATCGAGCACTCCTCCAAAAAACACTTTCTAAAAGATTCGCAATATGCTCTTTATTTTTAGGATTGCTAATAGACTCCCTATAATTAGGGAGCTAAAACCACTCTATATTTTTTTAGAACCCCCACTCAATAATCTTTAGTAAATTATATATAATCGAGCATTCTTCCTAAAAATACCCTATAAGAGTCTCGCCATTGCCTCTAAACAATACACTAAAATCATAAGTAAATTACATATAAATCAAACATTCCTCCCTAAAATACCCTCTAAGAGCCTCACAATATGACTCTCTATTTTTGGGATTACTACTTGACCCCCTATATTTAAGGAGCCAAAACCGCTCCATATTTTCTTTGTACCCCCACCCGACAACCTTAAGTAAATTATATACAATCGAGTACTGCTTTTTAAAACACTCTCTAAGAGACTCGAAATATGCTCTCTATTATTTTGGGATTGCTACTAGACTCTCTATATTTAGGGAGCCAAAATTGCTCCATATTTTATTTGAACCCCCACCTGACAACCTTAAGTAAATTATACACAATCGAGCATTCCTCGTAAAAACACCTTCTAAGAGCCTCGCCATTGCCACCCAAAAACACCCTAAAATCATAAGTAAATTATATAAAAATTAATTACACCTCCCTAAAACATCCTCTAAGAACCTCGCAATATGCCTCTCTATTTTTAGAACGCCCACCCGAAAACCATAAGTAAATTATAAGTAAATCAATCATAAGTAAAATCATAAGCAAATTATATATAAATTAATTATATATTTTTTTGAACGCCTACCCGAAAACCTTAAATAAATTATATATAATCGAGCACTCCTCCCAAAAACACCCTCTAAGAGCCTCGCAATATGCTCTCTATTTTTGGGATTACTACTAGACTCCCTATATTTAGAGAGCCAAAACTGCTATAAATTTTATTTGAACCCCCACCCAATAACCTTTAGTAAATTATATATAATCAAGGATTCCTCCAAAAAATACCCTCTAAGAGCTTCATCATTGTCTTCCAAAAACACCTTAAAATCATAATTAAATTATATATAAATCAAGTACTCCTCCCTAAAATACCCTCTAAGAGCCTCGCAATATGCCTCTCTATTTTTGGAATTGCTACTTGACTCCCTATATTTAAGGAGCCAAAATCGCTCCGTTTTTTTTTAACCCCCACCCGACAACCAGAATTAAATTAGATACAATCAAGCACTCCTTCCTAAAACACTCTCTAAGAGCCTCGTAATATGCTTTCTATTTTTTCAGACTACAACTAGACTCCCTAAATTTAGGGAGCCAAAATCACTCCATATTTTGTTTGAATCCCCACCCGACAACCTTAAGTAAATTATACACAATCAAGCATTCCTCCCAAAAACACCTTCTAAGAGTCTCGCCATTGCCTCCAAAAAACACCCTAAAATGATAAGTAAATTATATATAAATCAAGCACTCCTCCCTAAAACACCCTTTAAGTGCCTCGCAATATGTCTCTATTTTTGGGATTGCTACTAGACTCCCTATATTTAGGGAGCCAAAACCGCTCCATATTTTTTTTAAACCCCAACCCGACAACCTTAAGTATATTATATACAATCGAGCACTACTACCTAAAACACCCTCTAATAGCCTAATATGCTATCTATTTTTGGGATTGCTACTAGACTCCCTATATTTATGGAGCCAAAACTGCTCCATATTGTTTTTGAACCCCTACCCGACAACCTTAATTAAATTATATACAATCGAGCATTGTTTCAAAAAACACCCTCCAATAGCCTCGTAGTATGCTCTCTATTTCTGAGATTACTTTTAGACTCCCTATATTTAGGGAGTCAAAATAGCTCCATATTTTTTTAAAATCCCCACCCGATAACCTTTAGTAAATTATATAAAATCGAGCACTCCTCCCTAAAACACTCTCTAAGAGCCTCGCAATATGCTCTCTATTTTTGGGATTGCTACTAGACTCCCTATATTTAGGGAGCCAAAACTACCCCATATTTTTTTTGAACCCCCACCCGATAACCTTAAGTGAATTATATATAATCAAGCACTCCTCTCTAAAGCACTCTCTAAGAGCCTCGCAATATGCTCTCTATTTTTTGGGATTACAACTAGACTCCCTATATTTAGGGAGCCAAAACTGCTCCATATTTTGTTTAAACCCCCACCTGATAACCTTAAGTAAATTATATACAATCGAGCATTCGTCACAAAAACCCCTTCTAAGAGCCTCGCCTTTGCCTCCCAAAAACACCCTAAAATCATAGAAAAATTATATATAAATCAAGCACTCCTCCCTAAGAGACCCATTAAGAGCCACGTAATATACCACTTTTTGGGATTGCTACTAGACTCTCTATATTTAGGGAGGCAAAACTACTCTATATTTTTCTTGAACCCCTACCCAAAAATCATAAGTGAATTATATACAATCGAGCATTGCTCCCAAAAACAACCTCTAAGAGCCTCGATATTGCCTCTAAAAAACATCCTTAAATCATAAGTAAATTATATATAAATCAAGTACTCCTCCCTTAAATACCTTCTAAGAGACTAGCAATATGCCTTTCTATTTTTGGGATTGCTACTAGAATCCTTATATTTAGGGAACCAAAACCACTCCATATTTTTTTTGAACGCCAACCCGACAACCTTAAGTAAATTATATACAATCGAGCACTATTTCCTAAAACACTCTCTAAGAGCCTGGTAATATACTCTCTATTCTTGGGATTGTTACTAGACTACCTATATTTAGGGTGCCAAAACTGCGCTATATATTTTTTGAACCTCCACCCAATTACCTTAAGTAAATTATATACAATCGAGCATTCTTCCAAAAAACACCCTTTAAGAGCCTCGCCATTGCCCCCTAAAAACATTCTAAAATTATAAGAAAATTATAAATAAATCAAGTACTCCTCTGTAAAACACTCTATAAGAGCCTTGCTATATGCCATTCTATTTTTGGGAATGCAACTAGACTCCCTATTTTTACGTAGCTAAAATAGCTCTATATTTTTTTTAATGTCCACCCGACAACCATAAGTAAATTATATACAATCGAACACTCCTCCCTAAAATACCCTCTAAAAGCCTCGCAATATGCTCTCTATTTTTGGGATTACTACTAGACTCCCTATATTCAGGGAGCCAATACAGCTTCATATTTTATTTAAACCCTTACCCGTCAATCTTAAGTAAATTATATACAATTGAGTATTCCTCCTAAAAACACCCTCTAAGAGCCTCGCCATTGCCTCCAAAAAACACCCAAAAATCATAAGTAAATTATATATAAATCAATTACTCCTCCCTAAAACATCCTATAAGAGCCTTGCAATATGCCTCTCTATTTTTAGGATTGCTACTAGACTCCATATATTTAAGGAGCCAAAATCGCTCCATTATTTTTTTAAACCCCCACCCGACAACCTTAAGTAAATTATATATATTTGAGCACTTCTCTCTAAAACACCATCTAAGAGCCACGTAATATGATCTTTATTATTTGGGATTGCTACTAGACTCCCTATATTTAGGGAGCCAAAACTACTTTATATTTTATTTAAACCCCCACCAGACAACCATAAGTAAATTATACATAATTGTGTATTTCTGCCAAAAACACCCTCAAAGAGACTCGCCATTGCCTCCCAAAATTGACCTTAAATCATAAGAAAATTATATATAAATCAAACACTCCTATCTAAAACACCCTCTAAGAGGCTAGCAATATGCCTCTCTATTTTTGGGATTGCTACTAGACTCCCTATATTTAGGGAGCCAAAATCGCTCCATATTTTTTTTGAACCCCACCCGACAACCATAAGTAAATTATATACAATCGAGCACTTCTCCCTAAAACTCCTTATAAGTGTCATGCAATATGCTCTCTATTTTTGGAATTGCTACTAGACTCCCTATATTTTGGGAGCTAAAACCACTCTATATTTTTTTTGAACCCCTACCTGATAATCTTAAGTAAATTAAATATAATCGAGCAGTCCTGCCAAAGACACCATCTAATAGCCTCACAATATGCTCTCTATTTTTGGAATTGCTAGTAGACTTTCTATAATTAGGGAGGCAAAACTGCTCTATATTATTTTTGAACCACCACCCGACAACCTTAAGTAAATTATATACAATCAAGCACTCCTCTCAAAAATACCCTCTAAGACCTTCATAATATGCTTTCTATTTTTGGGATTGATACTAGACTATCAATATTTAGGGAGCCAAAACTGCTCAAAATTTTTTTTGAAATCCCACTGAACAACCTTAAGTAAATTATATACAATCGAGCACTCCACCCAAAAACACCCTCTAAGAGCCTCACAATATGCTCTCTATTTTTAGGATTGCTACTAGACTTCTTATATTTATGGATGCAAAACCGCTCCATATTTTTTTTGAACCCCCACACGACAACTTTAAGTAGATTATAGACAATCGAGCATTCCTCCTAAAAACACCTTATAAGAGCCTTACCATTGCCTTCTTATTTTTGGGATAGCAACTAGACTACCTATATTTGGGGAGCCAAAATTGCTCCTAATTTCTCAAGGCTCCTACTCGATAATCATAACTAAATTATTTAGAATCGAGTACTCCTTCCTAAAACACTTTTAAGGAGCCTCACAATATGATTTCTATTTTTGGGATTGCTACTAGACTCCCTATATTTAGGGAGCCGAAATCGCTTTATATTTTTTTTGAACCCCCACCCGATAAGCTTTAGTAAAGTATATATAATCGAGCATTCCTCCAAAAAACACCCTCTAAGAGCCTCACCATTACCTTCCAAAAATACCCTAAAATCATAGGTAAATTATATATAAATCAAGCATACCTCCCTAAAATACCCTTTAAGAGCCTTGTAATATGCCTTTTAATTTTTGGGATTGCTACTAGACTCCCTATATTTAAGGAGCCAAAACTGCTCCATATTTTTTTGAACACCCAACCGATAACCTTAGGTAAATTATATACAATCAAGAACTCCTCCCTAAACCACTCTCTGAGAGCCTAGGAATATGCTCTCTATTTTTTGGGATTGCTACTGACTCCCTATATTTAGGGAGCCAAAATAGCTCCATATTTTATTTGAACCTCCACCCGATAATCTTAAGTAAATTATACACAATCAAGCAATCCTCCCAAAAACACATTCTAAAAGCCTCTCCATTGCCTCCCAAAAATACCCTAAAATCATAACTAAATTAGATATAAATCAAGCACACCTTCTTAAAACACCCTCTAAGAGCTTCACAATATGCCTTAATATTTTTGGGATTACTACTATACTCCATATATTTTGGGAGCCAAAACTGCTCTATATTTTATTTGAAGCCCCACCCAATAACCTAAAGTAAATTATATACAATCGAGAACTCCTCCATAAAACACCCTCTAAGAGCCTAAAATGCTCTCTATTTTTGGGATTACAACAAGACTCCAGTTATTTAGGGAGCCAAAACCACTCTTTATTTTTTTTAAACCCCCACTCGACAATCTTAAGTGAATTATATATAATTGAGTAGTCCTCCCAAAAATACCATCTAATAGCCTCACAATATGCTCTCAATTTTTGGAATTGCTTCTAGACTCCCTATATTTAGGGAGGCAAAACCACTCTATATTTTTTTAGAACACCAACCATACAACCTTGAGTAAATTATATACATTCGAGCACTCCTCCCTTAAATACCCTTTAAGAACCTCGCTATATGCTCTCTTTTTTTGGGATTGCTACTAGACTCCCTATATTTAAGGAGCCAAAACCACTCCATATTTTTTTTGAACCCCCACCGGATAACCTTAAGTAAATTATATATAATTGAGAACTCCTCCCTGAAACACCCTCTAAGAGCCTCACATTATGCTCTCTATTTCTAGGACTGCTAATAGACTCCCTATATTTAGGGAGCCAAAATAACTCCATATTTTGTTTGAACCTCCACCCGATAACCTTAAGTAAATTATACACAATAGAGCATTCCTCCCAAAAACACCCTTTAAGAGTCTTGCCATTGCCTCCCAAAACAATCCTAAAATCATAAGTAAATTATATATAAATCAAGCACACCTTCCTAAAATACCCTCTAAGAGCCTTGCAATATGTCTCACAGTTTTTGGGATTGCTACTAGACTCTATATATTTAGGGAGCCAATACCGCTCTATATTTTTTTTGAAGCCCCACTCGACAACCTTAAGTAAATTATATACAATCGAGTACTCCTCCCTAAAATACCCTCTAAGAGCCTAATATGCTCTCTATTTTTGGGATTACTACAAGACACCCTTTACATAGGGAACCAAAACCGCTCCATATATTTTTTGAACCCCCATTCGACAACCTTAAGTAAATTATATACAATCGAGAATTCCTCCCAAAAACACCCTCTAATAGACTCGCAATATTCTCTCTATTAATTGGATTACTACTAGACACCCTCTATTTAGGGAGCCAAAACCGTTCTATATTTTTTTTGAACCCCCACCCAACAACCTTCAGTAAATTAAATACAATTGAGAACTTCTCTCTAAAACAACCTCTAAAAGCCTCGCAATATACTCTCTATTTTTTAGGATTGCTACTAGACTCCCTATATTTAGGGAGCTAATACCTCTTTATAATTTGTTGGAACCCCACTTGACAACCTTAAGTAAATTATACACAATCGAGCATTCCTCCCAAAAACACCCTCTAAGAACCTTACTATTGCCTCCTAAAAACACTCTAAAATCATAAGTAAATTATAAATAAATCAATTACTCCTCCCTAAAACATCCTCTAAGAGCCTCGCAATATGCCTTTCTATTTTTGGGATTTCTACTAGACTTTTTATATTTAGGTAGCCAAAACCGCTCCATATTTTTTTTGAACGCCTATCCGAAAACCTTAAATAAATTATATATAATCGAGCACTCATCCCTAAAATACCTCTAAGAGCCTCGCAATATGCTCTCTATTTTCGGGATTGCTACTAGGCTCCCTATATTTAGAGAGCCAAAACTGCTCTATATTTTCTTTGCACCCCCACCCGATAACCTTTAGTAAATTATATATAATCGAGCATTCCTCCAAAAAATACCCTCAAAGAGCTTAGTCATTGTCTCCCAAAAACACCTTAAAATTATAAGTAAATTATATATATATCAAATACTCCTCCCTAAAATACCCTCTAAGAGCCTCGCAATATGCCTCTCTATTTTTGGAATTGCTACTTGACTCCCTATATTTAAGGAGCAAAAATTGCTCTATTTTTTTTTTGAACCCCCACCCGACAACCATAAGTAAATTAGATACAATCAATCACTCCTTCCTAAAACACTCTCTAAGAGCCTCGTAATATGCTTTCTATTTTTTCGGACTATAACTAGACTCTCTATATTTAGGGAGCCAAAATCGCTTCATATTTTGTTTGAATCCTCACCCGACAACCTTAAGTAAATTATACACAATCTAGCATTCCTCCCAAAAACACCTTCTAAGAGCCTCGCCATTGCCTCCCAAAAACACCCTAAAATGATAAGTAAATTATATATAAATCAAGCACTCCTCCCTAAAACACCCTTTAAGTGCCTCGCAATAAGTCTCTATTTTTGGGATTGCTACTAGACTCTATATATTTAGGGAGCAAAAACCGCTCCATATTTTTTTTGAACCCCAACCTTACAACCTTAAGTATATTATATACAATCGAGCACTACTACCTAAAACACCCTCTAATAGCCTAATATGCTATCTATTTTTGGGACTGCTACTAGACTCCCTATATTTAGGGAGCCAAAACCGCTCTATATTTTTTTTGAACCCCTACCTCGACGACCTTAATTAAATTATATACAATCGAGCATTCCTTCTAAAAATACCCTCTAATAGCCTCGCAGTATGCTCTCTATTTCTGAGATTATTATTAGACTTCTTATATTTAGGGAGTCCAAACTGCTCCATATTTTTTTTAAATCCCCACCCGACAACCTTTAGTAAATTATATATAATCAAGCACTCCTCCCAAAAATACTCTCTAAGAGCCTCGTAATATGCTCTCTATTTTTGGGAGTGCTACTAGACTCTATATATTTAGAGAGCCAAAACTACCCCATATTTTTTTTTGAACGCCCACCCGATAACCTTAAGTGAATTATATATAATCTAGCACTCCTCTCTAAAGCACTCTCTAAGAGCCTCGTAATATGCTCTCTATTTTTTGGGATTACAATTAGACTCCCTATATTTAGGGAGCCAAAACTGCTCTATATTTTGTTTAAACCCCCACCCGACAACCTTAAGTAAATTATATACAATCGAGCATTCCTCACAAAAACCCCTTCTAAGAGCCTCGCCTTTGCCTCCCAAAAATACCCTAAAATCAAAGAAAAATTATATATAAATCAAGCACTCCTCCCTAAAAGGCCCATTAAGAGCCTCGTAATATACCACCTTTTGGGATTGCTACTAGACTCTCTATATTTAGGGAGGCAAAACCGCTCCATATTTTTCTTGAACCCCCACCCAAAAACCATAAGTAAATTATATACAATCGAGCATTGCTCCCAAAAACAACCTCTAAGAGCCTCAATATTGCCTCCAAAAAACACCCTTAAATCATAAGTAAATTATATATAAATAAAGTACTCCTCCCTAAAATAGCCTCTAAGAGACTCCCAATATGCCTTTCTATTTTTGGGATTGCTACTAGAATCCTTATATTTAGGGAACCAAAATTGCTCCATATTTTTTTTGAACGCCAACCCAACAACTTTAAGTAAATTATATACAATCGAGCACTCTTTCCTAAAACACTCTTTAAGAGGCTGGTAATATGCTCTCTATTCTTGGGATTGTTACTAGACTACCTATATTTAGGGTGCCGAAACTGCTCTATATATTTTTTGAACCTCCACCTAACAACCTTAAGTAAATTATATACAATCGAGCATTCTTCCAAAAAACACCCTTTAAGAGCCTCGCTATTACCTCCTAAAAACATCTTAAAATTATAAAAAAATTATAAAATAAATCAAGTACTCCTCTGTAAAACACCCTATAAGAGCCTCACAATATGCCATTCTATTTTTGGGATTGCAACTAGACTCCCTATATTTAGGTAGCTAAAACAACTATATATTTTTTTTAATGCCCACCCGACAACCATAAGTAAATTATATACAATCGAACACTCCTTCCTAAAACACCCTCTAAAAGCCTCGTAATATGCTCTTAATTTTTGGGATTGCTACTAGACTCCCTATATTCAGGGAGCCAATATAGCTCTATATTTTTTTTAAACACTTACCTGTCAATCTTAAGTAAATTATATACAATCGAGTATTCCTCCTAAAAATACCCTCTAAGAGCCTCACCATTGCCTTCAAAAAACACCCAAAAATCATAAGTAAATTATATATAAATCAATTACTCCTCCCTAAAACACCCTATAAGAGCCTCGCAATATGCCTCTCTATTTTTAGGATTACTACTAGACTCTATATATTTAAGGAGCCAAAATCGCTCCATTATTTTTTTAAACCCCCACCCGACAACCTTAAGTAAATTATATATATTTGAGCACTCTTCCCTAAAATACCATCTAAGAACCACGTAATATGATCTTTATTATTTGGGATTGCTTCAAGACTCCCTATATTTAGGGAGCCAAAACTACTCCATATTTTATTTGAACCCCCACCCGACAACCTTAAGTAAATTATATATAATTGTGCATTTCTCCCAAAAACACCCTCTAAGAGCCTAGCCATTGCCTCCCAAAAATGACCTTAAATCAAAAGTAAATTATATATAAATCAAACACTCCTCTCTAAAACACCCTCTAAGAGCCTAGCAATATGCCTCTCTATTTTTTGGATTGCTACTAGACTCCCTATTTTTAGGGAGCCAAAATCGCTCCATATTTTTTTTGAACCCCCACCCGATAACCATAAGTAAATTATATATTATCGAGCACTTATCCTTAAAACTCCCTATAAGTGCCACGCAATATGCTCTCTATTTTTGGAATTGCTACTAAACTCCCTATAATTTGGGAGCTAAAACCACTCTGTATTTTTTTTGAACCCCCACCTAACAATCTTAAGTAAATTACATACAATCGAGTAGTCCTGCCAAAGACACTATCTAATAGCCTCACAATATGCTCTCTATTTTTTGAATTGCTAGTAGACTCTCTATAATTAGGGAGGCAAAACTGCTCTATATTTTTTTTGAACCACCACCCGACAACCTTAAGTAAATTATATACAATCAAGCACTCCTCTCTAAAATACCCTCTAAGAACTTCACAATATGCTTTCTATTTTTGGGATTGCTACTAGACTATCAATATTTAGGGAGCCAAAACTGCTCAATATTTTTTTTAAACTCCCACTAGACAACCTTAAGTAAATTATATACAATCGAGCACTCCACCCAAAAACACCCTCTAAGAGCCTCACAATATGCTCTCTATTTTTGGGATTGCTACTAGACTCCTTATATTTATGGACGCAAAACCGCTCTATATTTTTTTTGAACCCCCACATGACAACTTTAAGTAGATTATAGACAATCGAGCATTCCTCCTAAAAACACCTTATAAGAGCCTAACCATTGCCTCCTTATTTTTGGGATCGCAACTAGACTACCTATATTTGGGGAGCCAAAATCGCTCCTAATTTCTCAAGGCTCCTACTCGATAATCATAACTAAATTATTTACAATCGAGTACTCCTTCCTAAAATACTTTCATGGAGCCTCATAATATGCTCTAGACTTTATTTTTGGGATAGCTACTAGACTCCCTATATTTAGGGATCCAAAACCGCTTTATATTTTTTTTGAATCCCCACCCGACAACCTTTAGTAAAGTTTATATAATCGAGTATTCCTCCAGAAAACACCATCTAAGAGCCTCGCTATTACCTTCCAAAAATACCCTAAAATCATAGGTAAATTATATATAAATCAAGCATACCTTCCTAAAATACCCTCTAAGAGCCTTGTAATATGCCTCTTAATTTTCGGGATTGCTACTAGACTCCCTATATTTAAGGAGCCAAAACTGCTCCATATTTTTTTTGAACACCCACCCGATAACCTTAAGTAAATTATATATAATCGGGAATTCCTCCCTAAAATACTCTCTAAGAGCCTAGGAATATGCTCTCTATTTTTGGGGATTGCTACTAGACTCCTTACATTTAGGAAGCCAAAATAGCTCTATATTTTGTTTGAACCTTCACCCGATAACCTTAAGTAAATTATACACAATCGATTAATCCTCCCAAAAACATATTCTAGGAGCCTCTCCATTGCCTCCCAAAAAACCCTAAAATCATAACTAAATTAGATATAAATGAAGCACACCTTCCTAAAACACCCTCTAAGAGCTTCATAATATGCCATAATATTTTTGGGATTGCTACTATACTCTATATATTTTGGGAGCCAAAACTGCTCTATATTTATATACAATCAAGAACTCCTCCCTAAAACACCCTCTAAGAGCCTAATATGCTATCTATTTTTGGGATTGCAACAAGACTCTAGTTATTTAGGGAACCAAAACCGCTCTATATTTTTTTTGAACCCCCACTCGACAATCTTAAGTAAATTATATATAATCGAGCAGTCCTCCCAAAAATACCATCTAATAGCCTCACAATATGCTCTCTATTTTTGGAATTGCTACTAGACTCCTTATATTTAGGGAGGCAAAACCACTCCATATTTTTTTGGAACACCCACCAGACAACCTTAAGTAAATTATATACAATCGAGCACACCTCCCTAAAATACCCTCTAAGAACCTTGCAATATGCTCTCTTTTTTTGGGATTGCTACTAGACTCCCTATATTTAAGGAGCTAAAACCACTCCATATTTTTTTTGAACCCCCACCGGATAATCTTAAGTAAATTATATATAATCGAGAACTCCTCCCTAAAACACCCTCTAAGAGCCTCATACTATGCTCACTATATCTAGGACAGCTAATAGACTTCCTATATTTAGGGAGCCAAAACAGCTCCATATTATTTGAACCTCCACTCGATAACCTTAAGCAAATTATAGACAATAAAGCATTCCTCCCAAAAACACCCTCTAAGAGTCTTGTCATTGCCTCCCAAAACAATCCTAAAATCATAAGTAAATTATATATAAATCAAGCACACTGTTAAGCGTCCATTTGGTGCGAATTATATATTCTTTATCATGCACATAACATCACTTTTCTACGTAAAACTTTCATAATACACGTAAACTGCATGAGTTTTTTTGCACCACGATATAGTAGACTTTCATACGAACCCAACGGCATATTGGTTCACTCGCATACATTGCATGCATGAAAAATATAGAGCCCGAAAGTCCAAATTATTTTTTTATCGATAATCGTGTTTAAACCTGACAAGCGTCATTTCATGTGTGTCTTTCAGGGAATTGATTCGGTACTCGATCCAGTAAAATAAAGGGCATCATACTGAAGCGTTGGATACTCTTACGGCGACCCGATGAAGGATGCACAATATGTTTTGGAGTATTTTCTGAAGAACGAGGGAACAAAGGATAAATACAATAATCAAGCGAAAGACAATGCTACTGAGCCGATGCAACGCATGATACGAACCGGAGGAGGACTACAGACATACAAATAGGCGATGATGGGTTTGATGATGGATTCGGATTACGATAACCAAAGCCTGATCAAGTTTCCCGTATGATCCCATTGCGCTTGAACCCAATTATACCTATTTCAATCCTAGGCAAACAAACCCAAACCCAACTCCGCATCCAACCCGTCCATGATCTTAAACATACCCAACCGATTTCCTATTAAATCTGAAACCTAAACATAACCACAACCATAGCATTGCACCTAACTCGACCCACCTACACATTCAATCCGACCCTAACCTTACACGTATTTCAGGTCGCACATCCTCTTTCTCATGCATAATCGTGGCCATCCGTGAGATAATCGCATCAAAGAAGAAATAGCCTCATTTCCTATGCAAAGCCCCCATGCACATAATCACCACCGTCCAATTCCTAATAGCCATGCATGCATGTGCATGTGCAAAACCTGATCCTCCCCTCTAACTAAATCACAGCCGTCCCTAGATCATGCATCCCGATCCGATCACGGTCGTCCCGTCCATGCAACCGAAACCCAGCCGACCCTCTCTCCTTCCCAACTAATCCCAGCCGTCCGATCCATCACAGCCCTCCATTGCATGACCCAAACCCATGCAGCCGCTCACCTATCTTTACTTTTTATTTTTAATTCATCACAACCGTCCGTTCCACCTATCCATCCCATACAGCGGCCCAGCTCTCTCTCTGTTTTCTCTCAACCGAACCAGCTGTAGCCCATCTCTTTCCCACGTTCCATACACACAATCACAGCCGTCCCGTGCATCAGCCATGCACATCCGAACCCTCTCTCTCTCTAAAATCTGAAGCAGCCCATGTAGCCCGACCCACCGAACTTCCCTCTCTTCCCTTAACCCGATCAGCCACGACCCCCTATTTTCTCTCTCTCTTCCTACTTTCTCTCTCAAGTCCGCACATCTCTCTCTCCTCCTCCTATTTTCCTGCACCCCACCGAACTCCTCTCTCTCGGATTCTCTTTCCTTCTCTCTCTCTCTCTTTCCTTTTTCTCTCTATCCATCCGAGACCCCCTATGAACCGAATTTCTCTCTCCTCTCTCTTACCATACCGGAACCCAGACAAACCCTGATCGTCTCTCTCTCGGACTCCACTGGTGCCCGACGCCTCCTTATCTGAGAGCCCATGCAAATCTTAGTTCTATTAGACCTCATCCTGGCCGTCCCTTGGGCCCAGCTCTCTTTCTCTCCTAACCCTTCATGAATCACGTCCACGATGCATGCATCGCAGCCGGACGGAGTCACGCAAAAAACCGGGACTCTATCTACTCTCTCTCTAAAATAACAGACCAATATCTCCTATATAGGGAGGGCAGCTTTGGACGAGAAGGGAGCCTACACCAGAACCAAAAACCATAGAGGAGGCCATCTACCACCGAACCCATCATCACCCATCTACCACCGGACCTTTGCCATTGCACCGAACCGTAGGCATCATCTTCCACATCCACCGGCCACCCTCTACTATTCTGGACCGAAACCAAAATCCTAGCCTCCACCTCCGATAATCCTCCGCCATGAAAGCATTTTAGAGAGAGAGAGATTGAGAGAGAGAAGAATGGCCGGTTGACTTGGTTGTTTTTCTCAAGTCCGGCCGGCCTTTATTATTTATAATAGATTCTGAATAACTGATTACATTCGGATAACTCATGTCATATATTTAGTTATATCTGTGGTTATCACCGTAACTAATATTGTTACGGGAGATAACCACAGGTATCTTATCAGCCCCCCACAAGCTGATCGGCGGAGCGGACGAGAAGTTTGTCCCGTAATGATGTGAACCGAGTCTGAGGCAGATGCTTAGTGAAGATATCTGCAAGTTGATCGACCGTTGAGATATGGCGAACCTCAAGGCACTTCTGAATTACCTTCTCACGAACGAAGTGGTAGTCCACTTCAATATGTTTGGTGCGGGCATGAAATACCGGATTTGAGGCCAATGCAATGGCGGAGATATTGTCACACCAGATAATGGGAGGACCAGGCACATGGATATGTAGGTCAGAAGGAGCATGACGAGCCAAGTGACTTCAGCAGCAGTAGTGGCAAGACTCCGGTATTCAGATTCCATCGAAGAGCGAGCCACTGTGGGTTGTTTCTTAGCAGACCAGGAGACCACATTCCCGCCAAGCAGCAAGCACAGTCCGGTAGTAGACCGCCGATCGATGTCATTCCCTGCCCAATCAGCATCAGAAAAGGCTTGAAGTAGAAGAGGGCCAGGGGAAAATTGGAGGCCATGTGAGATGGTGCCCTTGATATAGCGAAGTACCCGCTTGAGATCGGCGAAGTCACTAGTTGTTGGAGCATGCATGTGCTGACAAATGGTGTTGACGGCAAAGGAGATATCCGGCCTGGTGACCGTCAAATACTGAAGCATACCCGCAAGACTCCGATAAAGTGTAGGATCATGAAACGGAGCAGTAAGAGCCGGATCCAGACCCTTCTTAGAGGAGGTGGGTGTCAGGTATGGCTTGTAATCAGTCATTGCTGCGCAAGAGAGAATATCAACAACATATTTGTGTTGGTGCAGTAATAGACCCTTGGCATTGAAAGAGACCTCAATGCCAAGAAAATGATGGAGGTGACCAAGATCCTTCATCTCAAACTGAGACTTCATCTGAGAGAGGATGTGAGTAATATACGCGGGATCATTTCCAGTGACAAGAATGTCATCGACATACACAAGTAGGATGGTGAGTCGACGAGAAGTCCGTTGTATAAAGAGTGAGTTATCATTTTTACTCATGACAAAGTCCAGAAGTTGGAGATAGGTAGAGAGACGATCGAACCACGCACGGGGAGCTTGGCGCAAACCATATATAGCCTTCCGAATGCGACAAACATGCCCAGGTTGAGAGGGATCAACGAACCCGAGTGGTTGTTGCATATAAATCTCCTCCGAAACGAAGCCATGAAGAAATGCATTAGAGACATCAAGTTGTCGAATATGCCAGCCAAAGTGAAGCGCAAGAGTAATAACGACCCTGACCGTGGCCATCTTGACGACTGGACTAAAAGTCTCCTGAAAGTCGACACCTTCCTGCTGATGAAAGCCCTTAGCAACGAGGCGAGCTTTGTAGCGAGCGACTGTGCCATCAGGACATCGTTTCAGTTTGAACACCCATTTACAGCCGATGACGTTAGCCGAGGAAGGAGAGGGAACGAGGTACCACGTCCCTTGCCGTTGGAGAGCTTGAAATTCAGGGGACATTGCGCGACGCCATTCCAAATGTCGATTAGCATCAGTGAAGCATGTGGGTTCGATGTCAGGAGTGGAGGAGATGGCTGTTAGACAGAGAGGGTGTTTGGGCTTGAAGACACCCACTTTGGAGCGAGTAACCATAGGGTGGCCAGGAGCAGTTGGAGTAGTGGAGTCTGCTAGGGTTGGATGCTCGCCGACGACAGGATCCGAGGAATTGATATATGGCCCGTGTTCTATGGAGTTTGAACAGGGGGAACCAGCGGGAGAGGAAGCACGTGTCGATGCCGGTATGTAGAAGGTGGGGTCCAATGAAGAACTGCCAGCATGTGTAGTTGGAACTCTGAGTCCTGAAGTTGTTGGTAAGGATGCAGCAATGCCAGAGTCTGATGAAGCGGCATTAACAGGACGCCGGCTCCTTGACCGTTGGACGGAGGAAAGTCCCGGCCATGGTGGAGGAAGAAGCGGAGCACTGGTGGTGGTTGTAGAACCTGATGAAGCAGTAGTGGTGTTGGTAGCAGAGAAGAGTGGGGGTAGGAATGGGAGATAAGGAGAGTGCTTGGAAACGGTGCGAGAGGGCCGGACAGCAGACGGGTCAAGTGCAAACGGGAAGATGTCCTCAAAGAACCAAACATGACGAGAAATGAACACTATCCCCGTAGAGGGATCAAGACACCTATATCCTTTGGAGCGAGCACAGTAACCGAGAAAGACACATCGTCGTGAACAAGGTTCGAGTTTATGGGAGGAGTAAGGCCGAAGCCAGGGAAAGCATAAGGAACCAAATACCCGGAGAGAGTGATAATCAGGGGATTGCTTAAATAGAACCTCAAAAGGAGATTTGTGACCTAATAGGGGTGAGGGGAGACGATTGATTAAATAGGTGGCTGTACAGAGGGCATCGGCCCAATAACGATAGGGCATAGATGCATGTTGCAGAAGGGTAACAGTGGTTTCAACCAAATGACGATGTTTTCTTTCTGCGACCCCATTTTGCTCTGGGGTATGAGGACACGAGACTTGATGTAGGATGCCACTGGAGGTGAGAAGAGATGTAAAGGCAATACTTACAAACTCACCATCACCATCGGTTCGCAATGTTTTAATACGAGAGGCAAACATATTTTCAACAAGAGGCTTAAAAGAAAGAAAAACAGAAAAGACATCAGATTTATTTTTGATTGGAAATACCCAACAATACTTTGAATATTCATCAATAAAAGAGACATAATAGAGAAATCCACTAGCAGAGGGGACAGAGGAAGGGCCCCATACATCAGAATGCACTAAAGCTAATGGACGATTAACCGTGGACGACGAGGAAGTAAACGGGAGACGATGGCTTTTTCCGAGATTACATGCTGTGCAATAAAACTTGAACGAGCCGATGAACGAAAGAGCCGATCGTTGCTGAAGAAAACGGAGAGTGCCGGTAGAGGGGTGGCCAAGACGGGAGTGCCAGACTGGAGCAGCAACGACAGAAGCAACGAGTGCAGCGGAGGTTGAAGAAGACAGAGGACCCGACGGAAAAGGGTATAACCCATTCCTACTGGGCCCGCGAAGACGAATCTTGTTCGTATTCTTGTCCTGGACAACAAATTCAGCAGAGTCAAAACAAAGGCGACAATTATTATCAGACGCGAAGCGATTGACAGACACAAGATTAGCAGATGCTGTGGGGAACATGGTAAATATTGTTAAGTTGAAAGGAAGACGTAGGAGTATGTAGAATACCACGACCAGAATAAGAGATGGGCAAGGAAGCACCGTTACCAATGGTAACGGAGTCATTACCAGTATAAAGAGAGGCACCACTGAGGTTGGAGAAGTCAGGTGTCAGATGATTACTCGCGCCACTGTCTGCATACCACGGATTGCGAGTAGACGGAGGAGTGGACGCAAGCAGTGCAGGGGAAGAGAGGGCTGCAGGGGGGGAGGACCCTGGCTCTGGTAGAGAGCAATGTTTGTCCGATGCCAGCAATTGAGGGCGATGTGACCCGGTCTGGAGCAGATCTGGCAGACTGCGGAGGGAGAACCACCGAGAATACCACGACCACGGGTGCGTTCAAAACCACTGCGATCGGAGCCGTCACGGCCACGGTAGAACCGACCACCACCGCCACGGTTGCCACGATGACCACCCCCACGGCTGGCCGTAAAGGTCGAGGAGGCTGGTGGTGGGGCCGGGGTTAGGTGGGGATCGGGGTAAGTGGTTGAAGTAGAGGCCACGTCAAGGTAGTTCTCCTCCGCATATAGGAGAGCAGAGAGCTCGTCCATAGCCAAAGGACCAGGGCGAAGACGAAGCGCCGTCTTGACATTGTTGTATGCGGCAGGGAGGCCATCGAGAGTATAAAGCATAATGTTGGGCTCGGAAACTGGAGCACCGATCGCGGCCAGATTGTCGCAGATAGTTTGAATCTGTTGAACATAGGCGGATAAAGAAAGGGTGCCTTTCTGAAGCTTCTGAAGTTGAGAGCGAAGATGAAGGACATTAGATCGGGCTTGGGAAAGGAAGCGCTTCTCAAGCGCCACCCAGACATCACGAGACCCAGGCAGACGAAGCACTGTAGGAAGGATGCTAGGGGAGAGGGTGGCGAGGATGCATGTACGAAGCTGTCTATCAGCGAGGATCCACTCCTTGTAGAGAGAATTGGTGGGCTCTGGGACAGGATGACTATCATCAACAAGATGTTCAAGTTGAAAAGTTGATAAGGCACCGAGAAAAAGATCTTTCCAAGTCATAAAATTGGTGTCATCGATTTTGATTGTCACCAGAGAGCTCAGGTTTTTGATGAGGAGCAGTATTGGAGAAGAAAGCGAGGACAGAGGAGGAGCAGAAGAGGGAGGAGAAGATTGTGTGGAGGAGGAATCCGTCATGATGAAGGCTGCCGAGGAGAAAAAAAAAATAGTTGAACGAAAAGTTTAAGAAGCTGAGGGTAGATGTAGATCTAGCACACCTCAGAGACGAGGCTCTGATACCATGAAAGCATTTTAGAGAGAGAGAGATTGAGAGAGAGAAGAATGGCCGGTTGACTTGGTTGTTTTTCTCAAGTCCGGTCGGCCTTTATTATTTATAATAGATTCTGAATAACTGATTACATTCGGATAACTCATGTCATATATTTAGTTATATCTGTGGTTATCACCGTAACTAATATTGTTACGGGAGATAACCACAGGTATCTTATCACGCCAGTCGTTCATCCGATCTGTCATCCATCATCCGTACCATCGAAGCCGTGCTGCACGTCGCCATCGTCAAAGCCACACCATCATCGATCCGGATTACGAGAAGCAAAGAAGCAAAGACGGGGGCGAAGCCAAGAAGATCGTCATCATCTGGTTCCTAGGTCCCTTTTGTTATTTGTTTATTATAAACAAAAAATGATATCATATGAGATGATGTATAGCTAAATTCCATAGCTTGGGCTAAAGGGGAATACTAGTGTTCTATAATGTTTTGGGGTTGATTATTAACTGTGTTATAATGTTAAAAAAATAGAATATTTCGCTAACGCATGTTGATATATTCTCTAGATTTACCATGCATTAGATATAGTGAATGCTTATCTTAGATTCATTATGATCATATGATGGTTAATGCTAAGAATCAATGTTACATGCAATAGTTTCCTAATTCTTATCTTTTATAAATATTCTATATATGTTTGCACCATGCCTGCTTTCATTGCTAAATCGTCCGATTAGAATCTGTCCTTACGACGATCTAATTGAGTATAATATAGTGATCAACCTTAAACTATCATAGGATGCTAGGATGAACCCTGAAGCCTAAGTTTTCCCCTAATCTAAGTACCTTTCCATAATTAAATTGATTTAGTATTTATTAAATAATTAGTTTTTATTAATTTAATTGTTTAACTAATCTAATTAGAATCTCAACCATTGTTAGCTAGATTAGGTTTCAATCAACTTAGATTTATTAAGTTTCCTAGCAAAGTCCCTGTGGGATCGACCTCGCTCCGCTGCACTATAATCCACGATTCATGCACTTGCGAGTATAATTAAAATATCACAACACACACCTTCCTAAAACACCCTATAAGAGCCTCGCAATATGTCTCATAATTTTTGGGATTGTTACTAGACTCTATATATATAGGGAGCCAATACCGCTCTATATTTTTTTTGAAGCCCCACCCGACAACCTTAAATAAATTATATACAATCGAGCAATCCTTCCTAAAACACCCTCTACAAGCCTAATATGCTCTCGATCTATTTTTGGGATTGCTACAAGACTCCCTTTACTTAGGGAGCCAAAATCGCTCCATATATTTTTTGAACCCCCATTCGACAACCTTAAGTAAATTATATATAATCGAGCATTCCTCCTAAAAACACCCTCTAATAGACTCGCAATATTCTCTCTATTTTTTGGATTACTACTAGATTCCCTCTATTTAGGGAGCCAAAACCGTTTCATATTTTTTTTGAACCCCCACCCAACAACCTTAAATAAATTAAATGCAATTGAGAACTTCTTTTTAAAACAACCTCTAAAAGCCTCGTAATATGCTCTATATTTTTTAGGATTGCTACTAGACTCCCAATATTTAGGGAGCCAATACCTCTCCATATTTTGTTGGAACCCACTTGACAACCTTAAGTAAATTATACACAATCGAGCATTCCTCCCAAAAACACCCTCTAAGAGCCTTACTATTGCCTCCTAAAAATACATTAAATTCATAAGTAAATTATAAATAAATCAATTACACCTCTCTAAAACATCCTCTAAGAGCCTCACAATATGTCTTTCTATTTTTGGGATTGCTACAAGACTCCCTATATTTAGGTAGCCAAAACCGCTCCATATTTTTTTTGAACGCCCACCCGAAAACCTTAAATAAATTATATATAATCGAGCACTCATACTTAAAACACCCTCTAAGAACCTCGCAATATACTCTCTATTTTAGGGATTACTACTAGACTCCCTATATTTTGACAGCCAAAACTGCTCTATATTTTCGTTGAACCCCCACCCGATAATCTTTAGTAAATTATATATAATCGAGCATTCCTCTAAAAAATACCCTCTAAGAGATTCGTTATTGTTTCCCAAAAACACCTTAAAATCATAAGTAAATTATATATAAATCAAGTACTCCACCCTAAAATATCCTCTAAAAGCCTCGCAATATGCCTCTCTATTTTTGGAATTGCTACTTGACTCCCTATATTTAAGGAGCCAAAATGGCTTCATTTTTTTTTGAACCCCCACCCGACAACCATAAGTAAATTAGATACAATCAAGCACTCCTTCCTAAAACACTCTCTAAGAGCCTCGTAATATGCTCTCTATTTTTTTGGACTACAACTAGTCTCCCTATATTTAAGGAGCCAAAATCACTCCATATTTTGTTTGAATTTCCACTCGACAACCTTAAGTAAATTATACACAATTGAGCATTCCTCCCAAAAACACCTTCTAAGAGCCTTGCCTATGCCTCCCAAAAACACCCTAAAATGATAAGTAAATTATATATAAATCAAGCACTTCTCCCTAAAACACCCTTTAAGTGCCCCGCAATATGTCTCTATTTTTGGGATTGCTACTAGACTCCCTATATTTAGGGAGCCAAAACCGCTCCAAATTTTTTTTGAACCCCAACCCGACAACCTTAAGTATATTATATACAATCGAGCACTACTACCTTAAACACCCTCTAATAGCTTAATATGCTATCTATTTTTGGGATTGCTACTAGACTCCCTATATTTAGGGGGCCAAAACAGCTCCATATTTTTTTTGAACCCCTACCCGACGACCTTAATTAAATTATATACAATGGAGCATTCCTTCTAAAAACACCTTTTAATAGCCTCACAGTATGCTTTCTATTTCTGAGATTGCTATTAGACTCCCTATATTTAGGGAGTCAAAATTGCTCCATATTTTTTTTAAATCCCCACCCAACAACCTTTAGTAAATTATATATAATCGAGCACTCCTTCCTAAAACACTCTCTAAGAGCCTTACAATATGCTCTCTATTTTTAGGATTGCTACTAGACTCCCTATATTTAGGGAGCCAAAACTACCCCATATTTTTTTTGAACACCCACCAAATAACCTTAAGTGAATTATATATAATCAAGCACTCCTCTCTAAAGCACTCTCTAAGAGCCTCGCAATTTGCTCACTATTTTTTGGGATTACAACTAGACTCCCTATATTTAGGGAGCCAAAACTGCTCCATATTTTTTTTAAACCACCACCCGACAACCTTATGTAAATTATATACAATCGAGCATTCCTCACAAAAACCCCTTCAAAGAGCCTCGTCTTTGCCTCCCAAAAATACCCTAAAATCATAGAAAAATTGTATATAAATCAAGCACTCCTCCCTAAAAGACCCATTAAAAGCCTCGTAATATGCCACTTTTTAGGATTGCTACTAGACTCTCTATATTTAGGGAGGCAAAATCGCTCCATATTTTTCTTGAACCCCCACCCAAAAACTATAAGTAAATTATATACAATCGAGCATTGCTCCCAAAAAAACCTCTAAGAGCCTCGATATTGCCTCCAAAAAACACCCTTAAATCATAAGTAAATTATATATAAATCAAGTACTCCTTCCTAAAACACCCTCTAAGAGACTCGCAATATGTCTTTCTATTTTTGGGATTGCTACTAGAATCCTTATATTTAGGGAACCAAAATTGCTCCATATTTTTTTTGAACGCCAACCCGACAACCTTAAGCAAATTATATACAATCGAGCACTCTTTCCTAAAACACTCTGTAAGAGCCTGGTAACATGCTCTCTATTCTTGGGATTGTGACTAGACTACCTATATTTAGGGTGCCAAAACTGCTCTATATATTTTTTGAACCTCCACCCAACAACCTTAACTAAATTATATACAATCGAGCTTTCTTCCAAAAAACACCCTTTAAGAGCCTTGCCATTGCCTCCTAAAAACATCCTAAAAGTTTAAGAAAATTATAAATAAATCAAGTACTCCTCTATAAAACACCCTATAAGAGCCTCACAATATGCCATTCTATTTTGGGATTGCAATTAGACTCCCTATATTTAGGTAGCTAAAACAGCTCTATATTTTTTTTAATGCCCACCCGACAACCATAAGTAAATTATATACAATCGAACACTCCTCCCTAAAACACCCTCTAAAAGCCTTGCAATATGCTCTCTATTTTTGGGGTTGCTACTAGACTCCCTATATTCAGGGAGCCAATACAGCTCCATATTTTTTTTAAACCCTTACCCGTCAATCTTAAGTAAATTATATGCAATCAAGTATTCCTCCTAAAAACACCCTCTAAGAGCCTCGCCATTGCCTCCAAAAAATACCCAAAAATCATAAGTAAATTATATATAAATCAATTACTCCTCCCTAAAACACCCTATAAGAGCCTCGCAATATGCCTATCTATTTTTAGGATTGCTACTAAACTCCATATATTTAAGGAACCAAAATCGCTCCATTATTTTTTTAAACCCCCACCCGACAACCTTAAATAAATTATATACATTTGAGAACTCCTCCCTAAAACACCATCTAAGAGCCACATAATAAGATCTTTATTATTTGGGATTGCTACTAGACTTTTTATATTTAGGGAGCCAAAACTACTCCATATTTTATTTGAACCCCCATCCGATAACCTTAAGTAAATTATACACAATTGTGCATTTCTTCCAAAAACACCCTCTAAGAGCCTCGCCATTACCTCCCAAAAATGACCTTAAATCATAAGTAAATTATATATAAATCAAACACTCCTCTCTAAAACACCTTCTAAGAGCCTAGCAATATGCCTCTCTATTTTTGGGATTGCTACTAGACTCTCTATATTTAGGGAGCCAAAATTGCTCCATATTTTTTTTGAACCCCCACCCGATAACCATAAGTAAATTATATACAATCAAGCACTTCTCCCTAAAACTCCCTATAAGTGCCACGCAATATGCTCTCTATTTTTGGAATTGCTACTATACTCCCTATATTTTGAGAGCTAAATCTAGTCTATATTTTTTTTGAACCCCCACCTGATAATCTTAAGTAAATTACATACAATCGAGAAGTCCTGCCAAAGACACCATCTAATAGCCTCGCAATATGCTCTTTATTTTTGGAATTGCTAGTAGACTCTCTATAATTAGGGAGACAAAACCGCTCTATATTTTTTTTGAACCACTACCCGACAACCTTAAGTAAATTATATACAATCAAGCACTCCTCTCTAAAATACCCTCTAAGAACTTCATAATATGCTTTCTATTTTTGGGATTGCTACTAGACTATCAATATTCAGGGAGCCAAAATTGCTCAATATTTTTTTTGAAATACCACTGGACAACCTTAAGTAAATTATATACAATCGAGCACTCCACCCAAAAACACCCTCTAAGAGCCTCACAATATGCTCTCTATTTTTGGGATTGCTACTAGACTCCTTATATTTATGGATGCAAAACCGCTTCATATTTTTTTTGAACCCCTACATGACAACTTTAAGTAGATTATAGATAATCGAGCATTCCTCCTAAAAACACCTTATAAGAGTTTAACCATTGCCTCCTTATTTTTGGGATCGCAACTAGACTACCTATATTTGGGGAGCCAAAAATCGCTTCTAATTTCTCAAGGCTCCTACTCGATAATCATAACTAAATTATTTACAATCGAGTACTCCTTTCTAAAACACTTTCAAGGAGCCTCACAATATGCTCTCTATTTTTGAGATTGCTACTAGACTCCCTATATTTAGGGATCCAAAACCGCTTTATGTTTTTTTTAAACCGCCACCCGACAACCTTTAGTAAAGTATATATAATCGAGCATTCCTCCAAAAAACACCCTCTAAGTGCCTCGCCATTACCTCCCAAAAATACCCAAAAGTTATAGGTAAATTATATATAAATCAAGCATACCTCCCTAAAATACCCTCTAAGAGCCTTGTAATATGTCTCTTAATTTTTGGGATTGCTTCTAGACTCCCTATATTTAAGGAGCCAAAACTGCTCTATATTTTTTTTTGAACACCCACCCGATAACCTTAAGTAAATTATATACAATCGGGAATACCTCCCTAAAACACACTCTAAGAGCCTAGGAATATGCTCTCTATTTTTTGGGAATGCTACTAGACTCCCTATATTTAGCAAAATAGCTCTATATTTTGTTTGAACCTCCACCCGATAACCTTAAGTAAATTATACATAATCGAGCAATCCTCCCAAAAACACATTCTAAGAGCCTCTCCATTGCCTGCCAAAAACACCCTAAAATTATAACTAAATTAGATATAAATCAAGCACACCTTCCTAAAAACACCCTCTAAAAGCTTCTCAATATGCCTTAATATTTTTAGGATTGCTACTATACTCTATATATTTTGGGAGCCAAAACTGCTCTATATTTTTTTTGAAGCCCTACCCAACAACCTTAAGTAAATTATATACAATCGAGAACTCCTCCCTAAAACACCCTCTAAGAGCCTAATATGCTCTCTATTTTTGGGATTGCAACAAGACTCCAGTTATTTAGGGAGCCAAAATCACTCTATATTTTTTTTGAACCCCCACTTGACAATATTAAGTAAATTATATATAATCAAGTAGTCTTCCCAAAAATATCATCTAATAGTCTCACAATATGCTCTCTATTTTTGGAATTGCTACTAGACTCCCTATATTTAGGGAGGCAAAATCACTCCATTTTTTTTTAAAACACCCACCAGACAACCTTAAGTAAATTATATACAATCGAGCACTCCTGCCTAAAATTCCCTCTAAGAACCTCGCAATATGCCCTCTTTTTTTGGGATTGCTACTAGACTCCCTATATTTAAGGAGCCAAAACCCCTCCATATTTTTTTTGAACCCCACCGAATAACCTTAAGTAAATTTTATATAATCAAGAACTCCTCCCTAAAATAGCCTCTAAGAGCCTCACATTATGCTCTCTATTTCTAGGACTGCTAATAGACTCCCTATATTTAGGGAGCCAAAATAGCTCCATATTTTGTTTGAACCTCCACCTGATAACCTTAAGTAAATTATACACAATAGAGCATTCATCTCAAAAACACCCTCTAAGAGTCTTGCCATTGCCGCCCAAAACAATACCAAAATTATAAGTAAATTATATATATACAAGCACACCTTCCTAAAACACCCTCTAAGAGCCTCGCAATATGTCTCACAATTTTTGGGATTGCTATTAGACTCTATATATTTAGGGAGCCAATACCGCTCTATATTTTTTTTGAAGCCCCACCCGATAACCTTAAGTAAATTATATACAATCGAGCACTGCTCCCTAAAACACCCTCTAAGAGCCTAATATGCTCTCTATTTTTGGGATTGCTACAAGACTCCCTTTACTTAGGGAGCCAAAACTGCTCTATATATTTTTTGAACCCCCATTCGATAACCTTAAGTAAATTATATATAATCGAGCATTCCTCCTAAAAACACCCTCTAATAGACTCGCAATATTCTCTCTATTTTTTGGATTACTACTAGACTCCCTCTATTTAGGGAGCCAAAACCGTTCCATTTTTTTTTTGAACCCCCACCCAACAACCTTAAGTTAATTAAATGCAATTGAGAACTTCTCTCTAAAACAATCTCTAAAAGCCTCGCAATATGCTCTCTATTTTTTAGGAATGCTACTAGACTCCCTATATTTAGGGAGCCAATACCTCTCTATATTTTATTGGAACCCCACTTGACAACCTTAAGTAAATTATACACAATCGAGCATTCCTCCCAAAAACACCCTCTAAGAGCCTTACTATTGCCTCCTAAAAGCACTTTAAAATCATAAGTAAATTATAAATAAATCAAGCACTCCTCCCTAAAACACCCTCTAAGAGCCTTGCAATATGCCTCTCTATTTTTGGGATTACTACTACACTCTATATTTAGGAAGCCAAAATCGCGCCATATAATGTTTGAACCCCCACCCAACAACCTTAAGTATATTATATATAATCGAGCACTCCTCCCTAAAACACCCTCTAAGTGCCTAATATGCTTTTTATTTCTGGGATTGCTACTAGATTCTTTATATTTAGGGAGCCAAAATCCCTCCATATTTTTTTTGAACCCCCACCCGATAACCTTATGTAAGTTATATACAATCGAGCATTCCTTCTATAAACACCCTCTAATAGCCCCGCAATATGCTTTCTATTTTTGGGATTGCTTCTATACTCCCTATATTTAGGGTGCCAAAATCGCTCTATATTTTTTTTTGAACCCCCATCCAATAACCTTAAGTAAATTATATACAATCGAGCACTCCACCCTAATACACCGTCTAAGAGCCTTGCAATATGCTATATATTTTTGGGATTGCTACTAGACTACATATATTTAGGGAGCCAAAATAGCCCTATATTTGTTTTTAAACCCCCACCCAATAACCTTAATTGTTTTATATATAATCGAGCACTCCTCCCTAAAATACCCTAAAAGAGACTCATAATATACTCTCTATTTTTGGGATTGCTACTAGACTCCCTTTATTTAGGGAGCCAAAACAACTCTATATTTTTTTTTAACCCATACTTGACAACCTTAAGTAAATTATATACAATCAAGTATTCCTCCAAAAAATACCCTCTAAGAGCCTCGCCATTGCCTCCCAAAAATATCCTAAAATCATAAGTAAATCATATATAAATAAAGCACTCCTCCCTAAAAGAACCTTAAGTAAATTATATACAACCGAGCACTCTTTTCTAAACCACCCTGTAAGAGCAAGGTAATATAATATCTATTTTTGGGATTGCTATTAGACTCCCTATATTTAGGGAACCAAAATCGCTCTATATTTTTTTTGAACCCCTCTCATCAACCTTAGGTAAATTATATACAATCGAGTATTCCTACCATAAACACTATCTAAAAGCCTCGCCATTGCCTCCCAAAAACACCCAAAAATCATAAGTAAATTATATATAAATCAAACACTCCTCCCAAAAACACCCTCTGAGAGCCTCGCAATATGCCTCTCTATTTTTAGGATTGCTATTAGACTCCGTATATTTAAGGAGCCAAAACCGCTCCATATTTTTTTTGAACCCATATATGATAACCTTAAGTAAATTATAAACAATCGAGCATTCATCCTAAAAACACCCACGAATAGCCTCGCCACTGCCTTCCAAAAATATCCTTAAATCATAAGTAAATTATATATAAATCAAACAATCCTCCCTAAAACACCCTCTAAGAGACTCACAAAATGCCTTTCTATTTTTAGGATTGCTACTAGAATCCCTATATTTATGGATCCAAAACTACTCCATATTTTTTTTAAACGCCTACCCGACAACCTTAAGTAAATTATATACAATCGAGTACGTACTCCTTCCTAAAATACACTCTAAAAGCCTAGAAATATACTCTCTATTTTTGGGATTGCTACTAGACTCCCTATATTTAGGGAGTAAAAACCGGTCCATTATTTTTTTGAACCCCCATCCGTTAACCTTAAGTAAATTATATATAATCGAGCATTCCTTCAAAAAATACCCTTTAACACCTGTGCCATTGCCTCCAAAAAATACCAAAAAATTATAAGTAAATTATATTTAATTCAAGCACTTCTTTCTAAAATACCCTTTAACAGCCTCACAATATGCTTCTCTATTTTTAGGATTTATTACTTGACTCCCAATATTTAAGGAGCCAAAACTGCACCATATTTTTTTTGAACCCCCACCCGACAACCTTAAGTAACTTATATACGTTTGAGCACTCCTCCCTAAAACACCCTCTAAGATCCTTACAATATGTTATCTATTTTTTTGGGATTGCTACTAAACTCCCTATATTAAGGAAGCCAAAACCGCTCTATATTATGTTTGAATCCTCACCCGACAACCTTAAGTAAATTATACATAATCAAACATTCCTTTCAAAAATGCCCTGTAAGATCCTCGCCTTTGCCTCCCAAAAACACCCTAAAATCATAAGTAAATTATATATAAATCAAGCACTCGTCCCTAAAACACCTTCTAAGTGCCTCATAATATGCTACTCTATTTTTGGGACTGTGACTAGCCTCCCTATATTTAAGGAGCCAAAACCGTTCTATTTAGGGATCTAAAATAGCTCCATATTTTTGGGATTGCTACTAGAATCCCTATATTTAGGGATCCAAAACCGCTCCATATTTTTTTTGAACCCCCACCCGACAATCTTAAGTAAATTATATAAAATCAAGAATTCCTCCCAAAAATACCATCTAATAGCCTTGCAATATACTCTCTATTTTTGGGATTGCTACTAGACTCCCTATTTTTAGGGAGGCAAAACTACTCCATATTTTTTTTGAACCCCCACCCGATAACCTTAAGTAAATTATATACAATCGAGCACTCCACCCTAAAATACCCTCTAAGAGCCTCGCAATATGCTCTCTATTTTTGGAATTGCTACTAGACTCCCTATATTTAGGGAGCTAAAATTATTGTATATTTTTTTTGAACCACCACCGGATAACCTTAAGTGAATTATATACAATCGAGTACTCCTCCCTAAAACACCATCTAAGAGCCTCGCAATATGCTCTATATTTTTGGGATTACTACTAGACTCCTTATATTTAGGAGCCAAAACTGCTCTATATTTTTTTTGAACCCCCACTCGACAACCTTAAGTAAATTATATAAAATTGAGCATTCATCCTCAAAACACCATCTAGTAACCTTGCAATATGCTCACTATTTTTAGGATTGCTACTAGACTCCTTATATTTAGGGAGGCAAAATGACTCCATATTTTTTTTGAACCCCCACCCGACAACCTTAAGTAAATTATATACAATCGAGTACTCCTTCCTAAAATACCCTCAAAAAGCCTCGCAATATGCTCTCTATTTTTGGGATTGCCACTAAACTCCCTATATTTAGGGATCCAAAACTGCTTGATATTTTTTTTGAATCCCCACCGGATAATCTTAAGTGAATTATATACAATCGAGCACTCATCCCTAAAGCACCATCTAAGAGCCTCACAATATGTTCTCTATTTTTGGGATTGCTACTAGACTCCCTATATCTATATCACTAAAATCGCTCCATATTTTTTTTGTACCCCCACCAGACAACCTTAAGTAAATTATATACAATTGAGTAATTCTTCCAAAAACACCCTCTAAGAGCCTCATCATTGCCTCCAAAAAATATCCTAAAATCATAAGTAAATTATATATAAATCAAGCACTCCTTCCTAAAACACCCTCTAAGAGCCTCGCAATATGCCTTTCTATTTTTTGGATTGCTACTAGACTCCATATATTTAGGTAGCCAAAACTGCTCCATATTTTTTTTGAACGCCCACCCGACAACCTTAAGTAAATTATATACAATCGAGCGCTCCTCTATAAAACACCCTTTAAGATTCTCGCAATATGCTTTCTATTTTTAGGATTGCTACTAGACTTCCTATATTTAGGGGGCAAAAATCAATCCATTTTTTTTTGAACCCCCACCCGTCAACCTTAAGTAAATTATATAAAATCGAGCATTCCTCCTAAAAACACCTTATATGAGTCTCGTCATTGTCTTCTTATTTTTGGGATCACTACTAGAGCTTTGCAATATGCCTCTTTATTTTTGGGATTGCTACTAGACTTGGTTTATTTAAGGAGCCAAAATCGCTGTATAATTTTTTTGAACCACCACCCAACAACCTTAAGTAAATTATATACAATCGAGCACTCATCCCTGAAACACTCTCTAAGTGCCTTGCAATATGCTTTCTATTTTTTAGGATTGCTACTAGACTCCCTATATTTAGGTAGCCAAATATGCTCCATATTTTGTTTGAACCCCCACCACACAACCTTAAGTGAATTATACAAAATTGAGAATTCCTCCAAAAAACAACCTCTAAGAACCTTACCATTGTCTCCCAAAAATACCTTATAATCATAATTAAATTATATATAAATCAATCACACCTCCCAAAAATATACTCTAAGAGCCTCACAATATGCCTCTCATATTTTTTTTGAACCCCCACCCGACAACCTTAAGTAAAATATATACAATCGAGCACTCCAACCTAAAACACCCTCTTAGAGCTTAGAGGCTAATATGCTATATATTTTTAGGATTGCTACCAGACTCTCTATATTTAGGGAGCTAAAATCGCTCCATATTTTTTTTGAACCCCTACCAGACAACCAAATATAAATTATATACAATCGAGCATTCCTCCTAAAAATACCATCTCATAGCCCCGCAATATGCTCTTCATTTTTGGGATTGCTACTTGACTCCCTATATTTAAGGAGTATATTTTTTTTAAACCCCCACCCAACAACCTTAAGTAAATTATATACAATCGAGCACTCCTTCCTAAAATACCCTCTATGAGACTAGCAATATACTCTCTATTTTTGGTATTGCTTCTAGACTTTCTATATTTAAGAAGCCAAAACAGCTCCATATTTTTTTTAACCCCTACCTGACAACTTTAAGTAAATTATATACAATCTAGTTTTCCTTCCAAAAACAGCCTCTAAAAGCAATGCTATTGTCTCCCAAAAACACCCTAAAATCATAAGTAAATTATATATAAATCAAGCACTCCTCCCTAAAACACCCTCTAAGTGACTCGCAATATATCTTTCTATTTTTGGGATTGCTACTAAACTCTTGATACTTAGTGAGCAAAAATCGCTCCCTATTTTTTTTGAACGCCCACCCGTCAACCTTAAGTAAATTATATACAATCGAGTACTCCTTCCTAAAACACCATCTAAGAGCCTAGTAATATGCTCTCTATTTTAGGTATTGCTACTAGACTCCCTTTATTTAGGGAGCCAAAACTCCTCTATATTTTTTTTAAATCCCCATTCGTCAACCTTAAGTAAACTATATACAATCGATCATTCCTCCCTAAAATACCCTCTAGGAGCCTCGCCATTGCCTCCCAAAAGCACCGAAAAATCATATGTAAATTATATATAAATCAAGTATTCCTCCCTAAAACACCTTCTAAGATCCTCACAATATGCCGCTCTATTTTTAGGATTGCTACTAGGCTCCCTATATTTAAGGACCCAAAACCACTCCATATTTTTTTTGAACCCCCACTCGATAACCTTAAGTAAATTATATACGATTGAGTACTCCTCCCTAAAACACCTTCTAAGAGCCTCGCAATATGCTCTCTATTTTTTGAGATTGCTACTAGACTCCCTATATTTAGGTAGCCAAAACTGCTCTAAATTTTGTTTAAACCCCCATCCGACAACCTGAAGTAAATTATATACAATCGAGCATTCTTCCCAAAAATACCCTTTTAGAGCCTCGCTATTGCCTCCCAAAAATATCCTAAAATCATAAGTAAATTATATATAAATCAAGAACTCCTACCTAAAACACCCTAGAAGAGCTTCGCAATATGCCTCTCTATTTTTGGGATTGCTTTTAGACTCCCTATATTTTGGGATCCAAAATCACTGTATATTTTTTTTAAACCTCCACCCGACAGTCTTAAGTAAATTATATACAATCGAGTACTCAACCATAAAACACCCTCTATGAGCATTGCAATATGCTCTCTATTTTTGGGATTGCAACTAGACACCCTATATTTAGGGAGGTAAAACCGCTATATATGTTTGTTGAACCCCCACTCGATAACCTTAAGTAAATTATATACAATAGAGCACTTCTCCCTAAAATACCCTCTAAGAGCCTTGCAATTTACTCTCTATTTTTGGGATTGCTACTAGACTCCCTGTAATTCGTGAGCTAAAACCACTCTATATTTTTTTTGAATTCCCATAGATTAACCTTAAGTGAATTATATACAATCGAGCACTCCTCCCTAAAATACCATCTAATAGCCTCGCAATATGTTCTATATTTTTTGGATTGCTACTAGACTACCGATATTTATGGAGCTAAAACCGCTCTATAATTTTTTTAAACCCCCACCCGACAACCTTAAGTAAATTATATACAATTGAGCATTCCTCCCAAAAATACCCTCTAAGTACCTCGCCATTGCCTCCCAAAAACACCCTAAAATCAAAAGTAAATTAAATATAAATCAAGCACTCCTCACTAAAATACCATTTAAGAGGCTCACAATATGGCTTTCTATTTTTGGGATTGCTACGAGACTCCCTATATTTACGTAGCCTAAACCTCTCCATATTTTTTTTGAAGGCCCACCAGACAACCTTAAGTAAATTATATACAATCGAGTACTCCTTCCTAAAACACCCTCTAAGAGTCTCGCAATATACTCAATATTTTTGGGATTGCTACTAGACTCCCTATATTTAGGGAGCCAAAACCGTCCCATATTTGTTTTGATCCCCTACCCATCAACTTTAAGTAAATTATATACAATTGAGCATTCCTCCCAAAAACACCTTATATGAACCTCACCATTGCCTCCTTATTTTTGGGATCGCAACTAGACTCCCTATATTTGGGGGTCCAAAATTGCTCCTAATTATTCAAGGCTCCCACCCGATAATCATAACTAACTTATATATAATCGAGCACTCCTCTAAGAGCTTCGTAATATGTTCTTTATTTTGGGATTGCTAATAGCCTCCCTATATTTAGGGAGCCAAAACCACTCTATTTTTTTTAGAACCCCCACTCAATAATCTTTAGTAAATTATATAAAATCGAACATTCCTCCTAAAAACACCCTCTAAGAGCCTCGCCATTGCCTCCTAAAAATACACTAAAATCAAAAGTTAATTATATATAAATCAAGCACTCCTCCCTAAAATACCCTCTAAGAGCCTCACAATATGACTCTCTATTTTTGGGATTACTACTAGTCTCCCTATATTTAAGGAGCCAAAACCGCTATATATTTTTTTTATACCCCCACCCGACAATCTTAAGTAAATTATATACAATCGAGCACTCCTTCTTAAAGCACTCTCTAAGAGAGTCGAAATATGCTCTCTATTTTTTTGGGATTGCTACTAGACTCCCTATATTTAGGGAGCCAAAATTACTCGATATTTTATTTGAACCCCCACCTGATAACCTTATGTAAATTATACACAATCGAGCATTCCTCCCAAAAACACCTTCTAAGAGCCTCGCCATTGCCTCCCAAAAATACCCTAAAATCAAAAGTAAATTATATATAAATCAATCACTCCTTCCTAAAGCACCCTCTAAGATCCTTACAATATGCCTTTCTATTTTTGGGATTGCTACTAGACTCCCTATATTTAGGTAGCCAAAACCGCTCAATATTTTTTTTGAACGGCCACCCAAAAACCTTAAATAAATTATATACAATCGAGCACTCCTTCCTAATACACACTCTAAGAGCCTCGCAATATGCTCTTTATTTTTGGGATTACTACTAGACTCCCTATATTTAAAGAGCCAAAACTGCTCTATATTTTTTTTGAATCCTCACCCGATAACCTTTAGTAAATTATATATAATCGAGCATTCCTCCAAAAAATACCCTCTAAAAACTTCATCATTGTCTCCTAAAAACACCCTAAAATCATAAGTAAATTATATATAAATTAAGTACTCCTTCCCAAAATACCCTCAAAGAGCCTCGCAATATGCCTCTCTATTTTTAGAATTGCTACATGACTTCCTATATTTAAGGAGGCAAAACCGCTCCATTTTATTTTTTGAACCCCCACCCGACAACCATAAGTAAATTAGATACAATCAAGCACTCCTTCCTAAAATACTCTTTAAGTGCCTCGCAATATGCTCTCTATTTTTTCGGATTATAACTAGACTCCCTATATTTAGGGAACCAAAATTGCTCCATATTTTGTTTGAATCCCTACTCGACAACCTTAAGTAAAGTATACACAATCGAGAATTCCTCCCAAAAACACCCTCTAAGAGCCTCGCCATTGCCTCCCAAAAACACCCTAAAATGATAAGTAAATTAGATATAAATCAAGCACTCCTCCCTAAAATACCCTTTAAGAGCCTCGCAATATGCCTCTATTTTTGGGAATGCTACTATACTCCCTTTATTTAGGGAGCCAAAACCGCTCTATTTTTTTTTTTAAACACCAACCCGACAACCTTAAGTATATTATATATAATCGAGCACTACAACCTAAAACACCCTCTAATAGCCTAATATGCTATCTATTTTTGGGATTGCTACTAGACTCCCTATATTTAGGGAGCCAAAACTGCTCCATATTTTTTTTGAACCCTTAACTGATGACCTAAATTAAATTATATACAATCGAGCATTCCTTCTAAAAACACCCTCTAATAACCTCGCAGTATGCTCTCTATTTATGAGATTGCTACTAGACTCTCTATATTTAGGGAGCTAAAACTACTCCATATTTTTTTTGAATCCACACCCGACAACCTTTAGTAAAAAATATACAATCAAGCACACCTCCCTAAAATACCCTCTAAGAGCCTTGCAATATGCTCTCTATTTTTGGGATAGCTACTGGACTCCCTATATTTAGGGAGCCAAAACTGCCCCATATTTTTTTTGAACCCCCACCCGATAACCTTAAGTGAATTATATACAATCAAGCACTCCTCTCTCAAACATTCTCTAAGAGCCTCGCAATATACTCTCTATTTTTTGGGATTATAACTAGACTCCCTATATTTAGGGATCCAAAATCGCTCTATATTTTGTTTAAACACCCACATGACAACCTTAAGTAAATTATATACAATCGAGCATTTCTCCCAAAAACCCCCCTCTAAGAGCCTCACCTTTACCTCCCAAAAACACCCTAAAATCATAGGAAAATTATATATAAATCAAACACTCCTCCCTAAAAGACCCTTTTAGAGCCTCGCAATATGCCGCTTTTTGGGATTGCTACTAGACTCTTTATATTTAGGGAGGCAAAACCGCTCTATATTTTTTTTGAACCCCCACCAGAAAACTATAAGTAAATTATATACAATCGAGCATTCCTCCCAAAAACACCCTCTAAGAGCCTCGATATTGCCTCTAAAAAATACCTTTAAATATTAAGTAAATTATATATAAATCAAGTACTCCTTAATAAAACACCCTCTAAGAGACTCGCAATATGTCTTTCTATTTTTGGGATTGCTACTAGAATCCTTATATTTAGGGAATCAAAATTGCTCCATATTTTTTTTGAATGCCCACCCGACAACCTTAAGTAAATTATATACAATCGAGCACTCTTTCCTAAATTAATCTTTAAGAGCCTAGTAATATGCTCTTTATTCTTGGGATTATTACTAGACTACCTATATTTAGGGAGCCAAAACTACTCCATATATTTTTTGAACCTCCACCCAATAACCTTAAGTAAATTATATACAATCGAGAATTCTTCCAATAAAACACCCTTTAAGAGCCTCGCCATTACCTCCTAAAAACATCCTAAAATTATAAGAAAACTATAAATAAATCAAGCACTCCTCCGTAAAACACCCTATAAGTGCCTCGCAATATACCATTCTATTTTTGGGATTGCAACTAGACTCCCTATATTTAGATAGCTAAAACAGCTCTATATTTTTTTTTTAATACCCACCCGACAACCTTAAGTAAATTATTTACAATCAAATACTCCTCCCTAAAACACCCTCTTAAAGCCTTGCAATATGCTCTCCATTTTTAAGATTGATACTAGACTTTCTATATTTAGGGAGCCAATAATGCTCCATATTTTTTTTAAACCCATACCCGTCAATCTTAAGTAAATTGTATACAATTGAGTATTCCTCCTAAAAATACCCTCTAAGAGCCTCGCCATTGCTTCCAAAAAACACCCAAAAATAATTAGTAAATTCTATACAAAACAAGTACTCCTCCCTAAAACACCTTGTAAGAGCCTCGCAATATGCCTCTCTATTTTTAGGATTGCTACTAGACTTCATAAATTTAAGGATCCAAAACCGCTCCATTATTTTTTTGAACCCCCACCCAACAACCTTAAGTAAATTATATACAATTGAGCACTCCTTCCTAAAATACCATCTAAGAGCTACATAATATGCCCTTTATTATTAGGGATTGCTACTAGACTCCCTATATTTAAGGAGCCAAAACCACTCTATATTTTTTTTGAACCCCCACCAGATAGCCTTAAGTAAATTATATACAATCAAGTACTCCTCCCTAAAGCACCCTCTAAGAACCTCACAATATGCACTCTATTTTTGGGACTGCTAATAGACTCCTTATATTTAGGGAGCAAAAACAGATCCATATTTTGTTTGAACCTCCACCTGACAACCTTAAGTAAATTATACACAATAGAACATTCCTCCCAAAAACACCCTCTAAGAGCCTTGCCATGGCCTCCCAAAACCACTCTAAAATCATAAGTAAATTATATATAAATCAAGCACACCTTTCTAAAACACCCTCTAAGAGCCACGCAATATGCCTCACAATTTTTGGGATTGCTACTAGACTCTATATATTTAGGGAGCCAATACTGCTCCATATTTTTTTTGAAGCCCCACCTGACAACCTTAAGTAAATTATATACAATCGAGCACTCCTTCCTAAAACACCCTCTAAGAGCCTAATATGCTATCTATTTTTGGGATTGCTATAAGCAACCCTTTACTTAGGGAGCCAAAACTGCTCCATATATTTTTTGAACCCCTATTCGACAACCATAAGTAAATTATATACAATCGAGTATTCCTCCCAAAAATACCCTCTAATAGACTCATAATATGCTTTCTATTTTTTGGATTGCTACTAGACTCCCTATATTTAGGGAGCCAAAACCACTCCATATTTTTTTTGAACCCCCACCCAACAACCTTAAGTAAATTAAATGCAATCAAGAACACCTCTCTAAAACACCCTCTAAAAGCCTCGTAATATGCTCTCTATTTTTTAGGATTGCTACTAGACACCCTATATTTAGGGAGCCAATACCTCTATATTTTGTTTGAACCCCACCAGTCAACCTTAAGTAAATTATACACAATCGATCATTCCTCCCAAAAACACCCTCTAAGTGTCTTACTATTACCGCCTAAAAACACTCTAAAATCATAAGTAAATTATAAATAAATCAAGCACTCCTTCCTAAAACACCCTCTAAGAGCCTTATAACATGCCTATCTATTTTTGGGATTGCTATTATACTCTCTATATTTAGGAAGCCAAAATCGCTCTATATTTTGTTTGAACCCCCAACCGACAACCTTAAGTAAATTATATATAATCGAGCACTCCTCCCTAAAACACCCTCTAAGTGCCTAATATGCTTTCTATTTTTGGGATTGCTACTGGATTCTTTATATTTAGGGAGCAAAAATCTCTCCATATTTTTTTTGAACCCCCACCCAATAACCTTATGTAAATTATATACAATCGAGCATTTCTTCTATAAACACCCTCTAATAGCCTCGCAATATGCTTTCTATTTTTGGGATTGCTTCTATACTCCCTATATTTAAAAAGCCAAAATCGCTCTCTTTTTTTTTGAACCCCCACCCGACAACCTTAAGTAAATTATATAAAATTGAGCACTCCATCCTAATACACCCATTAAAAGCCTTCCAATATGCTCTATATTTTTGGGATTGCTATTAGACTCCCTATATTTAGGGAGCCAATATCGCCCTATATTTTTTTTGAACCCCCACCTGACAACCTTAAGTGTTTTATATATAATCGAGTACTCTTCCCTAAAACACCCTCTAAGAGATTCACAATATCCTTTCTATTTTTGGGATTGCTACTAGACTCCCTATATTTAGGAAGCCAAAACAACCCCATATTTTTTTTGAACCCATACCTGACAACCTTAAGTAAATTATATACAATCAAGCATTCCTCCAAAAAATACCCTCTAAGAGCCTCGTCATTGCCTCCCAAAAATATCTTAAAATTATAAGTAAATCAAATAAAAATAAAGCACTCCTTCCTAAAACAACCTCTAAGAGACTCGCAATATGCCTTTCTTTTATTGCGATTGCTACTAGACTCCCTATTTAGGGAGCCCAAACCACTCTATATTTTTCTTGAACGCCCACCTAACAACCTTAAGGGAATTATATACAATTGAGCACTCCTTCCTAAACCACCTGCTAAGAGCAAGGTAATATAATCTCTATTTTTAGGATTGCTACAAGACTCTCTATATTTAGGGAACCAAAACCGTTCTATATTTTTTTTGAACCCCCACTCGTCAACCTTAAGTAAATTATATACAATCGAGTATTCCCCCCAAAAACACCCTCTAAAAGCCTCGCCATTACCTCCCAAAATAATCCAAAAATTATAAGTAAATTATATATAAATCAAGCACTCCTCCCAAAAATACCCTCGAAGAGCCTCGAAATATGCTTCTCTATTTTTTGGATTGCTACTAGACTCCTTATATTTAAGGAGCTAAAATCACACCATATTTTTTTTGAACCCACACCCATAACCTTAAGTAAATTATAAACAATTGAGCATTTCTCCCAAAAACACCCTCTAAGAGCCTTGCAATTGACTCCAAAAAATATCCTAAAATCATAAGTAAATTATATATAAATATAACAATCCTTTCTAAAACACCCTCTAAGAGACTCGCAATATGCCTTTCTATTTTTAGGATTGCTACTAGAATCCCTATATTTATGGAGCCAAAACTTGCTTCATATTTTTTTTGAATGCCCACCCGACAACCTTAAGTAAACTATATACAATTGAGTACTTATTTCTAAAACACCCTCTAAAAGCTTAGAAATATACTCTCTATTTTTGGGATTGCTACTAGACTCCCTATATTTAGGGAGTAAAAACCGCTCCATATTTTTTTTGAACCCCCATTCGTCAACCTTAAGTAAATTATATACAATCGAGCATTCCTTCCAAAAATACACTTTAAGAGCCATGCCATTACCACCAAAAAATACCTAAAAATTATAAGTAAATTATATATAAATCAAGTACTCCTTTTTAAAACAACCTCTAACAGCCTCACAATAGGCTTCTCTATTTTTAAGAATGTTACTTAACTCCCAATATTTAAGGAGCCAAAACTGCACCTTATTTTTTTTGAACTCCCACCAGACAACCTTAAGTAAATTATATATGTTTGAGCACTCCTTTCTAAAACACCCTCTAAGAGCCTTAGAAAATGTTATTTATTTTTTGGGATTGCTACTAGGCTTTCTATATATAGGAAACCAAAATCGCTCTATATTATGTTTAAACCCCCACCTGACAACCTTAAGTAAATTATACACAATTGAGCATTTCTCCCAGAAACACCCTCTAAGATCCTCGCCTTTGCCTCCCAAAAACACCCAAAATCATAAGTAAATTATATATAAATCAAGCAATCCTGCCTAAAATATGCTATAAGAGTCTCGCAACATGTCTCTCTATTTTTAGGATAGCTACTAGACACCCTATATTTAGGGAGCCAAAATCGCACCATATTTTTTTTGAACCCCTACCCAACAACCTTAAGTATTTTATATACAATAGAGCACTCCTCGCTAAAATACCCTCTAAGAGCCTTGCAATAAGCTTTATATTTTTAGAATTGCTTCTTGACTCCCTATATTTAGGGATCCAAAACCGCTCCATATTTTTTTTGAAACCCCACCCCACAACCTTAAGTAAATTATATAAAATCGAGCATTCCTTCTAAAAACACCATCTAATAGCCTCGTAATATACTCTCTATTTTTGGGATTGCTACTAGACTCCCTATTTTTAGGGAGGCAAAATTGCTCCATATATTTTTTTAACCCCCACCCGATAATCTTAAGTAAATTACATACAATTGAGCAGTTCGCCCTAAAATACCCTCTAAGAACCTCGCAATATGCTCTCTATTTTTGGAATTGCTACTAGACTCCCTATATTTAGGGAGCCAAAATTGTTCTATATTTTTTTTGAACCACCACCGGATAACCTTATGTGAATAATATACAATCGAGTACTCCTCCCTAAAACACCATCTAAGAGCCTCGCAATATACTCTCTATTTTTGGGATTGTTACTAGACTCCTAATATTTAGAAAGCCAAAACTGCTCCATATTTTTTTTGAACCCCCACCCGACAACCTTAAGTAAATTATATAAAATCGAGCATTCCTCCTTGAAACACCATCTAGTAACCTTGCAATAAGCTTTCTATTTTTAGGATTGCTACTAGACTCACTATATTTAGGAAGGTAAAATCACTCTATATTTTTTTGAACACCCATCCGACAATCTTAAGTAAATTATACACAAGCAACCACTCCTACCTAAAATATCCTCTAAGAGTCTCGCAATATGCTCTCTATTTTTAGGATGGTCACTAAACTCCCTATATTTAGGGATCCAAAACCGCCTTATATTTTTTTTGAACCCCCACCGGATAACCTTAAGTTCATTATATACAATCGAGCACTCATCCCGAAAACACCATCTAAGAACCTCACAATATGTTCTTTATTTTTGGGATTGCTACTAGACTCCCTATATTTATATTGCCAAAACCGCTCTATATTTTTTTTGTACCCCCACCCGACAACCTTAAGTAAATTATATATAATCGAACAATTCTCCCAAAAACACCCTCTAAGAGCCTCACCATTGCCTCCAAAAAATACCCTAAAATCATAAGTAAATTATATATAAATCAAGCACTCCTTCCTAAAACACCCTCTAAGAACCTCGCAATATGCCTTTCTATTTTTGGGATTGTTACTAGACTCCCTATATTTAGATGGCAAAAACTACTTTATATTTTTTTTGAACACCCACCCGACAACCTTAAGTAAATTATATACAATCGAGCGCTCCTCTATAAAACACCCTTAAAGATTCTCATAGTATACTCTCAATTTTTGGGATTGCTACTAGACTCCCTATATTTAGGGAACAAAAATCAATCCATTTTTTTTTTAAATCCCCACCCGTCAACCTTAAGTAACTTATATAAAATCGAGCATTCCTCCCAAAAACACCTTATATGAGTCTCGCCATTGTCTTTTTATTTTTTGGATCACTACTAGATTTCTTATATTTGGGTAGCTAAAATCGTTCCCAATTTCTTAAGGTTCCCACCCGATAATTATAACTAAATTATATACAATCGAGCACTGCTTCCTAAAATACATTCTAAGAACCTCGCAATATGCTCTTTATTTTTGGGATTACGACTAGACACCCTATATTTAGGGTGCCAAAACTGCTCTATTTTTTTTTTGAACCCCCACCCGACAATCTTTAGTAAATTATATATAATCGAGCATTCTACCCAAAAACACCCTCTATGAGCCTCCCCATTGCCTCCCAAAAACACCCTAAAATCATAAGTAAATTATATATAAATTAAGCACTCCTCCCTAAAATACCATCTAAGAGTCTTGCAATATGCCTCTCTATTTTTGGGATTGCTACTAGACTTGCTATATTTAAGGAGTCAAAATCGCTGTATATTTTTTTTGACCCCCACCCAACAACCTTAAGTAAATAATATACAATCGAGCACTCCTCACATAAACACTTTCTAAGTGCCTTGCAATATGTTCTCTATTTTTTTTGATTGCTACTAGACTCTCTATATTTAGGTAGCCAAAATTACTCTATATTTTGTTTGAACCCCCACGCGATAACCTTAAGTGAATTATACAAAATCGAGCATTCCTCCCAAAAACACCCTCTAAGAGCCTTGCCATTGCCTCCCAAAAACACCCTATAATCATAATTAAATTATATATAAATCAATTAAACCTCCTAAAAATACCCTCTGAGACCCTTGAAATATGCCTCTCTATTTTTGGAATTGATACTAGACTCCATATATTTAGGGAGCCAAAACTGCTCCATATTTTTTTTGAACCCCTACCCGACAACCTTAAGTAAATTATATACAACCGAGTACTCCTACTTAAAACACCCTCTTAATGCCTAATATGCTCTATATTTTTTGGATTGCTACTAGACTCCCTATATTTAAGGAGCTAAAATCGCTCTATATTTTTTTTGAACCCCCACCAGACAGCCATAAGTAAATTATATACAATCGAGCATTCCTCCTAAAAACACCCTCTCATAGCCCCGCAATATGCTCTCTATTTTTAGGATTACTACTTGACTCCCTATATTTAAGGAGCCAAAACCGCTCTATTTTTTTTTTAAACCCCCACCCGACAACCTTAAGTAAATTATATACAATCGAGCACTCCTCCCCAAAATACCCTATAAGAGACTAGCAATATACTCTTTATTTTTAGTAATGCTTCTAGACTTCCTATATTTAAGAAACTAAAACTACTCTATATTTTTTTTTTAACCCCTACCTGACAACTTTAAGTAAATTATATACAATCGAGTATTCCTTCCAAAAACACCCTTTAAGAGCATCGTTATTGCCTCCTAAAAACACCCTAAAATTATAAGAAAATTATATATAAATCAAGCACTCCTCCCTAAAACATCCTCTAAGCGACTCGTAATATATCTTTCTATTTTTTGGATTGCTACTAAACTCTCTATATTTAAGGTGCAAAAACTGCTCCCTATTTTTTTTGAGCACCCACCCGTCAACCTTAAGTAAACTATATACAATCGAGTAGTCCTTCCTAAAACACCCTTTAAGAGCCTTGTAATATGCTCTCTATTTTAGGGATTGCTACTAGACTCCCTTTATTTAGGGAACAAAACTGCTCTATATTTTTTTTAAACCCCCATTCATCAACCTTAAGTAAATTATATATAATCGATCATTCCTCCCAAAAACACCCTCTAGAAGCCTCGCCATTGCCTCCCAAAAACACCCAAAAATCATATGTAAATTATATATAAATTAAGCATTCCTCCCTAAAACACCCTCTAAGAGCCTCGCAATCCGTCGTTCTATTTTTAGGATTGCTACTAGTCTCTCTATATTTAAGGAGCCAAAACCGCTCTATATTTTTTTTGAACCCCCACCCGACAACCTTAAGTAAATTATATACGATTGAGCACTCCTCCCTAAAACACCCTCTAAGAGCCTCGCAATATGTTCTCTATTTTTTGAGATTGCTACTAGACATTCTATATTTAGGGAGCCAAAACCGCTTCATATTTTGTTTGAACCCCTACCCGACAACCTTAAGTAAATTATACACAATCGATCATTTCTCCCAAAAACACCCTTTTAGAGCCTCGCTATTGCCTTCCAAAAATACCCTAAAATCATAAGTAAATTATATATAAATCAAGCACTCCTACCTAAAACACCCTCTAAGAACCTTGCCATATACCTCTCTATTTTTGGGATTGCTTTTAGACTTCCTATATTTTGGGAGCCAAAATCACACTATAATTTTTTTAGACCCCCACCTGATAATCTTAAGTAAATTATATACAATTAAGTACTCCTCCCTATAACACACTCTAAGAGCCTTGCTATATGCTCTCTATTTTTGGGATTGTTACTAGACTCCTTATATTTCAGAAGCCAAAACTGCTCCTTTTTTTTTTGAACCCCCACCCGACATCCTAATAGCCTCGTAATATGCTCTCTATTTTTGGGATTGTAACTAGACATCCTATATTTAGAGAGGTAAAATCGATATATATGTTTGTTGAACCCCCACTCAACAACCTTAAGTAAATTATATACAGTAGAGCACTCCTCCCTAAAATACCCTCTAAGAGCCTTGTAATATACTCTCAATTTTTGAGATTACTACTGGACTCACTGTATTTCGTGAGCCAAAACCGCTCCATATTTTTTTTTGAACCCCCATAGGACAACCTTAAGTGAATTATATACAATCGAGCACTCCTGCCTAAAATATAATCTAATATCCTTGTAATATGCTCTATATTTTTTGGATTGCTACTAGACCCCCTATATTAATGAAGCCAAAACCACTCTATAATTTTTTTAAACCCCCACCCGATAATCTTAAGTAAATTATATATAATCGAGCATTCCTCCCAAAACCACCCTCTATGTACCTCACCATTGCCTCCCAAAAACACCCTAAAATCATAAGTAAATTATATATAAATCAAGCACTCCTCATTAAAACACCCTTTAAAAGCCTCGCAATATGGCTTTCTATTTTTTGGATTGCTATGAGACTCCCTATATTTGCGTAGCCAAAACCGCTCTATATTTTTTTTGAAGGTCCACCAAACAACCTTAAGTAAATTATATACAATTGAGTTCTCCTTCCTAAAACACCCTCTAAAAGTCTTGGCATATACTCTATATTTTTGGGATTCCTACTAGACTCTCTATATTTAGGGAGCCAAAACCGCTCCATATTTGTTTTGATCCCCCACCCATCAATATTAAGTAAATTATATACAATTGAGCATTCCTCCCAAAAAACACGTTATATGAGCCTCACCATTGCCTCCTTATTTTTGGGATCGCTACTAGACTCCTATATTTAGGGGGCCAAAATCGCTACCAATTATTTAACGCTCCCACCCGATAATCATAACTAACTTATATATAATTGAGCACTCCTCCCCAAAACACTTTCTAAGAGATTTGCAATATCTTCTCTATTTTTGGGATTGCTAATAGACTCCCTATATTTAGGGAGCCAAAATCACTCTATATTTTTTTAGAACCCCCACTTAATAATCTTTAGTAAATTATATATAATCGAGCATTCCTTCTAAAAACACCCTCTAAGAGTCTCGTCATTGTCTCCCAAAAATACACTTAAATCATAAGTAAATTATATATAAATCAAGCACTCCTCCCTAAAATACCCTCTAAGAGTCTCACAATATGACTTTTGATTTTCGGGATTACTACTAGACTCCCTATATTTAAGGAGCCAATATCGCTATATATTTTTGTTGCACCCCCACGCGATAACCTTAAATAAATTATATACAATTGAGCACTCCTTCTTAAAACACTCTATAAGAGACTCTAAATATGCTCTTTATTTTTTTGGGATTGCTACAAGACTCCCTATATTTAGGGAGCCAAAATCACCCTATATTTTATTTGAACCCCCACCTGACAACCTTAAGTAAATTATATACAATCGAGCATTCCTCCCAAAAATACCTTCTAAGAGTCTCGCCATTGCCTCCCAAAAATACCCTAAAATTATAAATAGATTATATATAAATCAATCTCTCCTCCCTAAAACACCCTCTAAGAGCCTCTTAAAATGCCTTTTTATTTTTGGGATTGCTACTAGACTTCTTATATTTCGGTATCCAAAACCGTTCAATATTTTTTTTGAATGGCCACCCAAAAACCTTAAATAAATTATATAAAATCGAGCACTCCTCCCTAAAACACCCTCTAAGAGCCTCGCAATATGCTCTCTATTTTTAGGATTCCTACTAGACTCTTTATATTTAAAGAGCCAAAACTGTTCTATATTTTTTTTGAACCCCCACCCGATAACGTTTAGTAAATTATATATAATCGAACATTCCTCCAAAAAATACCCTCTAAGAGCTTCGTTATTGTCTCCCAAAAACACCCTAAAATCATAAGTAAATTATATATAAATCAATTACTTCTCCCTAAAATACTCTCTAAGACCCTTGCAATATGCTTCTCTATTTTTGGAATTGCTACTTGACTCCCTATATTTAAGGAGCCAAAACAGCTCTATTTTTTTTTTAAACACCCACCCGATAACCATAAGTAAATTAGATACAATCAAGTACTCCTTCCTAAAATACTATCTAAGAGCCTCGAAATATGCTCTCTATTTTTTTAGATTACAACGAGACTCCCTATATTTAGAAAGCCAAAACCTCTCCGTATATTATTTGAATTCCCACCTGATAACCTTAAGTAAATTATACACAATCGAGCATTCCTCCCAAAAACACCCTCTAAGAGCCTCGCCATTGCCTCCCAAAAGCGCCTTAAAATGATAAGTAAATTATATATAAATCAAGCACTCCTCTCTAAAACACTCTTTAAGAGCCTCACAATATGCCTCTATTTTTGGGATTGCTACTAGACACCCTATATTTAGGAAGCCAAAACCGCTCCATATTTTTTTTGAACCCTAACCCGACAACCACAAGTATATTATATACAATCGAGCACTACTACCTAAAACACCCTCTAATAACCTAATATGCTATCTATTTTAGGGATTGCTACTACACTCCCTATATTTAGAGAGCTAAAACCGCTCCATATTTTTTTTGATCCCCCACCCGATAACCATAAATAAATTATATACAATCGAGCATTCCTCCCAAAAACACCCTCTAAGGCCTCGACATTGTCTCCAAAAAATACCCTTAAATTATAAGTAAATTATATATAAATCAAGTACTCCTCCCTAAAACACCCTCTAAGAGACTCTCAATATGCCTTTGTATTTTTGAGATTGCTACTAGAATCCTTATATTCAGGGAACCAAAACCACTCCATATTTTTTTTGAACGCCCACCCGACAACCTTAAGTAAATTATATACAATCGAGCACTCTTTCCTAAAATACTCTCTAAAAGCCTAATAATATACTCTCTATTCTTGGGATTGTTACTAGACTACCTATATTTAGGGAGCCAAAACTGCTCCATATATTTTTTGAACCTCCACCTGATAAACTTGAGTAAATTATATACAATCGAGCATTCTTCTAAAAAGCAACCTTTAAGAGCCTTGCCATTGCTTTCTAAAAACATCCTAAAATTATAAGAAAATTATAAATAAATCCAGCACTCCTCTGTAAAACACCCTAAAAGAGCCTCGCAATATGCCATTCTATTTTTAGGATTGCAACTAGACTCCCTATATTTATGTAGCAAAAATAGCTCTATATATTTTTTTTAATGCCCACCCGACAACCTTAAGTAAATTATATACAATCGTACACTCCTCCCTAAAACACCCTCTAAATGCCTCGCAATATGCCTCAATATTTTTAGGATTGCTACTAGACACCATATATTTAAGGAGCCAAAACTGCTCTATTATTTTTTTAAACCCCCACCCAACAACCTTAAGTAAATTATATACAATTGAGCACTCCTCCCTAAAACACCATCTAAGAGTCACGTAATATGCTCTTTATTATTTAGGATTACTACTAGACTTCCTATATTTAGGGAGCCAAAACTGCTCCATATTTTATTTGAACCCCCACCCGATAACCTTAAGTAAATTATACACAATCAAGCATTCCTCCCAAAAACACCCTCTAAGAGCTATGCCAATGCCTCCCAAAAATGACCTTAAATCATAAATAAATTATATATAAATCAAACACTCCTCTCTAAAACACCATCTAAGAGCCTAGCAATATGCCGCTCCATTTTTGGGATTGCTACTAAACTCCCTAAATTTAGGGAGCCAAAATTACTCCATATTTTTTTTAAATACCCACTCGACAACCATCAGTAAATTATCTATAATTGATCACTCCTCCCTAAAACACCCTATAAGTACTATGCAATATGCTCTCTATTTTTGGAATTGCTACTAGACGCCCTATATTTTGGGAGCTAAAACCACTCCATATTTTTTTTGAACCCCCACCCGATAATCTTAAGTAAATTACATACAATCGAGCAGTCCTCCAAAAGACACCATCTAATAGCCTCGCAATATGCTCTCTATTTTTGGAATTGCTAATAGACTCCGTATAATTAGGGAGGCAAAACCACTCTATATTTTTTTTGAACCACCACCCGATAACCTTACGTAAATTATATACAATCAAGCACTCCTCTCTAAAATTTCTCTAAGAACTTCATAATATGCTTTCCATTTTTGGGATTGCTACTAGACTATCTATATTTAGGGAGCCAAAACTACTCCATATTTTTTTTGAATTTCCACTGGACAACCTTAAGTGAATTATATACAATCGAGCACTCCACCCTAAAACACCCTCTAAGAGCCTCACAATATGCTTTCTATTTTTGGGATTACTACTAGACTCCTTATATTTATGGATGCAAAACCGATCCATATTTTTTTTGAACCCCTACACGATAACTTTAAGTTAAATATAGACAATCGAGCATTCCTCCCAAAAACACCTTATATGAGCCTAACCATTGCCTCTATATTTTTTAGATCGCAACTAGACTACCTATATTTGGGGAGCCAAAATGGCTTCTAATTTCTCAAGGCTCCTACACGATAATACTAACTAAATTATTTATAATCGAGCACTCTTTTCTAAAATACTTTCAAGGAGCCTTGCAATATGTTCTTTATTTTTAGGATTGCTACTAGACTCACTATATTTAGGGAACCAAAACCGCTCTATACTTTTTTTGAACCCCCATTCGACAATCATTAGTAAAGTATATATAATCAAGCATTCTTCTAAAAAACATCGTCTAAGAGCCTCACCATTATCTCCCAAAAATACCCTAAAATCATAAGTAAATTATATATAAATCAAGCATATCTCCCTAAAATACCTTCTAAGAGCCTTGTAATATGCCTCTCTATTTTTGGGATTGTTACTAGACTCCCTATATTTAAGAAGCCAAAACTGCTCCATATTATTTTTAAACACGCACCCTATAACCTTAAGTAAATTATATACAATTAGGAACTCCTCTCTAAGAGCCTGGCAATATGCTCTCTATTTTTTGGGATTGCTACTAGACTCCCTATATTTAGGGAGCCAAAATAGCTCCATATTTTGTTTGAACCTCCACCCGATTACCTTAAGTAAATTATACACAATCGAGCATTCCTCACAAAAACACCTTCTAAGAGACTCTCTATTGCCTCCCAAAAATACCATAAAATCATAATTAAATTAGATATAAATCAAGAACACCTTCCTAAAACACCCTCAAAGAGCCTCACAATATGCCTTACTATTTTTGAGATTGCTAATATACTCCCTATATTTAAGGAGCCAAAACCGCTCTATATTTTTTTTGAAGCCCCACCCGATAACCTTAAGTAAATTATATACAATCTAGAACTCCTCCCTAAGACACCCTCTAAGAGCCTAATATGCTCTCTATTTTTAGGATTGCAATACGACACCCTGTATTTAGGGAGCCAAAACCGCTCTATATTTTTTTTGAACCCCCACCCGACAATCTTAAGTAAATTATATATAATTGAGCAATCCTTCCAAAAATACCTTCTAATAGCCTCATAATACGTTCTCTATTTTTGGAATTGCTACTAGACTCCCTATATTTAGGGAGGCAAAACCACTCCATATTTTTTTTGAACCCCTACCCGACAACCTTAAATAAATTATATACAATCGAGCACTTCTTCCTAAAATACCCTCTAAGAATCTCGTAATATGCTCTCTTTTTGGGATTGCTACTAGACTCCCTATATTTAAGGAGCCAAAACTACTCCATATTTTTTTTGAATCCCTATCAGATATTCTTAAGTAAATTATATACAATCGAGCACTCCTCCCTAAAACACCCTCTAAGAGACTCACAATATGTTCTCTCATTTTAGGACTGCTACTAGACTCCTTATATTTAGGGAGCCAGAACAGCTCCATATTTTGTTTGAACCTCCACCCGACAACCTTAAGTAAATTATACACAATCGAGCATTCCTCCCAAAAACATCCTATAAGACCCTTGTCATTGCCTCCCAAAATCATCCTAAAATCATAAGTAAATTATATATAAATCATGCACACCTTCCTAAAACACCAAAGCCTCGCAATATGCCTCACAATTTTTAGGATTGCTACTAGACTCCATATATTTTGGGAGCCAATACCGCTCCATATTTTTTTTGAAGCCCCACCCGACAACCTTAAGTAAATTCTATACAATTGAGCACTCCCCTCTAAGAGCCTAATATGCTCTCTATTTTTGGGATTGCTACAAGACTCCCTTTACTTAGTGAGCCAAAACCACTCTATATATTTTTTGAACCCCCATTCGAAAACCTTAAGTAAATTATATACAATCGAGCATTCCGCCCAAAAACACCTTCTAATAGACTCACAATATGCTCTCTATTTTTTGGATTGCTACTAGACTCCCTATATTTAGGGAGCCAAAACCGCTCCTTATTTTGTTTAAACCCCCACCCAATAACCTTAAGTAAATTAAATGCAATCGAGCACTTCTCTCTAAAACACCCTCTAAAAACCTCGCAATATGCTCTTTATATTTTAAGATTGCTACTAGACTCCCTATATTTAGGGAGCCAATACCTCTCCATATTTTGTTTGAACCCCACCTAGCAACCTTAAGTAAATTATACACAATCGAGCATTCCTCCCAAAAACATCCTCTAAGAGCCTTACTATTGCCTCATAATAACATAATAAAATCATAAGTAAATTATAAATAAATCAAGCACTCCTCCCTAAAACACCCTCTAAGAGCCTCGCAATATACCTTTCTATTTTTGGGATTGCTACTACACTCCCTATATTTAGGGAGCCAAAATCGCTCCATATTTTGTTTGAACACCCACCCGACAACCTTAAGTAAATTATATATAATCGAGCACTCCTCCCTAAAACACCCTCTAAGTGCCTAATATGTTTTCTATTTTTGGGATTGCTACTAGATTTCTTATATTTAGGGAGTTAAAATCGCTTTATATTTTTTTTGAACCCCCACTTGACAACCTTATGTAAATTATATACAATCGAGCATTCCTCCTATAAACACCCTCTGCTAGCCTCGCAATATGCTTTCTATTTTTGAGATTGCTTCTATACTTCCTATATTTAGGGAGCCAAAATTACTCCATATTTTTTTTTGAATCCCCACCCGACAACCTTAAGTAAATTATATACAATCGAGCACTTCTCCCTAATACACCCTCTAAAAGCCTTGCAATATGCTCTATATTTTTGGGATCTACTAGACTGCCTATATTTAGGGAGCCAAAACCGCCCTATATATTTTTTTAAACCCCTACCCGACAACCTTAAGTGTTATGGATCGAGGAGAAAGGAGCTCCTTAAGTGTTTTGATCCGTTATAGATGTTTTATATATAATCGAGCACTCCTTCCTAAAACACCCTCTAAGAGACTCACAATATGCTATCTATTTTTGGGATTACTACTAGACTCCCTATATTTAGGGAGCCAAAATAGCTCCATATTTTTTTTGAACCCACACCTGACAATCTTAAGTAAATTATATACAATCAAGCATTCCTTGAAAAAATACCCTCTAAGAGCCTCGCCATTGCCTCTCAAAAACATCCTAAAATCATAAGTAAATGATATATAAATAAAGCACTCCTCCCTAAAATAACCTCTAAGATACTCGCAATATGCCTTTCTATTTTTGCGATTACTACTAGACTCACTATATTTAGGGAGCCCAAACCACTACATATTTTTTTTGAATGCCCACCTTACAACCTTAAGTAAATTATATACAATCGAGCACTCCTTCCTAAACTACCCGCTAAGAGCAAGGTAATATAATCTCTATTTTTGGGATTGCTACTAGACTCCCTATATTTAGGGAACCAAAACTGCTCTATATTTTTTTTGAACCCCCACCCATCAACTTTAAGTAAATTATAGATAATCAAGTATTCCTTCCAAAAACACCCTCTAAAAGCCTCGCCATTGCCTCCCAAAAACATCCAAAAATCATAAGTAAATTATATATAAATCAAGCACTCCTCCCAAAAATACCTTCTAAGAGCCTCGCAATATGCCTCTATATTTTTAGGATTTCTACAAGACTCTTTATATTTAAGGAGCCAAAACCGCTCCATATTTGTTTTGAACCCCCACCCAAAAACCTTAAGTAAATTATATACGATTGAGCACTCCTCCCTAAATCACCCTTTAAGAGCCTCGCAATATGCTCTCTATTTTCTGGGATTGCTACTAGACTCTTTATATTTAGAAAACCAAACCCACTCCATATTTTGTTTGAACCTCTACTCGACAACCTAAAGTAAATTATACACAATCGAGCATTCCTACTAAAACACCCTCTAAGAGCCATGTAATTGCCTTCTAAAAACACCCAAAAATCATAAGTAAATTATATATAAATAAAGCACTCCTTCCTAAAATACCATCTAAGAGCCTCGCAACATGCCTCTCTATTTTGGGATTGCTACTAGACTGCCTATATTTTAGGAGCCAAAATTGCTCTATATTATTTTTGAACCCCCACCCGACAACTTTAAGTAAATTATATACAATCAAGTACTACTCCCTAAAACACCCTCTAAGAGCCTAATATGCTCTCTATTTTTGGGATTGCTACTAAACTTTTTATATTTAGGGAGCCACTCTATCTTTTTTTTGAAGGCTCACCTGACAACCTTACGTAAATTATATACAATCGAGTATTCCTTCTAAAAACACCCCCTAATAGCCTTGCAATATGCTCTCTATTTTTGGGATTGCTACTAGACTCCCTATATTTAGGGAGCCAAAACCCCTCTGTATTTTTTTTGAACCCCCACTCGACAACCTTAAGTAAATTATATACAATCGAGCACTCCTCCCTAAAACACCCTATAAGTGCCTCGCAATATGCACCTCGTAATACAATCAAGTATTCCTCCCAAAAACACCTTATATGAGGCTCGCCATTGCCTTCTTATTTTTAGGATCACTACTTGACTACCTATATTTGGGGAATAAAAATTGCCCCTAATTTTTCAAGACTCCTACTCGATAATCATAACAAAATTATATACAATCGAGTACTCCTTCCTAAAACACTTTCTAAGAGCCTCACAATATGCTCTCTATTTTTGGGATTGCTACTAGACTCCCTATATTTAAAAAGCCAAAACTGCTCTATATTTTTTTTTAACCCCTACCCGACAACCTTTAGTAAATTATATATGATCGAGCATTCCTCCCAAAAACACCCTATAAGATCCTAGCCCTTGCCTCCCATAAATACCCTAAAATCATAAGTAAATTATATATAAATCAAACACTCATCCCTATAACACCCTCTAAGAGTCTCGCAATATGTCACTCTATTTTTGGGATTGATACTAGACTCCCTATATTTAAGAAGCCAAAACCGCACTATATTTTTTTTATACATCCACCCGATAACCTAAGTAAATTATATATAATCGAGCACTCCTCCCTAAAACAATCTCTAAGAGCCTCGCAATATCATCTCTATTTTTTGAAATTACTACTAGATTCCCTATATTTAGGGATCCAAAATAGCTCCATATTTTGTTTGAACCTCCACCCGACAACCTTAAGTAAATTATACATAATCGAGCACTCCTCCCTAAAACACCCTCTAAGAGCCTCGCCATTGCCTCCCAAAAATACCAAAAAATAATAAGTAAATTATATATAAATCAAGCACTTCTTCTTAAAACACCCACTATGGTATGCCTCACTATTTTTGGGATTGCAACTAGACTCGCTATATTTAGGGAGCCAAAACCGCTCCATATTTTTTTTGAATACCCACCCGATAACCTTAAGTAAATTATATACAATCGAGCACTCCTCCCTAAAACACCCTCTAAGAGCCTAATATGTTCTTTATTTTTGGGATTGCTACAAGGTTCCCTTTACTTAGGGAGCCAAAACTGCTCCAAATTTTTTTGAACCCCCACCCGATAACCTTAAGTAAATTATATACAATCAAGTATTCCTGCCAAAACACCCTCTAATAGATTCGCAATATGCTCTCTATTTTTTTGAAACCCTACCCAACAATCTTAAGTAAATTATATGCAATCGAGCACTCCTCCCTAAAACACCCTCTAAGCTAGAACCTCGCATTATGCTCTCTATTTTTTTGGATTGCTACTAGACTCCCTATATTTAAGGAGCCAATACCTTTCAATATTTTGTTTGAACCCCCACCCGACAACCTTAAGTAAATTATACACAATCGAGCATTCCTCCCAAAAACACCCTCTAAGAGCCTCGTCATTGCCTTCCAAAAACACGTTAAAATCATAAGGAAATTATATATAAGTCAAGCACTCCTTCCTAAAACACCGTATAAGAGCCTCGCAATATGCCACTCTATTTTTGGGATTGTTACTACACTCCCTATATTTAGGAAACCAAAATTTCTCTATATTTTTTTTGAACCCCCACCCAACAATCTTAAGTAAATTATATACAAACGAGCACTCCTCTCTAAAACACCCTCTAAGAGCCTAATATGCTCTCTATTTTTGGGATTGCTACTAGACTCTTTATATTTAGGGATCCAAAACTACTCCATATTTTTTTTGAACCCTCACTTGACAACCTTATGTAAATTATGTACAAGCGAGCATTCCTCCAATAAACACCCTCTAATAGCCTCGCAATATGCACTCTATTTTTGGGATTGCTTCTATACTCCCTATATTTAGGGAGCCAAAATCGCTCTATATTTTTTTTGAACCCCCTCCTGACGACTTTAAGTAAATTATATACAATCGAGAACTCCTCCATAAAATACCCTGTAAGAGCCTCATAATATGCTCTCTATTTTTGGGAATACTACTAGACTCCCTATATTTAGGGAACCAAAATTGCCCCATATTTTTTTTGAACCCCCACCAAACAACCTTAAGTGAATTATATACAATCGATCACTCCTTCCTAAAACACTCCCTAAGAGACTCATAATATGCTCCCTATTTTTGGGATTGCTACTAGACTCCCTATATTTAGGGAGCCAAAACCATATCATATTTTTTTCCCACACCTGACAACCTTAAGTAAATTATGTATAATCAAACATTCCTCCCAAAAATAACCTCTAAGAGTCTCACCATTGCCTCCCAAAAATACCCTAAAATCATAAGTAAATTATATATAAATCAAACACTCCTCTCTAAAACACCCTCTAAGTGACTCGCAATATGCCGTTCTATTTTTGGGATTACTACTAGACTCCATATATTAAGAGAGCCAAAGTCGTTGTATATTTTTTTCGAACACCCACCCAAACTCTTTAAGTAAATTATATATAATCGAGCACTCCTTCCTAAAATACCCTCTAAGAGCCTAGTAATATGCTCTCTTTTTTTGGGATTGCTACTAGACTCCCTATAGTTAGGGAGCCAAAACTGCTCCATATTGTTTTTAAACCCCCACCTATTAACCTTAATAAATTATATACAATTAAGTATTCCTCCCAAAAATACCCTCTAAAAGCCTCGCTATTGCCTCCTAAAAACACATAAAAATCATAAGTAAATTATATATAAATCAAGCACTCCTCCCTAAAACACCCTCTAAAAGCCTCGCAATATGCCTATCTATTTTTGGGATTGCTACTAGACTCTTTATATTTAGGTAGCCAAAACCGCTCTTTATTTTTTTTGAATGTTGACCCGACAACCTTAAGTAAATTATATACAATCGAGCACTCCTTCTTAAAATATCCTCTAAGAGCTTCGCAATATGCTCTCTATTTATGGGCTTGCTACAAGACTCCCTATATTTAGAGAGCAAAAACCGCTCTATATTATTTTTGAACCCCTATCCATCAACCTTAAGTAAATTATATACAATCGAGTATTCCTTCCAAAAGCACCTTATATGAGCCTCACTATTGCCTCCTTATTTTTGGGATTGCTACTTGACTACCTATATTTGGGGAGCCAAAATCGCTCCTATTTTCTCAAGGCTCCTACTCGATAATCATAACTAAATTATACACAATTGAGCACTCCTTCATAAAACACTTTCTAAGAGCCTCACAATATGGTCTCTATTTTTGGGATTGCTACTAGACTACCTAAATTTAGCGAGCCAAAACCGCTCTATATTTTTTTTAAACCCCTACCCAACAACCTTTTATAAATTATATATAATTGAGCATTCCTCCTAAGAATACCCTCTAAAAGCCTTGCCATTGCCTCCCAAAAACACCCTAAAATCATATATTAATTATATATAAATTAAGAACTCCTTCCTAAAACACCCTGTAAGAGCCTCGCAATATGCCTCTCTATTTTTGGGATTGCTAGTAGACTCCCTATATTTAAGAAGCCAAAACCGCTCTATATTTTTTTTGAACACCCACCCGATAACCTTAAGTAAATTTTATACAATCGAGCACACCTCCCTAAAACATTCTCTAAAAGCCTTATAATATCCTCTCTATTTTTTTGGATTGCTACTAGACTCCCTATATTTAGGGAGCCAAAACAGCTCTATATTTTGTTTGAACCTCCACCCGACAACCTTTGGTAAATTATACACAATCGAGCATTCCTCCCAAAAATGTCCTCTAGGAGCCTCGCCATTGCCTCACAAAAACACCCTAAAATCATAAGTAAATTATATATAAATCAAGCACTCCTTCCTAAAACACCCTCTAAGAGCCTCACAATATATCTCACTATTTTTAGGATTGCTACTATACTCCCTATATTTAGGGTGGCAAAATCGCCCAATATTTTTTTGAAGCCCCACCCGACAACCTTACATAAAATATATACAATCGAGAACTCCTTCCTAAAACACCCTCTAAGAGCCTAATATGCTCTCTATTTTCGGGATTGCTATAAGACTTTCTTTACTTAGAGAGCCAAAACCGCTCTATATTATTTTTGAACCCCCACTCGATAATCTTAAGTAACTTATATACAATCGAGCATTCTTGCCAAAAACACCCTCTAATAGACTTGCAATATGCTCTCTATTTTTGAGATTGCTACTAGACTCCCTATATTTAGGGAGCCAAAACCACTCCATATTTTTTTTGAACCCCCATCCAACAACTTTAAATAAATTATATGCAATCGAACACTCCTCCCTAAAACACCCTCTAAGAGCCTTGTAAGATGCTCTCTATTTTTTAGGATTTCTACTAGACTTCCTAAATTTAGGGATCTAATACCTCTCCATATTTTATTTGAACCACCACCAGACAACCTTAAGTAAATTATACATAATCGAGTATTCCTTTGAAAAACACCCTCTAAGAGCCTTGCCATTACCTCCCCAAAACACCCTAAAATCATAAGTAAATATATATATGTCAAGCACTCCTCCCTAAAATACCCTCTAAGAGCCTCGCAACATGCCTCTCTATTTTTGGGATTGATACTAGACACCCTATATTTAGGAAGCCAAAATCGCTCCATATTTTTTTTGACCCCCCACCCGACAACCTCAAGTAAATTATTTACTTATAATTATCAGGTGGGGGTCCTGAGAAAAAAGGTAGTAATTTTTGCTCCCCAAAAATAGGGAGTTTGTTAACAATTGTAAAAATAAAGGATATTTTGGGAAGAAGTACTCGATTTTTATATAATTTACTTGGAAATATTGGGTGGGGGTCATTATAAAATAAGAAGCAATTTTAGCACCCTAAAATATAAAGAGTCTAGTATCGATCCAAAGAATAGGGAGGCACATGGTGAGACTATTGAAAAGTTTTAGGAATGACTGCTCAATTTGTTTATAATTTACTTATAATTATCGGGCGGGGGTCCTGAAAAAATAAGAATCGATTTTGGTTTCTCAAATATAGAGAGTCTTGTAGTGATCCTAAAATTGGAATGCCCATAGCTAGCTTTTAAAGGAGTAGTATTCAATTTTTTTATAATTTATTTATGGTTATTAGGAGGGGTTGTGAGAAAGTAGGGAGCGATTATTGCTCTCACAATATTGGGTATCTGGTAGCAATCCCAAAGATAGGAAGGCACATAGCAATGCTCTTGGAGGATATTTTAAGAAGGAGTGCTCGATTTGTATTATATACTTTTGGTTGTCGGGTAAGGGTCCTGAGAAAAATATGAAGCAATTTTGATATCACAAATATAAGGAATCTAGAAGCGATCAGAAAAATAGGGAGGCATTAGAGGGTGTTTTGGGAAGAAGTACATGATTTATATATAATTTACTTATGGTTGTTACGTAAGATCCTTAAAAAATAGGGAGCGATTTTAGCTTCCTAAATATAGGGAACCTCATAGCGATCCCTAAAATAAATAAGTAAGACAAGGCTCTTTGAGAGTATTTTGGAAAGTAGTGCTCGATTTATATATAACTTATTTATGCTTGTCGGGTCGAAGTCTTGAGAAAATAAGGAGCAATTTTAGCTCCCCAAATTTAGAGAGTCCATTATAGATACATGGTGAGGCTCTTGGACGGTATTTTGAAAAGAAGTACACGATTTGTATATAATTTACTTATGATTGTTAGGTAGGTGTCCTAAGAAAATAGGAACCAATTTTGGCTTCTCAAATGTAGGTAGAGATCCCAAGGTATATTGTGAGGGAGGGAATTTTGTATAGAAGTACTCAATTTGTATATAATTTACTTATGGCTGTCGGACGGGGATCCTGAGAAAACATAAGCACTTTTGGCTCCCTAAATATAAGGAGTCTGTTAGTGATCTCTATATTAGAAAAGCACATGGCTAGGCTTTTCGATGGTGTTTTAAAGAGATATGATACATTTGCTTATAGTTGTTGGGTAGGGGTCTTGAAAAAATAGGGAGCGATTTTGACTCCCCTAATATAGGGAGTTTGATAGTAATTATAAAATTAGGAAGGTACATTACGAGACTCTTAGAGGGTGGTTTGGAAAGGATTGCATAATTTTAATATAATTTACTTATGGTTGTCAAGTGGGGATCCTTAGAAATTATGAAGTGATTTTTGGGGGTCTTTAATACAATTTTAATATAATACACTTAAAGAGCCTTATCGTATATCTCTCTATTTTTGGGATCACTACCAGACCCTCTACATTAAGGGAGCTAAAATTTAATTATACCCTATTTTCTCAGGACCCCACCAGATAACCATAAGTAAATTATATTCAAATTGAGCACTCATCTCCAAATCTCCCTCCAAGAGACATGCCATGCACCTCATCTATTTTTTGGATCAGTACCAAACTCCCTATATTTGGGAAGCCAAAATCTCTCATTAATTTCTGAGGACCCCCACCAGACAACCATAAATAAACTATATAAAAAAATACTCCATCCCAAAATACTCTCCAAGAGTCCCGCCAAGTGCCTCCCTCTTTTTGGGTTCACTAGTAGACTCCCTATATTTGGGGAGCCAAAATTGCTCCATATTTCTTCAGAACTCCCACCAGAAAACTATAAGTAAATTATATTCAAATCAAGCCCTGCCCTTCTTTCCAAAATGTCCTCCAAAAGCCTTATTATGCACCTTCCTATTTTAGAGATCCCTATTAGACTCCCTATATTTGGGGTCCCGAAAGCACTCTTTATTTCATCAAGACTCCCACTAGATAACCATAAGTAAATTATACACTCCTTCCTAAAGCACCCTCCAAAAGCCTCATTATATGCCTCCCTATTTTTGAGATTACTGCAAGACTCCCTATATTTGGGGAGCCATAATCACTTCCTATTTTCTTACGATCCTTTCTAATAACCATTAAAAAATTATATTAAAATCAAAAACTACTCCCTAAAATACCCTCCGAGAGCCTCGCTGTGGGTGTCCCTATTTTTAGGATTGCTCTTAACTTTTTATACTTAAGGATCACTATCAGACTTTCTTTATTTAGGGAGACAAAATCACTCCTTATTTTCTTAGGACCCCCACCTAATAACCATAACTAAATTATATACAAATCGAGCACTTATCCCCAAAACTCCGTATAATAGTTTCTCTATACGCCTCACCATAACTAAATTTTAGCCCCCTTAATATAGAGAGTCTGGTAGTGATCCCAAAAATAGGGAGATAGACGGTGAGGTTCTTAAAGTGTGTTTTTAGTAAACACACTGCGAGGCTCTTGAAGTGTATTTTATAGAGGAGTGCTCTTTTTGTATATAATTTACTTATATTTGTGCAGGGATATTGGGGAAAATAGGGAGCGATTTTGGCACCCAAATATTGGTAGTATGATAGTGATCTCAAAAATAAGAGGCATATAACGAAGATCTTAGAGGATATTTTGGGTATGAGTGCTCACTTTGTATATATTTACTTATGAGGTCTTAAGAAAATAAGGAACGATTTTGGTTCCCCAATATAGGAAGTCTGTTAGTGATCCTAAAATTAGTGAGGCACATGGCAAGGCTTTTGTGTTTTTGGAAGAAATGTTTGACTTGTATAAAATTTACTTATGGTTGTTGGATGAGGGTCTTGAGAAAAAAATTAAACAATTTTGGCTTTTTAAAATTAGGAAGTCTGGTAGTGATCCAAAAAATAGGGAGACACATGTTTTTAGAGGGTGTATTGAGGAGAAGTGCTCGATTTGTATATAATTTACTTATGTTTATTGGGTAGGGTTCCTGAGAAAATAGGGAGTGATTTTAGCTGCTTAAATAAAAAGTCTATTAGCAATCCCTAAAATAACTTCGCATATGGCAAGGCTCTAGAAGGGTATTTTGGGGAGGAGTGCTCGATTTGTATATAATTTATTTATAATTATTGGTGGGTATCCTGAGAAAATAGGAAATAATTTCTGCTCTAAAAATTTTGGGAGTCTGATAGCGATCCCAAAAATACAAAGGTTTATGACAAGGCTCTTGGAGGGTGTTTTTGGGAGGAAAACTCGATTTTATATAATTTATTTATGGTTGTTGTGTGGGGATCCTTAAAAAAAAAGAAGTGATTTTGCACCCAAATATAGAGTCTGGTACCAATCCAAATAATTGGGAGGTGTATGGCGAGACTTTTAGAGAAAGTTTTGGAAATGAGGCCTTGATTAGTATATAATTTTCCTATAATTGTTAGGAGGGGGTTCAGAGAAAATAGGAAGCGATTTTGGTTTCTCAAATATAGCGAGTCTGGTAGTGATCCCAAAATTTAGGATACCCATAGCTAACTATTCGAGGGTATTTTGGATAGTAGTGCTCGATTTTTATATAATTTATTTATAGTTATTATATACATTGTTGAGAAAATAGGGAGTAATTATGGCTCTCCAAATATAGGTTGTCTTATAGTGATCCCAAAGATATAGAGGCACGTGGTGAGGCACTTGGAGGGTATTTTGATAATGAGTGTTTAATATGTATATAATTTACTTATAGTATATCATTTACTTATGGGTGTCGGGTGGGGGTCTTGAGAAAATAGGGAGCATTTTGACTCCCTAAATATAGAAAGTCTGGTAGCGATCCAAAAAATAGGGAGGCACATAAAAAGGCTCTTAAAGGGTATTTTGGGGTGGAGTGCTCGATTTGTATATAATTTACTTATGGTTATTGGGTGGGGGTCCTATAAAAATCTGGAGCTATTTTGGCACTCTAAATATGGGAAGTTTGGAAACGATCCTAAAAATACGGAGGCATATGGTGAGACATATGGAAGGTGTTTTAGGAAGGAGGGTTCTATTTATACATAATTTACTCATGGTTGTTGGGTAGGGTTCTGAGAAAATTAGGTGATATTTTGGCTCCTTAAATATAGGAAGTCTGGTAATGATCCTAAAAAAAATAGAGGCGCACATAGCAAGGCTCTTGGAGGGTATTTACAAGAGTAGTGCTTGATTTTTATACAATTTATTTATGTTTGTCGGGTGAAGGTCGGCTGTGATTTTAGCTCCCTAAATGTAGGGAGTCTTGTAGTAATGCTAAAAATAAGAAGGTAAATAGCGAGGCTCTTGGAGGGTCTTTTGGGAATGAGTGTTCGGTACATAATTTACATACGATTGTCAGATGGGGTATCCTAAAAAAATAGGAAATTATTTTTATGCCCAAAATATAGGGAATCTAGTAATGATCCTAAAAATAGAGAGGCACATGGGGAGACTATTAGAGAATATTTTGGGAAGGAGTAATCTATTTGTCTATAATTTACTTATGGTTATCGGGTGGGGTCCTTAAAAACTAGGAAGCAATTTTGGCTTCCTAAATATTGGTAGCTGGAAAGCGATCCTTAAAATAATGAGGCACATAGAGACTCTTGGAGAGTATTTTAGGGAGGAGTGCTTGATTTGTATATAATTTACTTATGGTCGTCGGGTAGGGGTCCTGAGAAAATAGAAAACGATTTTGGCTTTCCAAATATAGTGAGTCTGGTTGTGATCCCAAAACTAGGTAGTCACATGGCGGGGCTCTTAAAGGGTAATTTGGGAAGAAGTACTCTTTTTATGTATAATTTACTTATTGGTGTCTGGAGGGGTTCGAAAAAAATAGGGAGCGATATTGGCTCCTAAATATAAGGAGTATGGTAGTGATTCCAAAAACAGAAGGCATATGACAAGGTTCTTAGAAGGTATTTTGGGTAGAAGTGCTCTACTTATAAGCAATTTACTTATGGTAGTCATGTAGGGGTCTTGAGAAAATAGGAAGCGATTTTGGTTTCCCAAATATAAGGAGTCAGTTAGCGATACTAAAATTAGGGAAATACATGGCAAGGATTTTGGAAAGTATTTTGTGAAGGAATGCTTGATTTGTAAATAATTTATTTATGATTATCAGGAGGGGGTCTTGAGAAAATATGGAGTAATTATGACTCCCAAAATTAGGGAGTTTGGTAGCAATCCTCAAAATAGAGATGCACGTGGCTATGCTTTTAGAGGGAGTTTTAGAGAAAAGTGCCTCTCTAAAACACCCTCTAAGACATAAGTGCCTCTCTAAAATCTAACTAAATTATATATAAATGGAGCACTCCTCTCTAAAACACCCTCTAAGAGCCTCGCAACATGCATCTCTATTTTAAGGATTGCTACTAGACTCCCTATATTTAGGGAGCCAAAATCGCTCCATATTTTTTTTGAACCCCCACCTGACAATCTTAAGTAAATTATAAACAATCGAGCACTCCTTTTTAAAACACCCTCTAAGTGCCTAATATTGTCTTCGTTTTTGGGAATGCTACTAGACACCCTATATTTAGGAAGCCAAAACTGCTTCATATTTTTTTTGAACCCCCACCCGACAACTTTAAGAAAATTATATACAATCGAGTATTCCTCCTAAAAATACCCTCTAACAGCCTCGCAATATGCTCACTATTTTTGGGATTGCTACAAGACTCCCTAGATTTAGGGAGCCAAAACCACTCCATATTTTTTTGAACCCCCACTCGATAACCTTAAGTAAATCATATATAATCGAGCACTCCTCTTTAAAATACCCTCTAAGAGCCTTGTAATATGCTCTCTATTTTTTGGATTGCTACTAAACTCCCTATATTTAGGGAGCCAAAATCGCCCCATATTTTTTATGAACCCCCACTCCACAACCTTAAGTGAATTATATACAGTCAACAACTCCTCCCTAAAACACCCGCTATGAGACTCATAATATACTCTCTATTTTTGGTATTGCTACTAGCTCCCTATATTTAGGGAGCCAAAATCGTACCATAATTTTTTGAACCCACACCCGACAACCTTAAGTAAATTATATACAATCGAGCATTCCTCCCAAAAATACCCTTTAAGAGGCTCGCCATTGCCTCCAAAAAACACCCTAAAATCATAAGTAAATTATATATAAATCAAGCACACATTCCTAAAACACCCACTTAGAAACTCGCAATATGCCTCTCTATTTTTGGGATTTCTACTAGACTCCCAATATTTAGGGAGCCAAAACCGCTCCATATTTTTCTTGAACGCCCACTTGACAACCTTAAGTAAATTATATATAATCGAGCACTCCTTCCTAAAACACCCTCTAAGAGCATGGTAATATATCTTTCTATTTTTGGGATTGCTACTAGACTCCTTATATTTAGAAAGCCAAAATCACTCTATATTTTTTTTGAACCCCCACCCATCAACCTTAAGTAAATTACATACAATCAAGTATTTCTCCCAAAAACACCCTCTAAGAGCCTCACCATTGCTTCCCAAAAACACCCAAAAATCATAAGTAAATTATATATAAATCAAGCACTCCTCCCTAAAACATCCTCTAAAAGCCTCGCAATATGCCTCTCTTTTTTTAGGATTGCTACAAGACTCCCTATATTTAAGGAGGCAAAACTGCTCCATATCATTTTTAAAACCCCACCCGACAACCTTAAGTAAATTATATATGCTTGAGCACTCCTCCCAAAAACATCCTCTAAGAGCTTCGCAATATGCTCACTATTTTTTGGGATTGCCTAGACTCCTAATATTTAGGGAACTAAAACCGCTTCATATTTTGTTTGAAACCCCACCCAACAACCTTAAGTAAATTATACACAATCGAGCATTCCTCCCAAAAACACCCTCTAAGAGCATCGCCACTACCTCCCAAAAATACCCTAAAATCATAAGTAAATTATATATAAATCAAGAACTCCTCCCTTAAATACCCTCTAAGAGTCTCGCAATATGTCTCTCTATTTTTGGGATTGCTACTAGACTCCCTATATTTAAGGAACCAAAATCACTCCATATATTTTTTGAACCCCCACCCAATAACCTTAAGTAAATTATATAAAATCGAGTACTCCTCCCTAAAACATCCTCTAAGAGCCTCGCAATATGCTCTGTATTTTTGGGATTGCTACTAGACTCCTTTTATTTAGGGAGCCAAAATAGTTCTATATTTTTTTAGAACCCCCAGGCGATAACCTTAAATAAATTATATAAAATCGAGCACTTCTCCTAAAAACACCATCTAATAGCCTCACGATATGCTTTCTATTTTAAGGATTGCTACTAGACTCCCTATACTTAGCAAAACCGCTCTATATTTTTTTTAAACTCTCATCCGACAACCTTAATTAGATTATATACAATTGGGCACTCCTTCCTAAAATACCCTTTAAGAGCATCACAATATGCTCTCTATTTTTGGGATTGCGACTCGACTCCCAATATTTAGAGAGCTAAAACTGTTCGATATTTTTTTTGAACCCCCACCGGACAACCTTAAGTGAATTATATACAATCAAGCACTCCTCTCTAAAATACCCTCTAAGAGCCTCGCAATATGCTCTCTATTTTTGGGATTGCTACAAGACTCCTTATATTTAGGGAGCCAAAATTGCTCCATATTTTTTTTGAACCCCCAACAGACAACCTTAAGTGAATATTATATAATCGAGCACTCCTCCCTAAAACACCCTCTAAGAGTCTCGCAATATGCTCTCTATTTTTGGGATTGCTACTAGACTCCTTATATTTAAAGAGCCAAAACCACTCAATATTTTTTTAAAACCCCCACCCGATAACCTTAAGTAAATTACATACAATCGAGAAATCCTCGCAAAAACCCCCTCTAAGTGCTTCACGATTGCCTTCCAAAAACACCCTAAAATTATAAGTAAATTATTTATAAATCATAGACACCTTCCTAAAACACCCTCGAAGAGCCTCGCAATCTGCCTTTCTATTTTTGGGATTGCTACTAGATACCCTATATGAAGGTAGCCAAAATTGCTCCAAAATTTTTTTGAACACCTACCCGATAACCTTAAGTAAATTATATACAACCCAGCACTCCTCCCTAAAACACCCTCTAAGAGCTTCACAATATGCTCTCTATTTTTGGGATTGCTACTAGACTCCTGATATTTAGGGAGCCAAAATCGCTCCATATTTTTTTTGAACCCCTACCCGTCAACCTTAAGTAAATTATATACAATCGAGTATTCATCCGAAAAACACGTTATATGAGCATCGCCATTGCCTCCTTATTTTTTGGATCGCTACAAGACTCCCAATATTTGGGGAGCCAAAATCGCTCTCAATTTCTCAAGGCTCCCACCCGATAATTATAACTAAAATATATACAATCGAGCACTCTTCCATAAAGTACTTTCTAAGAGCCTCGCAATATGCACTTTATTTTTTAGATTACTACAAGACTCCCTATATTTAGGTAGCCAAAACTACTTTATATTTTTTTTAAACCACCACCTGACAACCTTTAGTAAATTATATTTAATCGTGCATTCCTCCCAAAAACACCCTCTAAGAGCCTCGCCACTGCCTACCAAAAATACCCTAAAATAATCAGTAAATTATATATAAATTAAGCACTTCTTTCTAAAATACCCTCTAAGAGGCACGTAATATGCCTCTCTATTTTGGGATTGCTACTAGACTACCTATATTTAAGGAGCCAAAACCGTTCCATATTTTTTTTGACCCCCCACCCGACAACCTTAAGTAAATTATATACAATCGAGTACACATCTCTAAAACACTCTCTAACAGCCTCGCAATATGCTCTCTATTTTTTGGAATTGCTACTAGACTCCCTTTATTTAGGGAGTCAAAACAGCTTAATATTTTGTTTGAACCCCACCCGATAAACTTAAGTAAATTATACATAATCGAGTATTTCTCCCAAGAACACCCTCTAAGAGCCTCGCCATTGCCTTCCATAAACACCCAAAAATCATAAGTAAATTATATACAAATCAAGCACCCCGCCCTAAAACACCCTTTATGAGCCATGCAATATGCCTATCTATTTTAGGGATTGCTACTAAACTCCCTATATTTAGGGAGCCAAAACCACTCCATATTTTTTTTAAACCCCCACCTAACAACCTTAAGTAAATTTTATACAATCGAGCACTCCTTCCTAAAATACTCTCTAAGAGCCTAATAAGATCTCTATTTTTGGGATTACTACTAGACTCCCTATAATTAGGGAGCCAAAATCGATCTATATTTTTTTTAAACCCCCACCTGATAACCTTAAGTAAATTATATACAATCGAGCATTTATCCAAAAAGCACCTTCTAATAGCCTCGCAATATGCTCTCTATTTTTGGGATTGCTACTAGACTCCCAATATTTAGGTAACCAAAATTGCTCCATATGTTTTTTGAACCCCCACGCGAGAACCTTAAGTAAATTATACACAATCCAGCACTCATTTTTAAAACACCCTCTAAGAGCCTCGCAATATGCTCTCTATTTTTTGGATTGCTACCAGACTCCCTATATTTAGGGAGCCAAAATTGCCCCATATTTTTTTTGAACCCCCACCCGACAACCTTAAGTGAATTATATACAATCGAGCACTCCTTCCTAAAACACCCTCTAAAGACTCACAATATTCTCTCTAATTTTGGGATTGCTACTAGACTCTATATTTAGGGAGCCAAAACCGCTCCATATTTTTTTTTGAATCCACACCTGAAAACCTTAAGTAAATTATATACAATCGAGCATTCCTCTCAAAAACACCCTCTAAGAGCCTCGTCATTGCCTCCCAAAAACAACCTAAAAATCAAGCACTCCTACCTAAAACACCCTCTAAGAGACTCGCACTATGCCTTTCTATTTTTAGGATTGCTACTAGACTCCATATATTTAGGGATCCAAAACTGCACCGTATTTTTTTTGAACGCCCACCCGACAACCTAAAGTAAATTATATACAATCGAGTACTCCTTCCTAAAACACCCTATAAGAGCCTAGTAATATGCTCTCTATTTTTTGTATTGCTACTAGACTCTCTATATTTAGGAAGCAAAAACCACTCCATATTTTTTTTGAACCCCCACCCGTCAACCTTAAGTAAATTATATACAATCGAGCATTCCTTTCAAAAACACCTTTTAAGAGCCTCGCTATTGCCTCCCAAAAATATCCAAAAATTTTAAGTAAATTATATATAAATCAAGCAGTCCTCCCTAAAACACCCTCTAAGAGCCTCCCAATATGCCTCTCTATTTTTAGGATTGTTACTAGACTCTCTATATTTAAGGAGACAAAATCGCTCAATATTTTTTTTGAACCCCACCCGACAACCTTAAGTAAATTATATACAATCAAGCACTCCTCCCAAAAACACCCTTTTAGAGCCTAATATTCTCTCTATTTTTGGGATTACTACTAGACTCCCTATATTTAGGGAGTCAAAATCGCAACATAATTTTTTGAACCCCCCACCCGATAACCTCAAGTAAATTATATACAATCGAGCATTCCTCCTAAAAACACCCTCTAATTGGCCCATAATATACTCCCTATCTTTGGGATTGCTACTAGACTCTCTATATATAGGGTGCCAAAATCACATTATATTTTTTTTAAACCCCCACCCGACAACCATAAGTAAATTATAAACAATCGAGAACTCCTCCCTAAAACACCCTCTAAGAGCCTCGCAATATACTTTCTATTTTTGGGATTGCTACTAGACTCCCTATATTTAGGGAGCCAAAATCGCCTTATATTTTTTTTGAACTTCCATTCGACAACCTTAAGTGAATTATATATAATCGAGCACTCCTCCCTAAAACACCCTCTAAGAGATTTGCAATATGATCTCTATTTTTGGTATTGCTACTAGACTCCCTATATTTATGGAGCAAAATCCAATTCATATTTTTTTTTCAACCCCCATCTGAAAACCTTAAGTAAATTATATGTAATTGAGCATTCCTCCATAAAACACCCTTTAAGAGCCTCATCATTGCCTTTCAAAAAGACCTTAAAATCATATGTAAATTATATATAAATTAAGCAGTTCTCCCTAAAACACCCTCTAAGAGACTCGCAATATGCCTTTCTATTTATGGGAATGCTACTAGACTCTATATATTTAGGGAGCCAAAACCGCTCTATAATTTTTTTAAACGCCCACCCGATAACCTTAAGTAAATTATATACAATCGAGCTCGCCTTCTTAAAACACCCTCTAAGAGCCTGGTAAAATGCTTTCTATTTTTGGGATTGATACCAAACTCGCTATATTTAGGGAGCCAAAATCGCTTTATATTTTTTTTGAACCCTCACCCATCAATCGTAAGTAAATTTTACACAATCGAGTATTCCTCCCAAAAACACCGTCTAAGTGCCTCGCCATTGTCACCCGAAAACACCCAAAAATCATAAGTAAAGTATATATAAATAAAACACTCCCCCCTAAAATACCCGCGAAGAGCCTCAAAATATGCCTCTCTATTTTTAGGATTGCTACTACACTCTCTATATTTAAGAAGCCAAAACCACTCTATATTTTTTTTGAACCCCCACCCAACAGTCTTAAGGAAATTATACACAAATCTAGCATTCCTCTCAAAAATACCCTATAAGAGCCTCACCATTGGCTCCCAAAAATATCCTAAAATTATAAGTAAATTATATATAAATCAAGCACTCCTCCCTAAAACACCATCTAAGAGTCTTGTAATATGCCTCTCTATTTTTTGGATTACTACTAGACTCCTTGTATTTAGGGAGCCAAAATTATTTAATATTTCTTTTGAACCCCCACCCGAGAACCTTAAGTAAATTATATACAATCGAGCACTGTGCCTTAAAACACCCTCTAAAAACCTTATAATTTGCTCTCTATTTTTGGGATTGCTACTAGACTCCCTATATTTAGGGAGCCAAAATAGATCAATATTTATTATGAACCCCCACCCGATAACCTTAAATAAATTATATATAATCAACTATTCCTCCCAAAAACACCAACTAATAGCCTCGCAATATGCTATCTATTTTTGGAATTGCTACTAGACGCCCTATATTTAGGGAGGCAAAATTGCTCCATATTTTTTTTAAACCGCTATCCGAAAACCAAAAGTAAATTATATATATTCGAGCACTCCTCCCTAAAATACCCTCTAAGAGCCTCGCAATATGCTCTCTATTTTTGGGATTGCTACTAGACTCTCTATATTTAGGTAGCCAAAACCACTCTATAATATTTTTGAACCCCCACAGGACAACCTTAAGTGAATTATATAAAATCGAGCACTCCTCCCTAAAACACCCTCTAACAATCTTGCAATATACTCTCAATTTCTGGGATTGCTACTAGACTCCTTATATTTAGGGAGAAAAAACCGCTCTATATTTTTTTTGAACCCCTACAGGGCAACCTAAAGTAAATTATATACAATCGAGCATTTCTCCCAAAAACACCATCTAATAGCCTCATAATATGCTCTCTATTTTTGAGATTGCTACTAGACTCCCTATATTTATGGAGCCAAAACTGCTCTATATTTTTTTTAAAACCCCCACCCAATAACCTTAAGTAAATTATATACAATCGAGCATTCATCGCAAAAATACCCTCTAATTGGTTCACGATCGCCTCCCAAAAACACCCTAAAATTATAAGTGAATTAATTATAAATCAAGCACTCCTCACTAAAATACCCACTAAGAGACTCCCAATATGCCTTTCTATTTTTGGGATTCCTACTAGACTCCCAATCTTCAGGTAGTCAAAATCACTTTATTTTTTTTTATGAACGCCTACCCAACAGCTTTAAGTAATTTATATACAATAGAGCACTCCTCCATAAAACATCCTCTATGAGCTTCATAATATGCTATCTATTTTTGGGATTGCTACTAGACTCCTTATATTTAGGGAGCCAAACTCGCTACATATTTTTTTTGAACCCCCACCCATCAACTTAAATTAAGTTACATACAATCGAGTATTCCTCCCAAAAATACCTTATATGATCCTCATCATTGCCTCCTTATTTTTAGGATTGCTACTAGATTTTATATATTTGGGGAGCCAAAATCGCTTCGAATTTATCAAGGCTCCCACCTGATAATCATAACTAAATTATATATAAATCAAGCACTCCTCACTAAAATATCCTCTAAGAGCCTCGCAATATTCCTCTTTATTTTTTCGATTACTACTACACTCCCTATATTTAAGGAGCCAAAACCGCTCCATATTTTTTTTGAACCCCCACCCGACAACCTTAAGAAAATTATATATGATTGAGCACTCCTCCCTAAATCACCCTCTAGGAGCCTCCCAATATGCTTTCTATTTTTTAGGATTGCTACTAGACTCCTTATATTTAGGGTACCAAAACCTCTCCATATTTTTTTTGAACCGCCACCTGAAAACCTTAAGTAAATTATATAAAATCAAGCACTCCTCCCTAAAATACTCTCTAAGAGCCTCGCAATATGCTCTCTATTTTTTATGATTGCTACTAGACTCCCTTTATTTAGGGAGTCAAAACCACTCTATATTTTTTTTGATCCCCTACCCGATAACCTTAAGTAAATTATACACAATCGAGCATTCCTCCCAAAAACACCGTCTAAGAGCCTCACCATTGCCTCCCAAAAACACCCTAAAATCATAAGTAAATTATATATAAACCAAGTAATCCTCCCTAAAACACTCCTTATGAGCCTCGCAATATGCATATCTATTTTAGGGATTACTACTAGACTTCCTATATTTAGGGAGCCAAAATTGCTAAATATTTTTTTTGAATCCCCACCCGTTAACTTTAAGTAAATTATATACAATCGAGCACTCCTTACTAAAACACCCTCTAAGAGCCTAATATGCTCTCTATTTTTGTGATTGCTACTAGACTCCCTATATTTATGGAGCTAAAACCGATCCATATTTTTTTTGAACCCTACCCGACAACCTTAAGTAAATTATATATAATCGACCATTCATTCTAAAAACACCCTCAAATAGCCTCGCAATATGCTCTCTATTTTTGGGATTACTACTAGACTCCTTATATTTAGGCAGCAAAATCACTCCATATTTTTTTTGAACCCCCACGCGAGAACCTTAAGTAAATTATAAACAATCGAGAACTCCTCCCTAAAATACCCTCTAAGAGCCTTGCAATATGCTCTCTATTTTTGGGATTGCTACTAGACTACCTATATTTAGGGTGCCAAAACTGCCCTATATTTTTTTTGAACCCTGACCCGACAACCTTAAGTGAATTATATATAATCAGCACTTTTCCCTAAAACACTCACTAATAGACTCACAATATGCTCTCTATATTTGGGATTGCTACTAGACTTTCTATATTTAGGGAGCCAAAACCACACCATATTTTTTTTGAATCCACACCCAATAACCTTAAGTAAATTATAAACAATCAAGCATTCCTCCCAAAACCACCCTCTAAGATCCTTGCCATTGCCTCCCAAAAATACCATAAAATTATAAGTAAATTATATATAAATCAAGCAATCCTCCCAAAAACACCCTCTAAGAGAATCATAATATACCTTTCTATTTTTAGGATTGCTACTAGACTCCCTATATTTATTGAGCCAAAACTGTACCATATTATTTTTGAATGCCTACCCGATAAACGTAAGTAAATTATATACAATCGAGTACTCCTTCCTAAAACACCCTCTAAAAGCCTAGTAATGTGCTCTCTATTTTTGGGATTGCTAGGAGAGTCCCTATATTTAGGGAGTAAAAATCGCTTCATATTTTTTTTGTACCACCATCTGTCAACCTTAAGTAAATTATATACAATCGAGCATTGCTTCCAAAAACATCCTTTAAGAACCTCGCCATTGCCTCCAAAAAATAACCAAAAATTATAAATAAATTATATATAAATCAAGTGCTCCTTCCTAAAACACCCTCTAAGAGCCTCGCAATATGCCTCTCTATTTTTAGGATTGTTACTAGACTCCCTATATTTAAAGAGCCAAAACCGCACCATATTTTTTTTAACCCCCACCCGACAACCTTAAGTAAATTATATACGTTTGAGCACTACTTCCTAAAATACCCTCTAAGAGCATTGCAATATGTTATATGTTTTTTGGGATTGCTACTAGACTCCCTATATTTAGGGAGCCAAAACCGCTCCAAATTATGATTGAACCCCTACCCGACAACCTTAAGTAAATTATACACAATCGAGCATTCCTCCCAAAAACACCCTTTAAGAGCCTCGACTTTGCCTCCCAAAAACACCCTAAAAACATAAGTAAATTATATTTAAATCAAGCACACCTCCTTAAAACACCCTCTAAGAGGATCACAATATGTCTCTCTATTTTTAGGATTGCTACTAGACTCCCTATATTTAGGAAGCCAAAATAGCTCCATATTTTTTTTGAACCCCCACCCGACAACCTTAAGTAAATTATATACAATAGAGCACTCCTCTCTAAAACACCCTCTAAGAGCCTCGAAATAAGCTTTCAATTTTTGTGATTGCTACTAGACTCCCTATATTTAGGGATCCAAAACCGGTCCATATTTTTTTTGAACCCCCACCCGACAACCTTAAATAAATTATATAAAATTGAGCATTTCTCCCAAAAACACCATCTAATAGCCTCATAATATACTCTTTATTTTTGGGATTGCTACTAGACTCCCTATATTTAAGGACATAAAACTGCTCCATATTTTTTTTGAACCTCCACCCGATAACCTTAAGTAAATTATATACAATCGAGCACTCCTTCCTAAAATACCCCCTAAGAGCCTTACAATATGTTCTCTATTTTTGGGATTGCTACTAGACTCCCTATATTTAGGGAGCCAAAATCGCTCTATATTTTTTTTGAACCACCACCGGATAACCTTAAGTGAATTATATACAATCAAGCACTCCTCCCTAAAACACCATCTAAGAGCCTTGCAATATGCTCTCTATTTTTGGGACTGCTACTAGACTCCCAATATTAAGGAAGCCAAAACTGCGCCATATTTTTTTTGAACCCCCACCCGATATCCTTAAGTAAATTATATAAAATTAATCCTTCCTCCCAAAAACACCATCTAATAACCTTTCAACATGCACTCTATTTTTGGGATTCCTACTAGAGTCCCCTATATTTTGGGAGGCAAAATCGCTCCATATTTTTTTTGAACCCCCACCCGACAACCTTAAGTAAATTATATATAATCGAGCACTCCTTCTTAAAATACCCTCTAAGAGCCTCACAATATGCTCTCTATTTTTGGGATTGCCACTAGACTCCCTATATTTAGGGATCCAAGACGGCTTTATATTTTTTTTGAACCCCCACCGGATAACCTTAAGTTAATTATATACAATCAATCACTTATCCCTAAAATACCTTCTAAGAGCCTCGTAATATGTTCTTTATTTTTGGGATTGCTACTAGACTCCCTATATTTATAGATCCAAAATTGCTCCATATTTTTTTTATGCCCCCACCCGATAACCTTAAGTAAATTATATACAATCAAGTAATTTTCCCAAAAATACCCTCTAAGAGCCTCACTATTGCCTCCCAAAACACCCAAAAATCATAATAAATTAAATATAAATCAAGCACTCCTCCCTAAAACACCCTCTAAGAGCCTATTAATGTGTCTTTTTATTTTTGGGATTGCTACTAGACTCCCTATATTTAGATAGCCAAAACTGCTCTATATTTTTTTTGAACACCCACCCGACAACCTTAAGTAAATTATATACAATCGAGCACTCCTCACTAAAATACCCTTTAATATCCTCACAATATGCTCACTATTTTTGGGATTTCTAATAAACTCCCTATATTTAGGGAGCAAAAATCAATCCATTTTTTTTTTGAACCCCTACCCGTCTGCCTTAAGTAAATTAATATAGAATCGAGAATTCCTTCGAAAAACATCTTATATGAGTCTCGCCATTGTCTTCTTATTTTTGGGATAGCTACGAGACTCCCTATATTTAGGGAGCCAAAATCGCTCCCAATTTCTCAAGGCTCCTACCCGATAATCATAACTAAATTATATACAATTGAGCACTCCTTTCTAAAATACTTTCTAAGAGCCTCGTAATATGCTCTTTATTTTTGAGATTACTACACGACTCCCTATATTTAGGGAGCCAAAACTGCTATATATTTTTTTTGAACCCCCACCCGATAATATTTAGTAAATTATATATAATTGAGCATTTCTTCCAAAAACACCCTCTAAGAGCCTCCCTATTGCCTACCAAAAACACCCTAAAATCATAAGTAAATTATATATAAATTAAGCCCTCCTCCATAAAATACCCTCTAAGAACCTTTCAATATGCCTCTCTATTTTTGGGATTGCTACTAGACTTCCTATATTTAAGGAGCCAAAATCGCTGTATATTTTTTTTGAACCCCCACCCAACAACCTTAAGTAAATTATATACAATCAAGCACTCCTCCCTGAAATATTCTCTAAGTGTCTTGCAATATACTCTCTATTTTTTGGGATTGCTACTATACTCCCTATATTTAGGTAGCCAAAATCGCTCCATATTTTGTTTGAGCCCCCACCCGACAACCTTAAAAAAATTATACAAAATCAAGCATTTCTCTTAAAAACACCCTCTAAGAACCTTGCCATTGCCTCCTAAAAACACCCTAAAATCATAATTAAATTATATATAAATCAATCACACCTTTCCAAAACACCCTCTAAGAACCTCACAATATGTCTTTCTATTTTTTGGATTGATACTAGACTCCCTATATTTAGGGAGCCAAAACCTCTTTATAATTTTTTTGAACCCCCACCCGATAACCTTAAGTAAATTATATACAATTAAATACTCCTACTTAAAACACACTTTTAGAGCCTAATATGCTCTATATTTTTGAGATTGCTACTAGACTCTCTATATTTAGGGAGCCAAAATAGGTTCATATTATTTTTGAACCCCTACCAAACAACCTCAACTAAATTATATACAATAAAGCATTCCTCCTAAAAACATCCTCTAATAGCCCCGCAATATACTCTCTATTTTTGGGATTGCTACTAGACTCCCTATATTTAGAGAGCCAAAACCGCTCTATATTATTTTTAAACCCCCACCCGATAACCTTAAGTAAATTATATACAATTGAGCACTCCTCCCTAAAACACCATCTAAGAGCCTTGCAATATGCTCTCTACTTTTGGGATTGCAACTAGACTCCTATATTTAGGGAGCCAAAACCACCTTATATTTTTTTTGAACTTCTACTCAACAACCTTAAGTGAATTTTATACAACCGAGCACTCCTCCCTAAAACACCCTCTAAGAAACTCGCAATATGCTCTCTATTTTTAGGATTGCTTCTATACTTCCTATATCTAAGAAGCCAAAACTGCTCCATAATTATTTTGAACCTCCACCCGACAACCTTCAGTAAATTATATGCAATTGAATATTCCTCCCAAAAACATCCTCTAAGAGCATCGCTATTGCCTCCCAAAAATACCCTAAAATCGTAAGTAAATTATATATAAATCAAGCAATCCTCCCTAACATATCCTCTGTAAGACTCGCAATATACCTTTTTATTTTTGGGATTGCTACTAAACTCCCTATATTTCGAGAGCCAAAATCGCTCCCTATTTTTTTTGAACACCCACCCGACAACCTTAAGTAAATTATATACAATCGAGTACTCCATCCTAAAATACCCTCTAAGAGCCTGGTAATATGCTCTCTATTTTAGGGATTGCTAGTAGACTCCCTTTATTTAGGGAGCCAAAACTGCTCTATATTTTTTTTAAACCCCCACCCGTCAACTTTAAGTAAATTATATATAATCGATCATTCCTCCAAAAAACACCCTCTAGGAGCCTCACCATTGCCTCCCAAAAATACCCAAAAATCATAACTAAATTATATATAAATCAAGCATTCCTCCCTAAAACACCCTCTAAGAGCCTTACAATATGCCTCTCTTTTTTTAGGATTGCTACTAGGCTCCCTGTATTTAAGGAGCCAAAACCACTCCATATTTTTTTTGAACCCCCACCCGACAACCTTAAGTAAATTATATATGATACAACACTCCTCCCTAAAACACCCTCTAAGAGCCTCGCAATATGCTCTCTATTTTTTAAGATTGCTACTAGACTCCCTATATTTAGGGAGCCAAAACCGCTCCATATTTTGTTTGATCCCCCACCCGACAACCTTAAGAAAATTATACACAATCGATCATTCGTCCCAAAAACACCCTTTTAGAGCCTCACTATTGCCTCCCAAGAATACCCTAAAATCACAAGTAAATTATATATAAATCAAGCACTCCTCCCTAAAACACCCTTTAAGAGTCTCGCAACATGCCTCTCTATTTTGGGATTGCTTCTAGACTCCCTATATTTTGGGAGCCAAAATTGCTCTATATTTTTTTTAAACCCCCACCCGACAACCTTAAGTAAATTATATACAATCGAGCTCTCCTCCTTAAAACACCCTCTAAGAGCCTCACAATATGCTCTCTATTTTTGGGATTACTCCTAGTCTCTTTATATTTCGGGTGCCAAAATTGCTCTATTTTTTTTTGAACCCCCAACTGACAACATTAAGTAAATTATATATAATCGAGCATTCCTCCCAAAAACATTATCTAATAGCCTCGTACTATGCTCTCTATTTTTGGGATTGCTACTAGACTCCCTATATTTAGGGAGGTAAGACTACTATATATATTTTTTGAACCCCCACTCGATAACCTTAAGTAAATTATATATAAATCAAGTACACCTTCGTAAAATACCCTCTAAGAGCCTAGCAATATAACTCTCTATTTTTGGGATTACTACTAGACTCTCTATATTTAAGGAGCCAAAACCGTTCCATATTTTTTTTGCACCCCACCCGACAACCTTATATAAATTATATACAATCGATAACTCCTTTTTAAAATACTCTCTAAGAGGCTTGAAAAATGCTCTCTATTTTTTTAGGATTGCTATTAGAATCCCTATATTTAGGGAGCCAAAATCACTCTATATTTTATTTGAACCCCCACTTGATAACCTTAAGTAAATTAAACACAATCGAGCATTCCTCCAAAAAACACCTTCTAAGATCCTCACCATTACCTCCCAAAAACATCCTAAAATCATAAGTAAATTATATATAAATTAATCACCCCTTCTTAAAATACCATCTAAGAGCCTCGCAATATGTCTTTCTATTTTTAGGATTGCTAATAGACTCCCTATATTTAAGTAGCCAAAACCGCTCCATATTTTTTTTGAATGCCCACCCAAAAACCTTAAGTAAATTATATACAATCGAGTACTCCTCCCTAAAACACCCTCTAAGATCCTCGTAATATGCTCTCTATTTTTGGGATTACTACTAGACTCCCTATATTTAGGGAGCCAAAACTGTTCTATATTTTTTTTGAACCCCCACCCGATAACCTTTAGTAAATTATATATAATCAGGCTTTCCTCCTAAAAATACCATCTAAGAGTTTCATCATTGTCTCTCAAAATCACCCTAAAATCATAGGTAAATTATATATAAATCAAGTACTCCACCCTAAAATGCCCTTTAAAAGCCTCGTAATATGCCTCTCTATTTTTGGAATTGCTACTTGACTCCCGACAACCTTAAGTAAATTATATACAATTAAGCACTCCTTCCTAAAATACTCTTTAAGAGCCTCGCAATATGCTCTTTATTGTTTGGGATTACAACTAGACTCCCTATATTTAGGGAGCCAAAACCGCTCCATATTTTGTTTGAATCCCCACCCGATAATCTTAAGTAAATTATATACAATCGAGCATTCCTCCTAAAAATACTTTAAAATCATAAGTAAATTATATATAAATTAAGCACTCCTCTCTAAAACACCCTTTAAGAGTCTCGCAATATGTCTCTATTTTTGGGATTGCTAATAGACTCCCTATATTTAGGGAGCAAAAATTGCTTCATATTTTTTTTGAACCCAACCCGACAACCTTAAGTATATAATATATAATCGAGCACTACTACCTAAAATACCCTCTAAGAGCCTAATATGCTATCTATTTTTGGGATTGCTACTAGACTCCCTATATTTAGGGAGCCAGAACTACTCCATATTTTTTTTTTAACCCCAACTCAACAACGTAAATTAAATTATATATAATTGAGCATTCCTTCTAAAAACATCCTCTAATAGTCTTGCAGTATGCTCTCTATTTTTGGGATTACTACTAGACTCCCCATAGTTAGGGAGTCAAAACTGCTCTATAGTTTTTTTGAATCCCCACCAGACAACCTTTAGTAAATTATATACAATCGAGCACTCCTCCCTAAAATACCCTCTATGAGCCTCACAATAAGCTCTCTATTTTTGGGATTGCTACTAGAATCACTATATTTAGAGAGCCAAAACTGCTCTATATTTTTTTTAAACCCCCACCTGATAACCTTAAGTAAATTATATACAATCAAGCACTCCTCCCTAAAACACTCTCTAAGAGCCTTACAATATGCTCTCTGTTTTTTGGGATTACAACTAGACTCCCTATATTTAGAGAGCCAAAACCGCTCTATGTTTTGTTTGAACCCCTACCCAACAACCTTAAGTAAATTATACAAAATTAAGCATTCCATCCAAAATTCCTCTCTAAGAACCTCGCCACAGCCTCCCAAAAAAACCCTAAAATCATAGGTGAATTATATATAAATCAAGCACTCCTCCCTAAAAGAACCTTTAAGAGCCTCACAATATGCCTTTATTTTTGGGATTGCTACTAGACTCCCTATATTTATGGTGGCAAAATCTCTCTATATTTTTTTTGAACCCCCACCCAACAACCATAAGTAAATTATATACAATCGAGCATTCTTTCCTAAAACACTCTCTAAGAGCATGGTAATATGCTCTCTATTTTTAATATTACTACTAGACTTCCTATATTTAGGGAGCCAAATCTGCTCTATATTTTTTTTTAACCTCTACCCGATAACCTTAAATAAATTATATACAATCGAGCATTCTTCTAAAAAACACCCTTTAAGAGCCTCGCCATTGCCTACTAAAAATATCCTAAAATTATAAGAAAATTATATGTAAATCATGCACTCCTCTGTAAAGCACCATATAAGAGCCTTACAATATGCCTTTCTATTTTTAGGATTGCAACTAGACTCCCTATATTTAGGTCGCTAAAATAGCTTTATAATTTTTTTTAATGCCCACCCGATAACCTTAAGTAAATTATATATAATCGAACACTCCTCCCTAAAACACCCTCTAAAAGCCTCACTATAATTTTTTTGAAAGCCCACCCGACAACCTTAAGTAAATTATATACAATCGAGCACTGTTTCCTAAAACACTCTCTAAGGGCATGGTAATATGCACTCTATTTTTAGGATTGTTACTAGACTCCCTATATTTAGGGAGCCAAATCTGCTCTATATTTTTTTTTAATGTCCACCCGACAACCTTAAATAAATTATATACAATCGAGTATTCTTTCAAAAAACACCCTTTAAGAGCCTCGCTATTGCCTCCCAAAAATATCCTAAAATTATAAGAAAATTATATATATATCAAGCACTCCTCTGTAAAACACCATATAAGAGCCTCACAATATGCCTTTCTATTTTTAGGATTGCAACTAGACTCCCTATATTTAGGTAGCTAAAATAGCTCTATATTTTTTTTTAATGCCCACCTGATAACCTTAAGTAAATTATATACAATCGAACACTCCTCCCTAAAACAGCCTCTAAAAGCCTTGCAATATGCTCTCTATTTTTGGGATTGCTACTATGCTCTATATATTTAAGGAGCCAATACCGCTCTATATTTTTTTTAAACCCTTACCCGTCAACCTTACATAAATTATATACAATCAAGCATTTCTCCTAAAAACACTCTCTAAGAACCTCGCCATTGCCTCCAAAAAACACCCAAAAATCATAAGTAAATTATAAATAAATCAAGTACCCCTCTATAAAACACCCTATGAGATCCTCACAATATGCCTCTCTATTTTTAGGATTGCTACTAGACTCCATATATTTAAGGAGCCAAAACTACTCCATTATTTTTTTAAACCCCCACTCGACACACTTAAGTAAATAATATATAATTGAGCACTCCTCCCTAAACTACCATCTAAGTGCCATGTAATATGCTCTTTATTTTTTGGGATTCCTACTAGACTCCCTATATTTAGCGAGCCAAAACTGCACCAAATTTTATTCGAACCCCGAACTGACAACGTTAGGTAAATTGTACACAATCGAGCATTCCTCCCAAAAACACCTCTAAGAGCATCGCCATTACCTCCCCAAAATGACCAAAAATCATAAGTAAATTATATATAAATCAAACACTCCTCCCTAAAATACCCTCTAAGAGTCAAGCAATATGCCTCTCTATTTTTGGGATTGCTACTAGACTCCCTATATTTAGAGAGCCAAAGTCGTTCCATATTTTTTTTGAACCCCCACCTGACAACCATAAGTAAATTATATACAATCGAGCACTCCTCCATAAAACACCCTATAAGAGTCATGCAATATGCTCTCTATTTTTGGGATTGCTACTAGACTCCCTATATTTTGGGAGCCAAAACCACTCTATATTTTTTTTGAACCCCCACCCGATAATCTTAAGTAAATTACATACAATCGAGTAGTCCTCCCAAAAACACCAGCTAATAGCCTTGCAATATGCTCCCTATTTTTGGAATTGCTACTAGGCTCCCTATAATTTGGTAAGCAAAACCGCTCCATATTTTTTTTAAACCCCCACCCGACAACCTTAAGTAAATTATATATAATCGAGCACTCCTCTCTAAAATACCCGCTAAGAATATCACAATATGCTCTCTATTTTTGGGATTGCTACTAGACTCCCAATATTTAGGGAGCTAAAACAGCTCCATATTTTTTTAGAACCCCCACTGGACAACCTTAAGTAAATTATATACAATCGAGCACTCCTCGCTAAAACATCCTCTAAGAGCCTCACAATATGCTCTCTATTTTTGGGATTGCTACTAAACTACTTATATTTGTGGAGCCAAAATCGTTCCATATTTTTTTTGAACCCCCCCATGACAACTTTAAGTATATTATAGACAATGGAGCATTCCTCCAAAAAACAGCTTATATGAGCCTCACCATTATCTTCTTATTTTTGGGATCGCTACTGGACTAACTATATTTAGGGAGCCAAAATCGCTCTTAATTTTTCAAAACTTCTACTCAATAATCATAACTAAATTATTTACAATCGAGCACTCCTTTCTAAAACACTTTCTAGGAGCCTCACGATTTGCTCTATTTTTGGGATTGCTACTAGACACCCTATATTTAGGGAGCCAAAATCGCTCTATATTTTTTTTGAACCCCCTCCTAACAACCTTTAGTAAATTATATATAATCGAGCATTCCTCCCAAAAACACCCTCAAGGAGCCTCGCCATTACCTCCCAAAAACACCCTAAAATTATATGTAAATTATATATAAATCAAACACCCCTCCCTAAAATACCCTCTAAGAGCCTTGTAATATGTCTCTCTATTTTTGGGATTGCTACTAGACTCCCTATATTTAAAGAGCAAAAATCACTCCATATTTTTTTTTAACACCCACCTGATAACCTTAAGTAAATTATATACAATCGGTCACTCCCCTCTAAAATACTCTCTAAGAACCTTGCAATATGCACTCTATTTTTTTTGAACCCCCACCCGATAATCTTAAGTAAATTACATACAATCAAGTAGTCCTCCCAAAAACACCAGCTAATAGCGTCGCAATATGCTCCCTATTTTTGGAATTGCTACTAGGCTCCCTATAATTTGGTAAGCAAAACCGCTCCATATTTTTTTTTAACCCCCACCCGACAACCTTAAGTAAATTATATATAATCGAGCACTCCTCTCTAAAATACCCGCTAAGAATATCACAATATGCTCTCTATTTTTGGGATTGCTACTAGACTCCCAATATTTAGGGAGCTAAAACAGCTCCATATTTTTTTAGAACCCCCACTGGACAACCTTAAGTAAATTATATACAATCGAGCACTCCTCGCTAAAACACCCTCTAAGAGCCTCACAATATGCTCTCTATTTTTGGGATTGCTACTAGACTACTTATATTTGTGGAGCCAAAACCGTTCCATATTTTTTTTGAACCCCCCCATGACAACTTTAAGTATATTATAGACAATGGAGCATTCCTCCAAAAAATAGCTTATATGAGCCTCGCCATTATCTTCTTATTTTTGGGATCGCTACTGGACTAACTATATTTAGGGAGCCAAAATCGCTCTTAATTTTTCAAAACTTCTACTCAATAATCATAACTAAATTATTTACAATCGAGCACTCTTTTCTAAAACACTTTCTAGGAGCCTCACGATTTGCTCTATTTTTGGGATTGCTACTAGACACCCTATATTTAAGGAGCCAAAATCGCTCTATATTTTTTTTGAACCCCCTCCTAACAACCTTTAGTAAATTATATATAATCGAGCATTCCTCCCAAAAACACCCTCAAGGAGCCTCGCCATTACCTCCCAAAAACACCCTAAAATTATATGTAAATTATATATAAATCAAACACACCTCCCTAAAATAACCTCTAAGAGCCTTGTAATATGTCTCTCTATTTTTGGGATTGCTACTAGACTCCCTATATTTAAAGAGTAAAAATCGCTCCATATTTTTTTTTAACACCCACCTGATAACCTTAAGTAAATTATATACAATCGGTCACTCCCCCCTAAAATACTCTCTAAGAGCCTTGCAATATGCACTCTATATTTTTTGAACCCTCACCCGATAATCTTAAGTAAATTATATACAATCGAGTAGTCCTCCCAAAAACACAATCTAATAGCCTCGTAATATGCTCTCTATTTTTGGAATTGCTATTAAACACCCTATATTTAGGGAGGCAAAACTGCTCCATATTTTTTTTGAACCCCCACCTGACAACCTTAGGTAAATTATATACAATCTAGCACTCCACCCTAAAATACCCTCTAAGAACATTGCAATATGCTCTCTATTTTTGGGATTACTATTAGACTCCCTATATTTAAGGAGCCAAAACCACTCCAATTTTTTTTTTAACCTCTACTCGATAACCTTAAGTAAATTATATACAATCGAGCACTCCTCCCTAAAATACCCGCCAAGAGCCTCACAATATGCTCTCTATTTTTGGCACTGCCACTAGACTTCCTATATTTAGGGAGCCAAAACAGCTTCATATTTTGTTTGAACCTCTACCGGACAACCTAAAGTAAATTATACACAATCGAGCATTCCACCCAAAAGCACCCTCTAAGAGCCTCGCCATTGCCTCCCAAAAACACCCTAAAATCATAAGTTAATTATATATAAATCAAGCACTCCTTCCTATAACACCCTCTAAGAGCCTCGTAATATGCCTCACTATTTTTGGGATTGCTACTAGACTCCTTATAGTTAGGGAGCCAAAACCGCTCCATATTTTTTTTGAAGCGCCACCCGACAACCTTAAGAAAATTATATACAATCGAGCACTCCTTTCTAAAACACACTCTAAGAGCCTAATATGCTCTCTATTTTTGGGATTGCTACAAGACTCCCTTTACTTAGGGAGCCAAAACTGCTCCATATATTTTTTGAACCCCCATTCGAAAATCTTAAGTAAATTATAGACAATCAAGCATTCCTTCCAAAACCACCCTCTAATAGACTCGTAATATGCTCTCTATTTTAGGGATTTGCTACTAGACTCCCTATATTTAGAGAGCCAAAATCGCTCCATATTTTTTATGAAACCCCACCCAACAACCTTAAGCAAATTAAATGCAATCGACCACTCCTCCCTAAAATACCCTCTAAGAGCCTCGTAATATGCTCTTTATTTTTTATGATTGCTACTAGACTCCCTATATTTCAGGAACCAATACCTCTCCATATTTTGTTTGAACCCCACCTGATAACCTTAAGTAAATTATACACAATTGAACATTCCTCCCAAGCATACCCTCTAAGAGCCTCATCATTGCCTCCAAAAAATACCCTAAAATCATAAGTAAATTATATATAAATCAAACACTCCTCCCTAAATCACCCTCTAAGAGCCTCGCAACATGCCTCTCTATTTTTGGGATTGCTACTATACTCCCTATATTTAGGGAGCTAAAATCACTCCATATTTTGTTTGAACCCCTACCCGACAACCTTAAGTAAATTATATATAATCAAGCACTCCTCTCTAAAACACCCTCTAGGAGCCTAATATGTTTTCTAGTTTTGGGATTACTACTAAATTTCTTATAGTTAGGGAGCCAAAATCACTCCATATTTTTTTTGAACGCCCACCCGATAACCTTATATAAATTATATACAATCGAGCATTCCTCCTATAAACACCCTCTAATAGCCTCATAATATGCTCTTTATTTTTGGGATTGCTTCTATACTCCCTATATTTAGGGTGCCAAAATCGCTCCATATTTTTTTTGAAATCCAACCCGACAACTTTAAGTAAATTATATACAATCGAGCACTCCTCCCTAATACACCCTCTAAGAGCCTTGTAATATACTCTATATTTTTGTCATTACTACTAGACTCCCTATATTTAGGGAGCCAATAAAGCCCTATATTTTTTTTGAACCCCCACCTGATAACATTAAGTGTTTTATATACAATCGAGCACTCCTCCCTAAAACACCCAATAAGAGCCAATATGCTCTCTATTTTTGGGATTGCTACTAGACTCCCTATATTTTGGGAGCCAAAACCACTCTATATTTTTTTTGAACCCCCACTCGATAATCTTAAGTAAATTACATACAATCGAGTAGTCCTCCCAAAAACACCAGCTAATAGCCTCACAATATGCTCCCTATTTTTGGAATTGCTACTAGGCTCCCTATAATTTGGCAAGCAAAACCGCTCCATTTTTTTTTTAACCCCCACCCGACAACCTTAAGTAAATTATATATAATCGAGCACTCCTCACTAAAATACCCGCTAAGAACATCACAATATGCTCTCTATTTTTGGGATTGATACTAGACTCCCTATATATATGGAGCTAAAATAGCTCCATATTTTTTTAGAACCCCCACTGGACAACCTTAAGTAAATTATATACAACCAAGCACTCCTCGCTAAAACACCCTCTAAGAGCCTCACAATATGCTCTCTATTTTTGGGATTGCTACTAGACTCCTTATATTTGTGGAGCCAAAACCGTTCCATATTTTTTTTGAACCCCCCAACAACAACTTTAAGTATATTATAGACAATGGAGCAATCCTCCAAAAAAACAGCTTATATGAGCCTCGCCATTATCTTCTTATTTTTGGGATCGCTATTGGACTAACTATATTTAGGGAGCCAAAATCGCTCCTAATTTTTCAAGGCTTCTACTCAATAATCATAACTAAATTATTTACAATCGAGCACTCCTTTCTAAAACACTTTCTAGGAGCCTTACGATTTGCTCTATTTTTGGGATTGCTACTAGACACCCTATATTTAGGGAGCCAAAATTGCTCTATATTTTTTTTTGAACCCCCTCCTAACAACCTTTAGTAAATTATATATAATCGAGCATTCCTCCCAAAAACACCCTCAAGGAGCCTCGTCATTACCTCCCAAAAACACCCTAAAATTATATGTAAATTATATATAAATCAAACACACCTCCCTAAAATACCCTCTAAGAGCCTTGTAATATGTCTCTCTATTTTTGGGATTGCTACTAGACTCCCTATATTTAAAGAGCAAAAATCGCTCCATATTTTTTTTTAACACCCACCTGATAACCTTAAGTAAATTATATACAATCGGTAACTCCCCCCTAAAATACTCTCTAAGAGCCTTGCAATATGCACTCTATTTTTTTTGAACCCCCACCCGATAATCTTAAGTAAATTATATACAATCGAGCAGTCCTCCCAAAAACATAATCTAATAGCCTCGTAATTTGCTCTCTATTTTTGGAATTGCTATTAGACACCCTATATTTAGGGAGGCAAAACTGCTTCATATTTTTTTTGAACCCCCACCTGACAACCTTAAGTAAATTATATACAATCTAGCACTCCACCCTAAAATGCCCTCTAAGAACCTTACAATATGCTCTCTATTTTTGGGATTACTATTAGACTCCCTATATTTAAGGAGCCAAAACCACTCCATATTTTTTTTTAACCCCTACTCGATAACCTTAAGTAAATTATATACAATCGAGCACTCCTCCCTAAAATACCCGCCAAGAGCCTCACAATATGCTCTCTATTTTTGGCACTGCCACTAGACTTCCTATATTTAGGGAGCCAAAATAGCTTTATATTTTGTTTGAACCTCTACCGGACAACCTTAAATAAATTATACACAATCGAGCATTCCACCCAAAAGCACCCTCTAAGAGCCTCGCTATTGCCTCCCAAAAACACCCTAAAATCATAAGTAAATTATATATAAATCAAGCACTCCTTCCTATAACACCCTCTAAGAGCCTCGTAATATGCCTCATTATTTTTGGGATTGCAACTAGACTTCTGATAGTTAGGGAGCCAAAACCGCTCCATATTTTTTTGAAGCGCCACCCGACAACCTTAAGTAAATTATATACAATCGAGCACTCCTTTCTAAAACACACTCTAAGAGCCTATTATGCTCTCTATTTTTGGGATTGCTATAAGACTCCCTTTACTTAGGGAGCCAAAACTGCTCCATATATTTTTTGAACCCCCATTCGACAAACTTAAGTAAATTATATACAATCAAGCATTCCTCCCAAACCCACCCTCTAATAGACTCGCAATATGCTCTCTATTTTAGGGATTTGCTACTAGAATCCCTATATTTAGAGAGCCAAAATCGCTCCATATTTTTTTTGAAACCCCACCCAACAACCTTAAGCAAATTAAATGCAATCGACCACTCCTCCCTAAAATACCCTCTACGATCCTCGCAATATGCTCTCTATTTTTTATGATTGCTACTAGATTCCCTATATTTCGGGAACCAATACCTCTCCATATTTTGTTTGAACCCCACCTGATAACCTTAAGTAAATTATACACAATTGAGCATTCCTCCCAAACATAGCCTCTAAGAGCCTCACCATTGCCTCCTAAAAATACCCTAAAATTATAAGTAAAATATATATAAATCAAACACTCCTCCCTAAATCACCCTCTAAGAGCCATGCAACATGCCTCTCTATTTTTGGGATTGCTACTATACTCCCTATATTTAGGGAGCCAAAATCACTCCATATTTTGTTTGAACCCCCACCCGACAACCTTAAGTAAATTATATATAATCAAGCACTCCTCTATAAAACACCCTCTAGGAGCCTAATATGCTTTCTAGTTTTTGGATTACTACTAGATTTCTTATAGTTAGGGAGTCAAAATCACTCCATATTTTTTTTGAACCCCCACCCGATAACCTTATATAAATTATATACAATCGAGCATTCCTCCTATAAACACCCTCTAATAGCCACATAATATGCTCTTTATTTTTGGGATTGCTTCTATACACTCTATATTTAGGGTGCCAAAATCGCTCCATATTTTTTTTGAAACCCCACCCGACAACTTTAAGTAAATTATATACAATCGAGCACTCCTCCCTAATACACCCTCTAAGAGCCTTGTAATATACTCTATATTTTTGTCATTACTACTAGACTCCCTATATTTAGGGAGCCAATAAAGCCCTATATTTTTTTTGAACCCCCACCTGATAACATTAAGTGTTTTATATACAAACGAGCACTCCTCCCTAAAACACCCTATAAGAGCCACGCAATATGCTCTCTATTTTTGGAATTGCTACTAGACTCCCTATATTTTGGGAGCTAAAATCACTCTATTTTTTTTTTGAACCCCCACCCGATAATCTTAAGTAAATTACATACAATCGAGTAGTCCTCCCAAAAACACCAGCTAATAGCCTCGCAATATGCTCCCTATTTTTGGAATTACTACTAGGCTCCCTATAATTTGGCAAGCAAAATCGCTCTATATTTTTTTTTAACCCCCACCCGACAACCTTAAGTAAATTATATATAATCGAGCACTCCTCTCTAAAATACCCGCTAAGAACATCACAATATGCTCTCTATTTTTGGGATTGCTACTAGACTCCCTATATTTAGGGAGCTAAAACAGCTCCATATTTTTTTAGAACCCCCACTGGACAACCTTAAATAAATTATATACAACCGAGCACTCCTCGCTAAAACACCCTCTAAGAGCCTCACAATATGCTCTCTATTTTTGGGATTGCTACTAGACTCCTTATATTTATGGAGCCAAAACCGTTCCATATTTTTTTTGAACCCCCCCACGACAACTTTAAGTATATTATAGACAATGGAGCATTCCTCCAAAAAAACAGCTTATATGAGCCTCGCCATTATCTTCTTATTTTTGGGATCGCTATTGGACTAACTATATGTAGGGAGCCAAAATCGCTCCTAATTTTTCAAAGCTTCAACTCAATAATCATAACTAAATTATTTACAATCGAGCACTCCTTTCTAAAACACTTTCTAGGAGCCTAACGATTTGATCTATTTTTGGGATTGCTACTAGACACCCTATATTTAGTGAGCCAAAATCGCTCTATATTTTTTTTGAACCCCATCCTAACAACCTTTAGTAAATTATATATAATCGAGCATTTCTCCCAAAAACACCCTCAAGGAGACTCGCCATTACCTCCCAAAAACACCCTAAAATTATATATAAATTATATATAAATCTAACACACCTCCCTAAAATACCCTCTAAGAGCGTTGTAATATGTCTCTCTATTTTTGGGATTGCTACTAGACTCCCTATATTTAAAGAGCAAAAATCGCTCCATATTTTTTTTTAACACCCATCTGATAACCTTAAGTAAATTATATACAATCGGTCACTCCCCCCTAAAATACTCTCTAAGAGCCTTGCAATATGCACTCTATTTTTTGAAACCCCACCCGATAATCTTAAGTAAATTATATACAATCGATCAGTCCTCCCAAAAACACAATCTAATAGCCTCGTAATATGCTCTCTATTTTTGGAATTGCTATTAGACACCCTATATTTAGGGAGGCAAAACTGCTCCATATTTTTTTTGAACCCCCACCTGACAACCTTAAGTAAATTATATACAATCTAGTACTCCGCCCTAAAATACCCTCTAAGAACATTGCAATATGCTCTCTATTTTTGGGATTAGTATTAGACTTTCTATATTTAAGGAGCCAAAACCACTCCATATTTTTTTTTAACCCCTACTCGATAACCTTACGTAAATTATATACAATCGAGCACTCCTCCCTAAAATACCCGCCAAGAGCCTCACAATATGCTCTCTATTTTTGGCACTACCACTAGACTTCCTATATTTAGGGAGCCAAAACAGCTTCATATTTTGTTTGAACCTCTACCGGACAACCTTAAGTAAATTACACACAATCGAGCATTCCACCCAAGAGCACCCTCTAAGAGCCTCGCCATTGCCTCCCAAAAACACCCTAAAATCATAAGTAAATTATATATAAATCAAGCACTCCTTCCTATAACACCCTCTAAGAGCCTCGTAATATGCCTCACTATTTTTGGGATTGCTACTAGACTCCTTACAGTTAGGGAGCCAAAATCGCTCCATATTTTTTTTGAAGCGCCACCCGACAGCCTTAAGTAAATTATATACAATCGAGCATTCCTTTCTAAAACACACTCTAAGAGCCTAATATGCTCTCTATTTTTGGGATTGCTACAAGACTCCCTTTACTTAGGGAGCCAAAACAGCTCCATATATTTTTTGAACCCCCATTCGACAATCTTAAGTAAATTATATACAATCAAGCATTCCTTCCAAAACCACCCTCTAATAGACTCGTAATATGCTCTCTATTTTAGGGATTTGCTACTAGACTCCCTATATTTAGAGAGCCAAAATCGCTCCATATATTTTTTGAAACCCCACCCAATAACCTTAAGCAAATTAAATGCAATCGACCACTCCTCCCTAAAATACCCTCTAAGAGCCTCGCAATATGCTCTCTATTTTTTATGATTGCTACTAGACTCTCTATATTTCAGGAACCAATACCTCTCCATATTTTGTTTGAACCCCACCTGATAACCTAAAGTAAATTATACATAATTGAGCATTCCTCCCAAACATGCCCTCTAAGAGCCTCACCATTGCCTCCTAAAAATACCCTAAAATCATAAGTAAATTATATATAAATCAATCACTCCTCCCTAAATCACCCTCTAAGAGCCTCGCAACATGCCTCTCTATTTTTGGGATTGCTAATATACTCCCTATATTTAGGGAGCCAAAATCACTCCATATTTTGTTTGAACCCCCACCCGACAACCTTAAGTAAATTATATATAATCAAGCACTCCTCTCTAAAACACCCTCTAGGAGCCTAATATGCTTTCTAGTTTTGGGATTACTACTAGATTTCTTATAGTTAGGGAGCTAAAATCACTCCATATTTTTTTTGAACCCCCACCAGATAACCTTATATAAATTATATACAATCGAGCATTCCTCCTATAAACACCCTCTAATAGCCTCATAATATGCACTTTATTTTTGGGATTGCTTCTATACTCCCTATATTTAGGCCATATTTTTTTTGAAACCCCACCCGACAACTTTAAGTAAATTATATACAATCGAGCACTCCTCCCTAATACACCCTCTAAGAGCCTTGTAATATGCTCTATATTTTTGTCATTACTACTAGACTCCCTATATTTAGGGAGCCAATAAAGCCCTATATTTTTTTTGAACCCCCACCTGATAACATTAAGTGTTTTATATACAATCGAGCACTCCTCCCTAAAACACCCTCTAAGTGACTCACAATATGCTCTTTATTTTTTGGATTGCTACTAGACTCCCTATATTTAGGGAGCCAAAACAGCTCCATATTATTTTTGAACCCACACCTAATAACCTTAAGTAAATTATATACAATCGAGCATTTCTCCAAAAAATACCCTCTAAGAGCCTCACCATTGCCTCCCAAAAATTTCCTAAAATTATAAATAAATCATATATAAATAAAGCACTCCTCTCTTAAACAACCTCTAAGAGGCTCACAATATGTCTTTCTATTTTTGCGATTGCTACAAGACACCCTATATTTAGGGAGCCCAAACCACTCCATATTTTTTTTTAACACCCACCCGACAACCTTAAGTAAATTATATACAATCGAGCACTCCTTCCTAAACCACCCGTTAAGAACATGGTAATATAATCTCTATTTTTGGGATTACTACTAAACTCACTATATTTAGGGTACCAAAGCCGCTCTATATTTTTTTTGAACCCCTACCCGGCAAACTTAAGTAAATTATATACAATCGAGCATTCCTCCCAAAAACACCATCAAAAAGCCTCGCCATTGCATAACAAAAACGCCCAAAAATTATAAGTAACTTATATATAAATCAAGTACTCCTCCCTAAAATACCCTCTAAGAGCCTCGCAATATGCCTCTCTATTTTTAGGATTGCTATTAGAATCCTTATATTTAAGGAGCCAAAACTGCACTATATTTTTTTTGAACTCCTACCCAAAAACCTTAAGTAAATTATATACGATTGAGCACTCCTCTCTAAATCATCCTCTAAGAGCCTTGCAATATGCTCTCTATTTTCTGGGCTTGCTACAAGACTCCCAATATTTAGGGAGCCAAAATCGCCTTATATTTTGTTTGAACCCCCACCCTACAACCTTAAGTGAATTATATATAATCGATCACTCCTTCCTAAAACACTCTCTAGGAGACTCATAATATGCTCCCTATTTTTGGGATTGCTACTAGACTCCCTATATTTAGGGAGCCAAAACCATACCACATTTTTTTAAAACCCATACCCGACAACCTTAGGTAAATTATGTACAATCAAGCATTCATCCCAAAAATATCTTCTAAGAGCCTCACCATTGCCACCCAAAAATACCCTAAAATCATAAGTAAATTATATATAAATCAAACACTCCTCCCTAAAATACCCTTTAAGTGACTCATAATATGTTGTTCTATTTTTGGAAAAACTACTAGACTCACTATATTTAGAGAGCCAGAATTGTTGCATTTTTTTTTTTGAATGCCCACTCAACAACTTTAAGTAAATTATAAACAATTGAGCACTCCTTCCTAAAATAATCTCTAAGAGCCTGATAATATACTCTCTATTTTTGAGATTGCTACTAGACTCCCTATATTTAGGGAGCCAAAACCACTCCATATTTTTTTTGAACCCCCACCCATCAATCTTAATAAATTATATACAATCAAGCATTCCTCCCAAAAACACCCTCTAAAAGCCTCGCCATTGCCTTCCAAAAACACCCAAAAATCATAAGTAAATTATATATAAATCGAGCACTCCTCCCTAAAACACCCTCTAAGAGACTCGCAATATGCCTATCTATTTTTGGGATTGTTACTAGACTCCCTATATTTAGGTAGCCAAAACCGCTCTATATTTTTTTTGAACGCCGACGTCGGACCTAACCGAACCCCCCACCGGCGCCGCGACCGTCGGACCTAACCGACCTCCCCCCACCCCCCCCCCCCCCACCCCCCCCCAACCTACAGGCCATGGGGTGAACCCTAGACCTAGGATTTCTTAACCTAAAACCCAATGGTCAAGGTCGCCGGGGGTCGAGCTCGTCGGGGTTGAGCGCGAGGTCGCCAGAGTTCGAGCTCGTCAGGGTCGAGCACGACGTCGCCGGGGTTCGAGCTCGTCGGGATCGAGGATGGGGCTGCAGCTGCCACCAGAGCTGTGGATAAAGAAATGAGGTCAAGGTCGAGGTCGGGTTTACCAAAAAAAAAAGCAGGTACCTTAGGCAAAACGATCCCTTCGAAGGTCTTATACGCAGGATGGATCTGTTTCCAGGGACCTTAAGCACATTAGCCCTTTAAAAAAACCCAAATTTACAATAATTAACTTGATCTTGTAGGAGGCAATATATGCAAAATTCACTACAAGAATCAAAAAGAGGGGACCAACATCTTTGTAGACTCTTTTTAGCAGTTTGTTCGGTCTAAGCAAATCGAGACTAAACTCATCACACGAGTAATAGGATCTCCTAAGCATCCTTCTTGGCGTTCTCGCTCAACAAGTCGTGGCTGAAGCGTGAAGAAGCAGGAGGAGGAGGGTGACCGCCGGAGCTATTCCGACAGTTCAGAAAGTTGTATACCGTGCAAGGTCCCTTCGTCAATGCTCTAAATCTCCCACCTGTGTCTTTCTTCGAGGATTTGTCTTCCTATAGAAGGGGATAGAACATGCCATTAGTATTAACTGGATTATTTTAGAAATCAAGCAAAAATATTTCAAATCCAACATCAATTGATAATGTTTAGAAGGAAGAAAAAAAATCATGTATAAGCAAGATATCTCAACAAATGAAGAAATCAATACCTTGATCAAAATCAAAGATTCAGTCCTGTCCTTCAGTACATGGGAATCATCCTCTCCTTTTGTCTTCTCCAACTGATCTGCATTAATTTCAGCCACTATATAAATTTTGAATATCCATAAGTAGTAAAATTAGAAGAATTTAAATTTTTATTTGTTTTTAAATCCATGGTTTGCTTGCAAATTCGACGATGAAAGAAAAAAATCGGGCAATAATTTGAAATTCAAAAAATAAAAAATTAGGGGCAAAAGAGTGATTTTTAGTTGGTAGGTATCTGACATCACTTGCATCTGCAGTCATGAAGATAATGGTGGTATCTATTTTCATGGGTTGATACATCAATAAAGAAAAAACAGTGGTAAAAAATTATTTCATGTATTTTTATAATAGGTTTTTTTTGTATATATACCCCTAAAAAAGTTCGATATTACAAAAAAACCCTATCTTTTAGAAAATTCTTATCTCAATTTTCGCAAAGAAACCCATTTTGTCACCTTTATGATCATTTAGACCGATGCTTGTGTGGACAAACACAAAGTATTGAAAGGGTTAAATGGTCAAAAATTAGCTAAAAGGGTTGTTTTGCAAAAATCAAGATATGTGAAGAGTGCAATGAGAATTTTGTAAAACATAGGATTTTTTTTTCTACAATACCGAACTTTGTTAAGGATAAATATACAAAAATCTCTTGTTTAATTAGTGGAACATAAACATTATTAGGGTAGCAACAACAACAATTGAAATTCAATAATTCGATTATTTGATGAATAATCCCCAAAATCTTGTACTATCCAATTGTTTGTCAATAATTCAGAATATATATTAATGAATAATTCAATAATTGGATATATATAGTTCATCTCCTTCAAGAAAATTACAAGTGAAGAAACCCTACGTTTCTCAAAAAAAAGAAAAAAGAGAAGAAACCCTACCTTCGGCCTTAACCGGGCCGTCTTCGCTGAACCCATCGGGATGACCTTGAACCGGAAACTCGAAGTAGAATCTGAAGCTCGGCGAGCCGGGCAGCACCTCGTCCTCCACTACCATCCTCCGGCCCTTGCTCCCCAGCCGAAACCCTATCTTCCTCCTCTCGTCGTCCTCCGGCTCCCTCTCCTTCGCCTCACAATCGGGCGGCTTGGCCGCATCCTCCGCCACGGAAGGCAGCACCACGGCCACCTTCTCAGCGGCGTGGGGCTCGTGGTCCTGGGAGGAGGCGTCGTCGCCGGCCTCGGAATCGTCGGCCTGGAGGAGCTCGGTGGTGGAGACGATGCTGTCCTTCCTCAGGCGGCCGTTAGGGCGCCGCCTGTAAATCAGCCGGCGTCGGGGGGCCAACGGGAGGCCCGCCGGGGCCTCGTCGTCCGGCTCTAGCTTCGACACGCTGCAGCCCATCGCGGCAGCGGGGAACGGATTCGCGGAACGGAGTGATGAGGTGGTATTAACCGTAAAGGGGCCGAGAATGGAAGGGCTAGAGAGGGGAGAGGTGAAGTCGGCGGCGGAGGAAGAGGAGGAGGGGGCGGCCGGGAGGGAATTCCGGGACGCATCGTTTATTTTCCCGCGTAAGCTGCACAATTTAACCCATCCAGGTACAATTTCGGTATAGTTCGGCGAGGGAGAAAAATTCAGTGTTCGGGAAATATCCGGCAAGTACGGGAGAAATTCGGAAACATAAAATATGTTATATTACATTAGTAATTCTATATTAATAGATATAAAAATATATATTTATAACTAAAATAAAATAGGTAGCACCCAAAAAAATAAAAAAAAAAATCATAAATTATTCATGAATAATTCAGGTATTACTCGGGGGTGACCCATGTTGCCGAATAATTCAGAGAATAATTTGTTTGCTTTTGAATTCGTGAATTATTTACAAATTTTTCAATAATCTAGAGAATATTGTTACTATGAACCCAACCCGCTAACCCAATCACGGGACTACGCCCAAGCTCGGTTCAAAACTTTCTTGTAAAAGCCCAAGCCCTAACCCGACTCGACCCAAGTCCGAACATTTAACACAATCTAGCCAAAACTCTTCTGTTTTCTCATTATCGAACATTGAGGAAAAAGTGCATTGATTATATCAGAGATTAAAAATAAAGAGGTTCTATTCATCTGTAAGGGTTTTAGCGATTTCTTTAATCCGAATGATGTGGCATCCAATCATTGTGCCCATTTGTCTGACGGTCGGGGTTTGAGTGTGATTCACCGATCGAGACTGGGTGCAACGGGCAGCTATAATTGTGACACATCATTCTATAAAAAGAAATCAGTAAACACATTCGTGGGCAAATAGTATTTTCCTTAAGATATGGTGTTGTTATTTAAACCCCCACAAATTGATACTAGCACATGTAGGACTAATCCTTTTAAAGAGGGCACCCCCTCATCCCCTTCTGCTTCATGATGCACAAAGAATTTGATTTAGAAATCATGTGACAACATTTAAATCTAAACATATCAACATGTGTTATAAAAAGTGAAATTATCAATCATCATTTATCACTTTTAAGCTCAATCATGGGACAGTAACATAAGGATAAATTAATTCAGAGTCCAAAGTTTTACCCCAATGCAATAAAAAGTCTTCCGTTAAGAAATCTTTAGGGGTTGTTTGGCTGCTGCGTTTTTGGGGCGTGTTTCTAAAAACACATGCGCAAACATGTTGAATTGGTTTGGTAAATGGGTTGGACATGTGCAAAGTAAATCCCATGTGCTGTGATCTGCACATAAATCTGTACAAATAACTCCCCACCTATTTAGGTGAAATTTTAAAAGCACACGTCACATGAGATCTCAAAACAACGTGATAAATTGGGAAGGGTTCGGGATCGAGATCCCACCGAACGCTCCCTTCCGAAACCCACGTCCATGAACAAAAATAAAGAAGAAGATAAGCTCTTCTTATATCCATGAAGATCCTCTCATATCCATGAAGAACTTCTCAAGATCACAGCATCCATGATGAGTTTCTCATATCCGTTAAGATCTTCTCAAAATCGCAGCGTCTATACCCTTGAAGATCTACTCATATCCCCACCCATAACTGCTACACAACAACCATGCGTACCCCATTGGAAGGCAACATTCGTTGAAGAAAAAACTACACCTGGCCTCATGAGATCTATATATCTAAGAGTTGTACCTTCTTGACATCCTTACTTGAAGAAGAAAAAAAAAGAGAAAAAGGTATACCATTTGATATTTTGATACCTTCTCTTGCTTGAAGAAACTTGTGGATCAAAGGTCTCTCTCTCTCTCTCTCTCTCTCTCTCTCTCTCTCTCTCTCTCTCTCTCTCTCTCTCTCTCTCTCTCTCTTATATGAGATCTTGTCATGCAATCTCTATGTTTCTCTTCTTTTCGTTCTAAGGTTCTAATAAGGAATTATATATAATATTGGACTTAATTTAAGATCATTCCTAATGGCCGGGTTTGAACAAATATTGTTTTTTTTTCTTATTAGATCATGTGTTGCACTCTCACTATCTTTATTTTTTGTTGCATGTCTTTATTTTTTGCTTATTAGATCATATGTTGACCCCTAACAAATTTTCTTCCAAAGATAAACACGTACTATATTTGGCAAAAGAAATTGAGGATAGAAATTCATGTCTTGTTTTTATGTACTACAATTATTTATGTGTATTTTTTGTCAGATGAGTTCCAATGCAGAACAATCTTCAAGAGATAAGAAGAATATTGTATTTGATGATACAATGGATGACTTTTTCGTGGAAAAAATGATTGAACAATGCCTTAAGGGTCAACGGATTGATGGCGGTTTCACAACAATTGGAAGGGCAGAGATTGTTTCGGCTTTCAATGAAAGATTTTCACATTTGCCCATAACAAAAGATAAGCTTAGGGGCAGGTTACGCAAAGTCAAAAAAAAATATTCAACTGTAAAAGAAATGATAGGGCAAAGTGGTTTTGGATGGAATCCAATAACCAACACTATAGACGTTTGTCAGGAAGTTTGGGATCCATATGTGCAGGTAAATTTTGAAAAAACACTCACATTTCTTATTATTACGAGTAAGGAATTAACTTATATCAAGTGTGACTAACTTTTTCTCATTGTTTCTTGTGAATGTAGGCACACCCAGATGCTAGGCGCTACAAACATTTTGAATACACAGAATATGAGAAGTTGGCAACTATTTTTGGAGATACTATAGCGCATGGTGGTGGTGCAAGGACACTAGACGACATTGAACTTGAGCCTTTTGTCACAAACATTGAGACAGAGTCACCCCCACACCAGTTCAACCTTTTCGATGATGTAGCAGAACCAGTATCACCAAAGGCTCCACCTCCAAGCACTAGTCGGAGAAAGAATAAACGTCAAGAAGAAGCATCTAACCGGCCTTCCAAGTCTCGTCGTTCAGCAAGTGATGGTTTTTTGGATGCAGTGCATGATGTAGCTGTAGCAATAAGAGAACGAGCGAGGCCGGAGGAGAGCCTCATTGCTAAGTGTGAGAAAGCTTTGTCAGAGTTGGGAGAAATTGAGAATTCGGCCTACTTCGCTGCCCTTGATTTGTTCACTGATCCCAACATGGCTAATGCCTTTCTAGCATGTAGGAAGGAGTTAAGGGTTGAGTGGATTAGCAGGAAACTCTCTCTTTAGGATGTGAACTAGTGTTGGGGTTGGGTCGGGCTTTTAGGGAAAGACTAATTTATTTTTTCTTTATGTCTGAACTTAAATATCATGCATTGGATTTGTAGTTTTAGTTGTTGGTCTTACACATATGTTATGTTTTTTTCGTTAATATGGTTATCATATTGATATATATTGTTTTGATAGTCTTTTGTTATTAGTTTGTAGTTTGATATATGTCGTATACTTGTTGGTTTTTGTTACTATTCAATATTATTCACTTATTAGATCATATCTATTTATATGTCGCAGGTTATTCTAAAAAATGGATGAAGCTGAATTATTTGTATCTGTAGGGGTGGTAGTAATTGCCATGGCATACTACTATCGTCTTCATATTGCCAAGGAATCAGTACATGATAGAATTCATGCCGGGGATGAATTTGTTAGGGAATGTTTAGAGGGTCATCGTAAGAATAGCTTTGATCTTTTACGAATGGAACCTGAAATTTACCAAGAACTTTCCAATATATTAAGGGAGAAAGGTTTACTCAAGAATACGATAAATGTCACTGTTGAGGAACAAGTTGCAATATTTCTCAACACTGTAGGACATAATGAGCGCAACAGATCCGTACAATATACATTCCAACAGTCAGGGGAAACGATTAGTCGGCATTTCAATAATGTGCTGAATGCAATATGTTCTTTGGGACGAGACTATATTAAACTCCCTCCTAATGAAACCCCTCGATATATACAGAGTCACAGCAGATTTTACCCATATTTCAAGGTATGACTTCTCAAATAACTTAAATTAATATAGGTGGAGAAATTTCTTGAGAGTTATAATATTATGTCTAATATAGGATTGTCTTGGCGCTATCGACGGAACACATATTCCAGCATGGATACCTATTGAAGAACAATGTCGATTTCGAAATCGAAAGGGATTTATTTCTCAGAATGTGGTGGCAATTGTTGGGTTTGACATGAAGTTTCAATATATTCTTGCTGGGTGGGAGGGATCAGCATCTGATTCAAAGATATTGTACGATGCTCTTTCGAGGGCACGAAACCCCCTAAAAGTTCCTGAAGGTATAATTATTTCCATGTAGTCATTGCTATAATTGCTTAATTAAATATAAATATTTACTGAATCACTTCTTATTTTCAGAAAAGTACTATTTGGTAGACGTCGGTTATCCAAATATGCGAGGTTTCCTTGCACCTTATCGTGGTGTGAGATATCATCTAAAGGAATTCTCACGAGGCACACAAGCAATACGGACTCCAAAAGAACTCTATAACCGAAGACATTCACAGCTCCGTAATGTAGTTGAGAGAACTTTTGGGTTGTTGAAAGCACGATTTCCAATTTTGCAGCAACAGATTCGTTATCCATTTGAGACACAAGTGAAGATTGTTTTTGCATATTGTGTCTTACATAACTTTATCATCACACAGAATGTAAGAGCATTCCAATTTAGGGAAGGGTGTGTTATTGAAAATGCAGGCGATGATGATTACAATGATGATGCCGATACCATGGTTGGCTTGAGTAGACGTGATCGTGATGCTTGGGCTACTTTTCGAGGTGAAATTGCAGGGCATTTGTGGGTTACTTTTGAACAATAAATTATATATACCATGTAGTTTATGGGTTTGATGTATTTTTCTCTAGAATTTTGGGGCAATAATTTCTTATGTTTGATATTGTCTCTCTCTATATTGTATGTTTTTTGTGTCTAATATTAAATCTAAAAAAAAAATTATTTATGTGTTTTATTATTTAATTATTTATATATTGTTTTATATTTGCACATGTACAGAAAAGTTAAGCCAAACATGTGCAAGTTGTTGCACATGCACTAAAAACAGTTTCAACCAAACATGTGCAAATTTACGTGTCTCCTGTTTTGCACGTACTGTGCATGCACAGCACGCGCAAATTTGTACGTGCACCATTGACACAACATCCAAACGACCCCTTAATGTCCGCCCCAAATTCATGAAAAATTAAAAACTAGGTCCATGGCTGTCGACCTCGTGAATGATGGAAATATGAAATGACATTAATACCCACAGAAAAAACTGAGAGCATTTAATGTGACGTGAAACGTATACATGAAAAATATTTTCAGAGTTATTGTAGGTGCTACAGTAACATATAGAGGAAGTAATAATTGTAGTAGCTACAATATCTCCGAAGCCATGTGAAAGAGTTTCACTACAGAATAATTTTTTTTCAAAATTGGTGTATACGCTATGGTAAATTAAAATACACTTTAGATAATATTTAATACGCTTTTAGCAATCTAAAATATGTATTTAGTCATTTAAAATATGTTTTATGTAACATACAGAGCTAGCAATAATTGTAGCAGCTATAGTAACTTTGAAACCTCATGAAAGTGTTTCACTACAGAATAATTTTTTGAAGTTGCTATAGTCGCTATGGCCGGGTATATTAAAATATGCTTTACATAATGTTATATACGCTTTTAGTAATCTAAAATACATATTTAGTAATAAAAAAATATGTTTTGGGTTATATATAGAGGAAGCAATATTTGTAGTAACTACAATAACTCTAAAGTCACGTGAAAGAGCTTCACTATAGAACAATATAAAATACACTTTAGATAATGTTCGATACACTTTTAATAATCTAAAATATGTATTTAATAATTTGAAGTACACTTTAAATAACATACAGAGAAAGCAATATCTATAACAGCTATAGTACCTCCCAAGTCATATGAAAGAGTTTCACTACAAGACAAAAAAAATTCAGTTACTATAACGGCTACAGTAACTCCGAATATATTTTATCCTGTATTGAAACGTTGAGGTGTTGCAGTAGTTGTTAAACTTCACATCGTAGGGGTAGTTTTGGAATAAAGAATGCATGGATGACAACAGTGAACCTAGCATTAAAAAATTTCTAAATTTGAAATGCACGTACTTTAAAGATATTTTAACATGAGACTTATTGTTGCATTGGAGTCAGACTTTAGACCCTGAATTAATTTAAAATCATAAATCACAAGAAAATTCGTATATCAGCGAGAACAACTTAAACACATTTAACATTCTAACTCGGTGTTCTATCTTCTGAATGGGAATTCCAATCCTAAATATTACATCTCACTACAATGGGGAACCCCTAACGACCAATATGGCATCTGCTCCAATCATCTTGAGATGAATAAACAAATCCGATGGACGACTTCTCTTAGATGGATCAAACTGATAACATAAGCCCAAAATATCACGTCGCCTTCTTCCGCGCAAAGCGCTGCAGAGATTTCGGCAGCTCGGTCTCGACCATTCTCTGTTTCTTGAGAGGCCATTCCGCATTCATGTCTTGCTCGAAGAAAGGCCTCTTGGCTTCGAAAACCACCTCCTCCTTCTTCTTGGCCTTCTTGCTCGGCTTGTTCCTCCCTTTGGTCTTCTTCTTGATTGTGATGCTTTTGGCAGCATCAACCGCTGCTTCCATCTCGGCCTCCATCTCTTTCTTGCTCGGTTTCTCCCTCCTCCTCGGTGGCTTCACTGCTCCAATCCTACTCAGGTCCAGCATGATCATCTCCGGCTAACGTTTGTCAAGCAACGGGTGCACTTCTTTCTCCCTCCTCTACTTTGTAGTCTCGTATGGATTCGCCACCCAGGTATCAAAGTTGGGCTCACCGGATCCCGGAACAAGAATGCTCAAGATACCCATCGAGTGGCCGATCCCCAAGACATCCTCATAAGGCCGGAAGGACACCTTGATCTTGCGGTCCTGGCCTGCCGTGGCCATCAAGTGGCCACCGCTGTGGAAGGCGACGGCAGTCACGGGGCCATGGTGGCACAGCATGGTAACGAGGGGTTTGACCACATTGTAACTTTATCGCCAGAATGGCCCAACCCTATGACGGCATTGTAAGGGTTCACCCGCATGACGTCAGTGCAACCAAGTCCGGTCCTGTAGGACCCGACCATCTCACCGGTGCTCATGTCTTTTTTTTTTTTTGGTACTTTGAAGGGGAGATCACAACAGATCTCAGGAGGCACCATAGCCTGGTGCAAGCATGAGGCGCCACAAACAAGCGCACGCATCCACAAACAGCCAAACAATTGAACAAGAAACCACCACCATCAACCCCACCGAGGAGGGGGGCGAGCACGCTGCACAACTACAGATCCAACAGAAAAGAGACAAAAGCCACCAACCAACGGCCCCGCCGACCTCCGGCGACGGTAGGAACCCTAGACTAAGCCTAAGAAAAAGAAAGATACAAGCCAATAGTGACTTATAAAAAGAAAACAACCATCACAAAACCCTGATCCACAGCCGGATCTGTCTCCCTCGGTGCCGGTGACGATACATAGCCGCTCCGCGTCCCCAACCGTCGCGATCCACCACCGTCAACCCGAACCGCAAGGCTCCACCACCACGCCAAGGAGGGGGTTAGAAAGCCCACGGCATACTCCGACCGGGGTCCAGACCCACCATCTCCTCCACGAAACCGGTCGGAAACCCCCGATCCATCAGCAAGGGCACAATCCGAGGAGGGGCCGCCACTCAACTCTGAAGCTTGCGAACACAAAACCCGGACCGAGGAGGGGGGAACGCACCTACTTAAAGGGGGAAGGGGGCCCGGAGGCCGCCATCCAAGCGCACGTGGCCTCCCCGGAGCCGACGGCGACAGCCGGGGAGGCCAAGAAGGACGAAACCCTAACCCTAGCTCGAGCGGAGAAAAAGAGGGCAGTTGTTCGGGGTGCTCACGTCTTGGTAGTGCAGATGCCCGAATTTGTTTATGGAAACGAGGAGGAAGTGTTTGTTAAGAAGTTTCAGAGGAGCGCCATGTTTCTGAAATGTAACATAACGGTAAACAGCATTAGATGATACATAGAGTTAGGTGTGAGATTTCAGATATTAAAAAAAAATAAATAAATGATCCCTCTTTGTGCCATGAGAAAGGGTTTGGCCGAGACCCTAACCCGATAATGTCCCTAACCGGGTTTGAACTCGTACCACCTTTCGGGTGGCTAAGCTTTAGGAATGAGGGGAGAACCTACAACTCTTAGTTAGAAAATTACCAACTTAAACCTGCGGTGCTATTTTTGTTTGATAATAAGAAATTTGGTGGAAAATAAGCAGAGAAATAATAGCACCTATTAGTATGCCATAGAATAGTCGACGAACAAAACATACATGGAAATAAACATATAGCAATCTCAAATTGAATTAAAGAATCAGGAGAGAACATTCTTTGTGAGAAATGGTCAGATAAAGTTCTGGTCGAGCTGTCACTAGGTGAAACTGGCTAGGTCACGCATAACTCGATACTTTTTTTTTTTGAGAAATCCCTCTCAGAGAATGAGAGAGGGGTTCGGCCTCGACCCATACATGTTTATTAAAGAAGAGAAAAAGAGGTTACACCTCAAGGGTTACTATTACAGAGGTTCAAAAGAAAACTTCTGGTACCCGTCAAAGCACAGGACGTTCAAAGGTGGATCAACGACGTCGTCGTGGAGATGACCCTCTCCAACGTCAAAGACTTGCCTTGAAAAATCCTCCGGTTCCTCTCCAACCAAATCACCCACATTAGTGACAATATGTCAAGTTTCAAAAAACTTTGGTCCTTCATTCACTGAACAATGATATCTATCTCTATTACTGGCCTGGGCCAAGAGGAGAGAATAAATTCAATATAAACTCAAAAATTTTAGAGCAAATTATAAAAACCTCCCCTGAACTATACACTCATTTCATATTGGCACCTTCATTTCTTTTTTTCGAACAATTTGACCACTGAACTATGCCCCATCTGCATTTAGCCCGCTCCGTCAAATTCTATTCCGAAAATACCCTAGTCCGAGTAAGCATAAGTTATATATTTCACAAATTATTAGAGTATTGTTATAAATAAAGAGAATTTTTGGAATAAAATTTGACAGAGGGGGCTAAAAGCAGACAAAGCATAGTTCAGGGGTCAAATTGTTCGGAAAAAAAAAATTTCAGGGACCAGTATGAAATGAAGTTTATAGGTAAGGGGAGATTTTTGTACTTTGTCCAAAATTTTAAAATATAGAAAAGAACATTTTAGACCACAGTTGTCAACCGAAAACGCTACTCAGCCAACCTGTTTTATAATTTTCTTTTGACCAATCTGATGTGGCACGACAATAGCCGTCCGTTGCACCCAGCCTGACCAGTTGATCACATTTAGCCACGAACAGGCAAGCAAAGGGGCAACGACATCAGGTTATAGATATATGGGTACCTGTCATAGGTATGAGCATTGTTCAAGAACTTGAAACTCGGAATCGACTCGAAAGTCAGCCGAGTCTGATAAACTCGGTCCGGCTTGGCCGAGTTTTCTCCAAACTCGATCAGACTCGGCCAAATAACTCGATTCGAAATCTGTCCTTCGAGTCGAGTCGACTTGGTCCGACTCGACCGTGTTTTTCTGTGTTTTTTCAAATCATGTCTCTGTTTAACAGAACCACTGATGATCGAGAGCACGTGAAAAAGTACATGATAGACCCGTGTAATCAATAACCAAACAACAATATATTGTTTTTCACTTTCTTCGATTCTAATTGTGGAAATACGTCAAAAGTCCTGGAGAATGTGTGTGTAATTTCTAGGGCTGGCAATTTCGGACCCGACACGGCAGACCCAACACGACCCGACACGAAGTTAGCTGGTCTGGGTCAGGGCTAAACGGGTTCGGGTCGTAAACGGGTCGACATGATAGACCCGTTTAATAAACGGGTCAGGTCCGAGTTTAGGGTCTGGACACGATAGACCAGGGAACACCCGTTTAAATTTCAACGGGTGTGTCAGGTCGGGTCTACCCGCAATCCGATACTATAATATATAATACTAGCGGGTCTATCAGGCACGTCGGGTCGAATCGAATTGGGTCGGATCGGGTAAACAGGTCTTATCGGGTCTACCCGTTTATTAGCGGGTTGGGTACGGGTTTAGGATCTAATTAGTTAAACGGGTCGGATCCGGGTCTACGGGTTTTGGGTCGGAAAATGAATTGCATAGCTTTTGTAAAGATGCTCAGCGGAGCGATCCAGATCATGGATCAGCAGGTTTGCAAGGTCTCTATGGGACAGGGATTGATCAGAGCTGCTCAGAACCGATACTCTTACCATAGATCATAATGATCTTGAGCGAGGGCAATCTCATGAAGAAGTTTATTTACAAGGGGCAATTTATATAAACAACTATACCGAACAAGAAAATAGAAGAAAATATAAAATATGGAACAAATATATAGGTATGTATAGATGAAGAAATTGAATAGAAGAGGAGATTTCATGTGGTTCGGGACCAGGAAAACGCTTATGCGGACATCGGACAAGTTAGTTGAGCGAATATACGGATGCACAACACAAATGCGCTCAGATAACTGTACCAACGAGAGCAATGGTGCTAGAGGCAACTGTGCCAGCGAGTTCAGTGAGGATGACGACATCAGTCGAAATCCGGGCAAATCCAACGACAAAATCCGTCGACTCCGGTGGTGGTTCTGACAAAATTCGGTGGCGGCCGGTTCCGACGAGATCGAACGAATCTGGCAATGAAAACGGGCTAGATCCGGCGATTCCGGCAAGACCCGGGGTGAGATCTGACGATTCCGGCGAGATCTAACGACGAATTTCGGCGAGATCTGACTACAAAATCTAACGACATCCGGTGAATCCGATGGCGATTTTGGTGGCGAAATCCGGCAACTTCAATCAAAATCAGTTAGATTTTGGCGAAATCTGGTGGCTGTCGGTCGAACTTCGGTGGCTGCGGTTGAAATCTGAGGACTGCGGACGAAATCGATCGAAACCAGCCTATTTAAAGCCTCGGTCTCACCAAAACCATCCCACAGGTTTCACGAAATATGTGGGCTGGTTTCGGTCGAAATTTTTGAAATGCCCTCTAAATAATCAATTTTGCCGAAATCAGCATCGAAATTGGGGGCAGCACGTGGCTTCGATAGGCCCTGATTTATTTCGGTCGGGATCTTGTAGAAAAGGACGAAATGAGCTTGGTTTCAGTGGGCCCCTATTGTTTCATCCAAAACTTTGGTGGCCCCCCACCATTTAATGGAAATTCACAAAATTTTAAAATTTTGCCGAAATCGGAATAGACCTGGGGTTTCGAGCCCCCTTTTGTTTCACCCACGATCAAAACCGAAATATTTCGGCAAAATTTAAAATTTTACCCGAAATTTAAAACCATGGTCATGTCATTTGAGGGTTACAAAACTTGTAATAACTAAATATAGGTATAAAGGAGGATGTCAATTTAATGTATTTATTTAAATGAAATATAGAAGTGTCCTTGCATCCTATTTTTTGGTGTTCCAATTGTCCATATCCAATAATCGTGAGTGTATCCAAGTTCACGATATAGCGAAACAGAACTTCAAGCAAATTTGGTGCAAAAGGATACATGAAATGTAAACTACTACAATTCCAAGTCATAATAAATGCATAAATTCATTTCAAGCAATTATCAACCTATTTAAATTTAATTTTTAAAATAAAAATAATAATATAAATATTGTTGAATTTTATAATGAATTTTCTTAGATAAAGATAATGTGTAATATTCTGAATATCTCATCAGAAAGACAGAAACTAACCAACTTATTGACACAAGTCTCCTTTAAAATAATATCTTCTAATGAATTTTTAAAAAGTTCACCATCTTGCCATCAAACTCTAGAAAAAGTACTTCGATACATGTTTTCCACGCAACTAGTGATTAACCAGAAAGACGTTATGGAAATGGGTTTAACTAATTTTTTCCCGAAATGGTACACATGATAAGAGCCCATAAAACTATGAGTACACACTAAGGAAACATAATGCATATTTAAAATAGCTAGGAAACTTCTAGCAAGAGTTCACAAGTTCGTTGTTTCCCATGTTTATCCCACATGTTCTCCTTCTTCAATAATTTATCATGTTTCTTATATATGGACCATTTACAACACACGTTCACCACTCCGTTAGCGCATATGATACACTTTTTCATTCAAGAATCAATGTTTAAAATCTACAAATTGGGAATCTTGTTTCATTTCAGCTCTTTGACTTAGACTTTGTGCCGCAGGGATGAATGCAATTCCCTATATCTAAACTTGTCTTGTATCTAGACGCCTTCATTGTTTAGGGGAAGGTTGCTCCTTAGCTTAATCGACGTGATAACAAGGTAGTCTCCCTACCCGGTGCCAACTGGCTTTTTATGTTCTTACATAGCACTCTCTTCCTAAATTGCCTTTGTCAATTTTTATGCACCACCTTAGAGGGTTGACATCTGGCTTACAGCTTATCGAAAAATTCTACTATAAATCTTCTATATAGTCAAGCCATATTGATGGTATAAGACTTGGATGATGATGCTTGAATCTACCAATCACCCTAATAGGTAATCATATCCAAGAAATGAAGGAATGCTTAAGTGTTGTAGTAGCCGATAATAACTCTTAGAAATCAAGCATGATTGCAAGGTCACATGATCTTATAGTTTAATCATAACCTTAAATGGTCAGTCCCAGTCACATAATTCTCAAACTCAATTATTACCCATTTTTTGTCAGAACTTTTACCCTAAATAGATGAAATGTTATTAAATTTTTTTGAATATTGGAATTTTGTTGATTTTTCTCTTTCTATTGTGATGTTCTTACAAGTCTATTATCGGGATATTATTGAACTCCAATGTATCACATTTTCCATACCACAACAAAAATTTGTTACATTATGAATTTCTGACTTGCTAAAGAAATCCTATTCCTAATCATGACTTACTGAAAATGACCTAGCATATCTAAATCATTCAAAAAATATAAGTTGGCATCTAAGTTTCACTTAACCCACGAAATATGTCATATATCCAACTCTATAATACTACCTCAGTACACCAGTAGACTCATTAATTCTATTTGTCTCAGTGTAATGTATTTTGCATTTTTAGTCCTCTCTGCATGCATGTGTGACCAGCACAATGGTGCTTTTCAGCTATTGAAATGAAGAAAACTACAGTAGAACATTGAAATAACATCCAGATCTGAAGTATGTTATAATTATGATTGTTCTAGATATGTTTAAAGGGATTATTTTTTCTGCGCTACTGCAAACAATTGCTCATTTTGCAGGAACATAACATCACGCACGGTCTCCCTAAACTGTAATAGAAATTCAGGTGTTGGAAAATGGAGTCACAACTTATGACCCAGAATAAGAAGTAAAATTGAAAACATCTGACCTTTTAATTTTATGTATCTTTAAGTATTTTAATACATATAAAATAAATTAGACATGTTATACGCAAAATATGAATCAGAGTGCCTTGAACCGGAGTGCACTCCAATAAGTTGTTCAAGAATAGGATCGGTAATGGGCCGACCGATGGGCCCACCAATAGGTTGTTGAATATTAGGGTTGTTAATGGTTGGTTCAAAATAAAAAAATCGAATAGGGTCCATGGCACATGCCATTAACTAAAAGTCCAACTAAAGCATTTCTCAATCTGCATGCAAATACTATATTATGTTTACTAAGCAATAGGGTTGTCAAGGGGCCGGGCCGGGCCAAGGCAACGCCGAGGTCAGTCTTGGCCCAGCCCTTTTTTATAGGGGTCGGCCCAGGCCCGGCGCGAGCCCTTGAGGGCTTCAAAGGGGTCGGCCCTAGCCCTGCCCTTCAAGGGTGATCAGGGTCGGTCCAGGGCTTGGGGACCCTGTTTTATACAAATATATTGAGCTCTTTTAAAAAAAATAATTATCTTTATATTTTAATTTTTTATGAGGTTATTATTTGTGCCATGTGGTTATGGGCTCAAAAACCATTATTTAGATTTTAAAACCCTCCTCCTTTATGTTTGCAGTTCCGATTTCACATATCGACAACAAATCAACAATTGAGACTAGAGAGATAAAAGAGAGTTTGAAGGCACAAAGGGGAGAGGGCATAGGCTGAGGAAAGAGAGTGGGCAGCGACGACTATGTTGGGTTGGGCTTTATTGGAGAGAGAGAGAGAGAGAGAGAGAGAGAGAGAGTAGGGTTAGGGTTTGGGAGGGGTGACCAGGTAGTGGGTAGTTCAACTGGCTCCCTCCCTTTACGGCTTCACCCAACCCAAAGTAAATTCGTCCTTAAGTGTCAACCTGTCAGTCGCTGATGGCAACCGACCTCAAGATAGTGGGTTGTAAATTCACTGGCAGCCCGAACCCAAAGTAAATTCACATGCCTCCCATTCTCCGAGGGCCCACTCCCAAACTCAACTCATAGTCCCCACTTCAAATGTATCTAGGCCGGGCCGGCCCGACCCAGCCCTGGGTGGGTTTTGAACCGGTTTTCATGAGCCGGGTTGGGTCGGGTCGGGTGCCCTTCTAAGCAGGCCTAATTGACAGCCCTACTAAGCAAGTCATCACCCATTATATCATCCAAATATCTCTAAGAATGATTATGTTCAATGTTAACATATATATTGTTGGTCCTCACAAACTTAAATAACATGATCATCCTTCATTGCCAATCCTTTTTAACTTCAAGCCTACAAAATCATTAATCAAGAATAAGCAAATTGAGATTCCTTTACTATCAAGCATATGCTATTTTCTTCATCATTTTACTGCTCCCTCAAATAAATAGAAAATCGGAAAGCAAATCGACTTTGTAAACAGTAACATATCTACTCACCTCGTCTGATCCACTGATCCTCAGTAATAAAAATATCGTTGATTTTGAAGCTATTGTAATGTAAGTATCAAACTATTAAAGATCTATGCAACAGTGGATAGGTACATGAGAAAGACTCACCTCGTCTTAAAGATCTCTCTCTTCGCCACCCGATTCTCTCTCTCTTCCTTGTGATCTCTCTCTCTCTATCTATTTCTCTCTCTTCCCCACTCTCTCTCTCTCTCTCCGTCTCTCTTAATTCCCTGTGATCTCTCTCTCGATTTGAATCTATCATTACTTCACCTCTGTAGTGCTTCTCTCTCTTCCCCACTCTCTTCCCTATGATCTCTCTCTCGATTTGAATCACACCCATCAGATCTAATCAAATGAATTAAAATCAATAGGGATATAAAACAAAACAAAATCTCAACCATCCGATCAAATCGAACGGATACAACCCCATAACCGTAAAACCAGGCCACAATCTGTCTCTCCTTCCAACTGCTCTCTCTCTCTCTCTCTCTCTCTCTCTCTCTCTCTCTCTCTCTCTCTCTCTCTCTCTCTCTCTCTCTCTCTTTATCTTCCCCGATATCTTGTGTGTGTGTGTGTGTTGTTCTCGGCCTCCACCTTCAGACACCCCCCCCCCCCACCGGCTTTCTCTTATACAAACTCGCCATCAACGACGGCATGAGTGTGAGTGTCATGGTCGGCTACCGATATCTCTTCGCCACCGTGTTCATGGCCCCTCTCGCCTTCTTCCTCGAGAGATAAGTAATCGATCGGCATGTTCTTGATCGTACGGTCACCGTTAGGGTTTTCTAGGTTCCCCCTGGACGATATCTCGGGTTCCACTCCTTTGCAATCGCCAGCAGCAAGTGATGCGCGTCGGGTGTCAAGGAAGGCGTCTCAGTCGTTCGATGGATGCCCAGTTGGGCACAGTGCCATTCACCTGTTCATAACAGTTGTGATGTCGTTCACGTGAGGTTTTGATACGTGCATGAGGACGTGGGCTTAAATGGGAAAAAAAATTATAAGATATTTCCATGTCATTATTATATTTTTGAGGGGCGTATTAATGACACAAATTTTACAATAAATCGGCAATTCTATAAAATACGGGAACTGAGATACATCTAGCTAATTTCCTAAGAAATGTTTTTTTTTTTAAGAAATAGGGCTAATTAGTCCTAAATCCCTTGCAAGGTCTTAATTTAAGATAAGAGGCACGATTAGTTAGGACGCTGCAGTGCCAACATGCACGAGCATTCACTAGTCAAAAAGAAAATCAAATGGAGACCTGGTCCGATTGAATTACCTTGAGGCGCCTTTTGGTTCGTTAGTTGTTGTTGAATTGTTCTTCTTCTCCGATCATCAAAGGGAGAGATGCGGGAACAAGGCCTGAAAGGAGCGGTGGAAGGGAGCGGCGACACTTGCCGGATGGAGGCGGGATTCTCGGCAACGACGGGGACACTTGCAACAACCCCTAAAAAGTATAAGTGTCAACTCAATCATGATCTAGTGAATCCTTGACCAACTTGGGATCACACATTATTGATTTCACATTTACAAGTTATTTTATTGACTGACTCCAGTGAATCCTATACACATGTGCTTATCAACTGTGATGCCAAACTAAGAATTAATCATAAACAAACTAGGGCTCCCACTAGATAGAGCATATAGAATGATACATTAGGAATCCTAATCTCATTATAAAACCTAATTAGTAGTACACCTAATCTAAGTAACCATAAGGGTCCTAGTCATCATGAGTGGACCCCATAACTAGAAATCCTACTTATACTAGGATTAGGACTTTTACTGCCAATAGAAGTGACTTGGAATCTATGGAGACTCTGGTGACTTTGGATCTAATATGGAAATGAATATGACATCTCATGACTAAGCCATTCATCTAATTAACTACTGTCTGAACCACCATCAAGCTATAGTTGCACCCAAGGTCATACAAATTACAAGGGTGATATTTCCTACTATATTGCACTAGAACCCCTCCTATTTCTAGTGTCCATGTATGTTATCTAAGATCTAAGACTGTCATTCTCAGTATAGCTCACATATTCGAGTCCCAACTCTCTGAGTCCTTGGGATCACCAGCTTATATTTAGATTTACCTGTTAAGCATAATGATCAGCCTTTCATGGAGATTGCTCAAGGAGACACCCAGATCCACTTGGGGTGTAAGGAATAAATTACCTTGACCATGGGTAGATCTCTCATAGAGGGACCAGTGGGATGTACGATCAGAACGTGACGATCTCTACAAAGTCGTACCTCCTATGATCGCCTTGATCAATATTAGGCACTATGCTAGACCTCTTGGTTGATTAAAAATTATGTTATGCTAAGTTCTCGATTGACTCATCGCGAAATAATACAATTTGCATTGCATGCAATGGTGATTAGATATCGGGTGGTTCTTTCTCCCCTTTACTTGTAAAGATTATCAGTTTAGTGGGTTCTATGAAGTGTTGGGCAAAAATATACAAGGTTTATATTCAAAATTTAAACTACAGTACACACAGATGTTTTTACGAAAAAACCTATCACGAGAAAAAACATCGTCGATTTAAGGCCGGATGGTGATAGCAATCAACTAAGCAAAATATCCAATTACAGACACAAAAGAACGAACGTACGAGATCTATTCGGGACATCAATCCCTCCTCTCTACGCTTCCTTCCGTCGCTCTCCTTCTAGCATTTTCCACGCTAGCTCCCTGCTCGGTCTTCGTCGCGTGATCCAACACACGTTACTGTATGCGCAGAAAAGGTACGGGTCGTCTTTATTGCACAAAACGAGATTACAAAGGTGGCCGGGACCCGGGTGGCTCGGGTGTGGCGAGTCCGGGTTGCGAGGAGTGTTGATCAGGGGATTGTGGAAGAGATCTTCTGGAGGATCCCTTTGATCCGCGTCTCCACGTGGTGTTCATGCGAGAGCTCTGAAGGGGTTGCCCAGGACATGGGTTTTAACAAGGTGAGGGTTTTTTGAGAGGCTAAAGAATGTCCGCCGTTTCTTTGGTCCCTTCCGTGCTTCGTGCTTCCTCGGCTAGGGGGTCTTCAGCTTCGTTCCTCGGTCTTCGTGTCTTCCTCACTCCTTGCTTGACCTCGACGTCCTTGATCGTCGGTTCGCGGCGTCGATCGTGCTTTTGGCATCGGCTTTTGGCTTTGGCTTTTTGGCTTTGGCTTGGCTCCGGCGTGGCTCTAGCTTTTGCTTTGCTTCGGCGCTTACGCTTGGACGTAGTCGGGAGAGACTTGCGATGCTTTCGTTCTTCCGGACTTTGCATCGTATCGGCTAGAACGTGCGGTGCTTTTGCTCGTGGCCGGTGTAGTCGCTTGGCTTTGGCACTTGCGTTGCTTTGGCGCGGGCTTTACTAGGGCTTTGCTTTGGCTTCTTGCATAGGCTTTAGCTTCAGCGTCAACTCGGTCTTCTTCTTCGAACGACGTGGGCTACTTCTCCAGCGCTTCGACGGTTTGGGTGTCGGCTGGACTTCTCTTCTTCTCTGGGCTTCCTTGGCGTGATCGGAGTCGAAGAATGCTTTCGAAGATAGTGGGGGTAGCACCGATCTTCGTGCGACGGTTGTGGCGTCGACTTTTGTTGATGAAGATGGTGGGGGTAGCGACGGTTGTAGCGTCAGCTTTTGTTGATGAAGACGGCGGGGGTGGCGACGCTTCAGGCGGTCTGCTCCAGGCTTTCTTCTTCGTGGATGGCGCAGACGTTTGTCGAAGGCGACGGGGTGATGACGCTTCGTTTCTCTTCTCCGGGCTTTGGAGCTTGATCGAAGTGGAGGATTTATTGGAGCCGACGGGGTAGTGCCGCTCCGAGCTTCTTCTCCGACCTTTGCTTCTGGCGTCTTCGGAGTCGAAGGGTCTTCTTCTCCGAGCTTTCTTCTTCGTGCATGGAGTCGAAGTCTTGATCTTCGTGTGCAAGGGTTTTCACGTCGATGAGGGCTTTCAATGGACTAAGTCGATCCCGAAGGGACAGGCTTGCCCGTGCCTCGTGAAGCCTTGGGTCGATGAAGAAGCGTCTCCTCTTCTGCAGAGCTCCCGCACTCCGTCTTGCGATCTTCGACCCCTTGAGCCTTCCCACTCCCCCTCTATTTATAGGCAAAATGAGGGGGGGAAAGATATGGGAAGTTTTAATTTTAAATCCCTTTAATATCTCCCCCATAATTGCCATGGATTTATTCATCCATTGATGAGGGGAATAACATTTATTTGCTTTCCTTTCCTGGCGAGGCAATTAAGGCTGGATTTTGCACACGAAATCGATGGCGATCCGGCGCTTCTTCTTGTCCGTCGGATCAAGGGATCGGCGCAGATCCGCGTGTGAGCAGACTTCGTACGCAACCTCCCCCCGCGCATGGCGGTAGTTCTTTCCTTTTCTTTCTTCTCTTTCCTTTTTCTTTTCTTTCCTTTTCTTTTCTTTCCTTTCTTTTCTTTCCTTTTCTTTTCTTGCCTTTCTTTTCTTTTTCCTTGCAGGGCCGGCCGGCCCCCATGGGTTCGGGTCATAGTAGGGGCTGGCCCCCCCCTTTGAGTGTGGGGTCCGCTCCTCTTTTGTTGGGCGTGAATCGGGTCCGGGTCCGCACTGGTATGTGCAAGTTGGGTCCGAGTCGAAACGCGCGTCGGGTTTGCATCCGCGTTGGCACACGTAAGTCGGGTCCGGGTCAGACAAAATTCGTGTGTCTACAAATGCCCCCTCAAGGACGAGTGCGTCGGTGAGAACGTGTAGGGTTTGGACACGTAGAAATCGTAGAGCGCTTGTCCTTGATTCCTTTTGTGGGCAGGGTTGGGGGTCTATTTAAGGACCCCTACCCCCTTCATCCGCCATTGTGCTTCTTTGCGAAGGTTCTGCCGGCTTCTGGAGACCGCCGTCGGAAGAGAGCTGCCTGGGGTTGCACGTGACTTGCTCCGTCTTTCCGGTGTCGCCTCTTTCGTCGGCGGCGATGGTGCACGATTTGGAGGTCGTTGTGAAGACGGGCTCGAAGCGACGATGTGGCGAGGACCGAGGCGGGGAGGATGGAGGAGCGCGGCTGAGGTGCGGGTCGCCTTCGCCGCCTCTCTCTTCCTATTTCTTCTTCTTCTTCTTTTTCTTCTTTTTCTTTTTCCTTTTTCTTTTTCTTTTTCTTTCTTATCTTTTTTTTTTTTTCTTTTTCTTCTTCTTCTTTGGCTCTGGCCCGTGCTAAGGAAGCAGCAGCGGGGGCCGGCGCGCTAGCGGCGGCAGGGCTGCGGCACGGTGGCGCACGGGCGGCGGTGGCGCGCGGAGTGCGCGGCGGCTGGGTGCGGGCGCGGGAGCCGCGGCGGCCGGATGCGGGCACGGGGGTCGCGGCGGCCGGATGCGGGGATCGCGACGGTCGGGCCGGGCTCAGCCGCGACCGGATCGGAGAGGGGAGGGCGGCGGCGTCCCCGAGTTGGGCGCCCCCCCCCCCTTTCCGGCTGCGTTGGCGACGGGGTCGGGTCGGCCCCGACCAGATCGGAGGATGGGGGTGCGTGCGGGCCCCCCCTCTCTGCTGTCTGTCCCCTTTTTTTTTTTTGAGACTTTCTCTTTCTTTCCTTTTGCACTTTCTCTTTCTTTCCTTTTTCTTCTGGTCTGCGAAGGCACTGGTGGTAGCAGCGTTGGCTCGTGGCACACGGGCTGCGACGCGGGTGCGGGTTGACTGGCAAGTGACACAGTGCCGTGCGGCGACCGGGTGCGCAGGTGGCTGCGGCGCGGTCGGCCGACACGGGTGGTGTCGGCGCAGGCGGGACGGCGCGAGTCGTGTCGGCGTAGTTGGGTCAGCGCGAGTCGTGTCGGTGTAGTTGAGTCGGTGCGGGTGGTGTGCGGACCCGCGGGAGTGTGGTGCACGCCCAGAGTCGGGTGATCCTGACAGGCTTTTTTTTTTTTTTGCGCACTTGTCTTGACTTGCTTCCCTTCATGGTTCTCCAGGGTTCGCGTCTTTGAGAGCTTGACTTCGCCGGGGTGGATAGCTGAGGACCTCTCCGATGGGAGGAGGTGCCTTCGCTTCCCCCTTACTCGGGTGCATCGTTATCGCAACTCGAGGCGGGAAGACCTTCTGTCGTTGCTCCGTGTCTTTGTCCACGAGCGCATCACGGAAGATGGAGTTGCGGATGCGACTTGTGGGATGCTGAAATTGAGCGAGAAGATCTATACTGACGAAGGGATTTCCATGAAGCTTCTCCGGCCGAGTTTGAGTACTCCTTTCCACCATTGTGATGAAGATTTCGTGCCCACTCCGGTTGTTGCCTTGAAGATATGCTCCCGATTGACCCGATGGGGTACCGATTCTTGGCCTCGGAGAGACGTCCAATACCTTTGCGGTTTCCGTGAATGGATGGGCGAGCTCTACGAGGTCTTTGGCGCGGAACCTGAGATGAATTTATTAGCCAAGTTTCTGGCGCCGGCTCATCGAGAATACAGCCGTCCTGAGGGGATGTATCGCACACTTTGTGAACTCTAGTATTTGGACACCAATACTTTCCTTACTGGAGCGGGGGAGATAGGAATCTCACTTCGCGACGTCCACATCATCTCCGGGTGCCCCGAAGTGCAGAATTACTACCAGGAGGAGGTGCCAGCTTTGAAGGATCTGTTGGACAGTAGCTTCGCTCCGAGTTCCTGCCTTCTTCTGTTCAAGGCATACGCCATCATCGCGGCGCGGGACCAGTCAGATCGAGTGCGTCCTTCTTCTTGGGTTGACTTCTGGTTCAGAGGTGAGTATAGGTCGCCGGTGCCTTCGGCTCACTCGATATGGAAGGTCGCTCAGATGAAAAGGCCTCTGCTTCGTTCTTTCATGAGGCCTATTGACTCTTTGGCTTGAGAGAAGCACTCAATGGAGGGAAAACAGTGTCCCTGGGAGATCCTCGGTCTGAGGCGTGATAGCGAGGAGTGGCGAGCGGTTTACCGAGCCGCCGGGCTGGTCATCTTCCTCTGTCGGTTCGTGCTTCCCTGTTCTGGCAAGGTTATCCGTCCGAGGACCTTCCTTGCAGCTTCCAGGATGGCGAGGAGGAAGCTTTTCAATCTAGCCCCGGCCATATTATGCGCCTTGTACCGGGGTCTCAGTGGGACTTACTGAGACTTGTCTAGCTCAGATAAGGCTAAGGAGGAGCTTGGCCGGTCCGCTGCGTTCGGACCCCTGCACTACTTGTATGGCTGGATAGCTCTGCATTTTCTAAAGGAGATCTTCGCCAGACGCGGGCATCCAGTCGACCTGCCGTTCCTGCCCAGGATAGGAGGGATCTTAAATGCCTTTATCAGTTGGGTGCATCCGAGGGAGTGTGCTCGCACCCTTTTGAGGAAGATGGGAAGTGCCGACTTTGAATTTCTGTCAGAGCATTCGGTGCTGTCTCTGGAGAGGTCGACTATCTACGACAACGAGGAGCTCCCGGACAACCTATACTGGAACATGGTCAGTTGCCGCCCTGGCTACTTGGTTTGGCGAAAGGGGGATATGGTGGAGGTGGAGCAGTACTCCCCTCATCGCTTCGCTCGCCAGCAAGGATTTCGACAGGAGGTTCCCGGTATGCCTCAGCAGTTGCAGGGGCGTATTAGTCCACAGGAGGGTTACCGTCTCTGGCCTTCTCTCTACGCTCGATTGACTGGCAGCAGCTTCTTCCCTGGGACCAAGTCCGGGTTTCGGGACGCCGCTACTCCGGAGTACTACAAGTGGATTGAAAGGTGAGTTTCCCTTTTGCTTGCGAGTCTCCCGGTTGACGTCTTGGTGAGCAGCGAGTTTAGAAATTTCTGCTTTGACTCTTCTGCGGGAGTGGAGGATCGTCGCCTCTGACTGGGGCTTCAGAGGGCGCAGAGGAGTTGTAGCCGTCTTTCCAGTGCTCACCGTGTCCCTTCTTCGGCTCCCGAGTTAGAGGCCGAGCTTACTAATGCCCCCGGGCCATCCCTTTTTTCGAAGGCCGATGTTGAGGGTGTCCCGCCCAAAAGAAGAAAGGTTTGCATTCCTCGCGGGATGGTTCCAAGGGTCCCTTGTCCGGTGGAGGATACCAAGGAGCCTGGATTTCTAAAAGACGAGGTGATCCCTCCGTCTAGGGCTGCTTCGTCCGACCTCGCAGGTATGGAGTCTTCTTTATTTTACTTCCTTTTTATGCTTGGGAGATTCCGTCATGCTGAGTGATGTATTCCTTCTGGACAGATTCCGTTATAGTGGTAGAGCGCGGGGCAGACCCTCCGAAGGCATCTCTCGGGCAGTCATCTATTGGGGCCGCGCAGGAAGTGCCTGGGGCATATGGGCTAGATATCCCTCCGGATGACCTGGATCTCTTTGGGCTTTGCAGGGAGAACTTCCCTAGTGGCGATGTTGACTTGGACGGCATTAATGTTGATGCTTTGTCTTTCCATGAGGAAGCTGAAGTTTCGAGCGTCGACAAACGGCATTCCCCGGTTGCTATACCCTCGTGCCCGTTGGAGGATACGGTTGTTGCAGTGGTAGCAGCGGTTTCTCCAGTTAAGCCACCCTCGTTGGTGCAGGCGGTTCCTGTTGAGGCTGCAGCGGGAGGGAAGGTCTTGCCCACCTACTCCGAGGCACCTCGGCCGAGCTTAAGGCCGAGGAGCAGAGTTTCAGAGTTCCTTCTTGCGAGCTGCCGGTAGTATATCAAGTCAATGTTAGAGCCTTTCCAAGATGCTGGATTTGGCGCCCTCCAGGACTGGTGGTCGACGGATGGTGCGGAGTTTTGCACGAGCCTGGAGGAGTTCAAAGTCGACAGTTCTTCTTTCGTCGCTCAGATGAACCTGCTTATGACCGATAGCGAGGCTTATCGCTCCCGGCGAGCTTTACTAGAGGGGAGCTCCCCTTTTGAGTTGGAGGTCGTTGAGGCGAGTTTGTGTCAGTCAGAGCACCAACTTGCGGAGGCCGCTTCCAGCCTGTCGAAGGCTCAAAGGAAGATAGAATCGGGGCACGCCTCGCTTCGGAAGGCAGAGTCTTGTCTGGAGCGAGCTGAGGCTGCAGAGAGTGCTTTGAAGGCGCGTTACCTGAAGCAGCAGTCAGACTTAGCGACCCATCGTGAGCTTCTGGCCACTCGTCCCGTGGAACTTCAGCGAGTGGAGACTACCAGAGAGGAGTTATTGCGCCGTCTTCGAGCTATGGATACCTTCTTTTAGCTGCCCCTTGTTTGGTTGTTTTACATTGTAGCTTTCTTTTTGGAACTTATGCCATGTACCGCCTTTTCTTCACTATCTAATAATATTGCCTTATTCTGCCGTATTTATGCATGGACCCTTGTTGTCTTTTTCTTTTGGTCGAACTGAACCTGAAGTAACTTCCCAGGGTGCCTATGTACCCCCCTAAGGGTGATCAAGTCGCACGTAGTTCCTTTTTTTTTTTTTGCGCAAGGGGTGTGGCCTTGCTTTAGGCGTAGTACCTTTTGAGGTACTTATCGTTGATAGGGCCGAGTGTCAGCCCTTCCGGCGTGGTGAGGAGATAGGCGTCATTGGAGTAGACTTCCTTGACGGAGTGCGGGCCATCCCATTTGGCGTCAAATTTCTTCCCTCTTCGATGCGAGAGGATGATGGGGCGTTTGACCGCCAGCACCAGTTCCCCCATCTGGAATGATCGAGGACGGATCTTCTTGTTGAAGGCACGAGACAGTCGGGCCTGATAACATTCCAGACGTTGTTGAGCTTCGAGGCGTCTCTCGTCCAATGCTTCCAATTCTGCTAGGCGGAGCTGGGCATTGTCATCGCTGGTGAGGCCTTCCTGGATTGCTATCCTGAGTGATGGGATCTGGAGCTCGAGGGGAAGAACAGCTTCTATACCATAAACGAAGGAGTATGGTGTTGCTTGCGTCGGTGTGCAGAAGGACGTCCGGTAAGCCCATAGTGCTTCGCTCATGCGTTCGTGCCAATCTTTCTTTGTCTTCGAGATGGTTTTCTCCAGCAGCTTGCACAAAGTCTTGTTGAAGGCTTCTGCCAGACCGTTGGCCGGAGCGTTGTACATCGTCGAACAATTCTGCTTAATGTTGTACAATGCGCAGAACTGGCTAACGGTAGCATTCTTGAACTGCTTCTCGTTATCTGTTACGATGTAGCGGGGGACTCCATAGCGGAAGATGAAGTCATTCTGGATAAAGCTGATAACGGAGTGCTTTGTAACTTCCCGCAGGGGTGTTGCTTCAGCCCACTTGGAGAAATAGTCCGTTGCCGCCAAAATGTAAAGATGTTGCTTGGATGACTTGGGCAAGGGGTCGACGATATCGAGTCCCCATCCGTCGAAGGGCCAAGACGCGATTGTTGGGTACAAAGGCTCTGGAGGTTGATGGATGTAGTCTCCGTGCATCTGGCAAGCGTGATATCTTTTCGCGTACTCCAAGCTGTCCTTGATCATGGTAGGCCAGTAATATCCCATCCTCCTGACACGGAAGTAAAGTTTCGGACCGGACTGGTGTGATCCGCAGATTCCAGCGTGTACTTCTTCCAGTGTGGCTTCTGCTTCTTCTTTCGCGAGGCACCTCAGGAGTGTGTCATCATAGCTTCGACGGTACAGCTCGCCATTGAAGTGGTAGAACCTTAGAGACCTTCGACGGATGTCACCTTTGCGCTTCGGATCTTCGGGGAGTTTACCATGAATGAGATAATCCACAAACGGCTGCCTCCAGTCTTGTTCTTTAATCTCGAGGATGTGCACCATGTTGATTTGAACTGGAATTTCGAGCGGATCTTCTTCTTCGGTGATCACGAATCTTCTGCAGATGGGGACGACGAGCTGACGTTCTTCTAGAAACGGAAGTGTAGTCGCCAGATTTGCGAGTGCGTTAGGTTGCTGGTTGAGGTTCCTGGAGACGTGCTGAATGGAAGCAGCCTTGAGTTTGCTGAGGAGCTCCACAGCTCACGCATGCAACGGCACCAGGTCTTCTTTGTTGACTTCGTATGCCCCCAAGACTTGCTGGATAACGAGTTGAGAGTCACCAAAAATCTCTAGTCCTTGAAGCTTCATTTCGTCAGCCAGCTTGAGACCGATGAGCAGGGCTTGATATTCTGCCACATTGTTGGAACATGATTCCGACAGTAGGAATGAGAAGGGGAGTATTTCATTGTCCGGAGTGACAAAGATGACTCCGGCTCCCGCTATGTCTTTCCTTGATGCGCCGTCGAAGAATATTTTCTAGGATTTAGCGATATCGATGGAGAAGATTTTTATGGTACGAAGGTGATATCAAATTCAAGTAGAAGCAGCGCCCACTTGGCCAGACGTCCGGAGAGCACTGGTCTTGACATGATGTACTCACGGTACAAAAAATCAAAATATTTCGCGAAAAATCGCAAAATATCTCGAAAAACTGAAAACCCGATTCGAAATCAGGCCTGCAGTATCGGGCAGTTCGGAAATGCAGTAATCTCGCGATATTTCGTGATATATCGCACGAAATATAAGCCTCGCGAAATATCGCAGTATTTCGGCCGACAGCGGGGCCCGCCTCACGTGGGCTGTTTGGAGTTGACAGCTCGTCACCATATTTTGCGATATATCGCACGAAATATCGTGCGATATTTCGTGCAAAATATCTCTGCCGACAGCAGGGCCCACCTCACGTGGGGGCAGCTGGATTTGACCGATCACGTGCGAAATTCCGCGCGAATATTTCGACGAAATCTCGCGATATTTCGCACGAGATTTCGCCGAAATACCATGATTTTTTGAAATCGGGCACCCAGCTGTGCAGTTTTCGCGAAATGCTTTACACGTGGCGACGAAAGCGACCGCAGATGTCAGCTTTTGCAAAATTTTCGCGCGGAATTTCGGGGATTATGATATTTGGCTGGATTTGGCCCGAAATTTCCGCCAAATGCCACTTCGAAGCAAAATTTTCGTGCGAAATTTTTGGGTTTTGGTTTATTTAAGGCTGCCCAAACTCGAAAGACCCCGAACCCTTTGCCTTTGCCCTTTGGTGCCTTTCACTTTCACAGCCGAAACTTGCTCCCTCTGTCCCCCAAGGCCCGAACCCCCCTCACCCGAAATACTTGCTCCCTCTCTCTCTCTCTCTCTCTCTCTCTCTCTCTCTCCTCTCCCTCTTTGCTCACACAATCACAGCCGGCTCTCTTACTCTCTCGTCTCTTAACTCTCTCGAGTCTCTTCACAGTTTCACACCGAACCGAAGGTCCGAAATACATTCTTTCTATTATTATGAAATATATTTTAAATTTTTGCTGCCATTGTTTATGCTTTTAAAGTATTTGTCCAAATATTTTTTTTCAAATGTTTATGCCATTGTTTATGCTTTTAAAGTATGATTTTTGCTGCCATTGTTTATGCCAAAAGTTTTTGCTGCCATTGTTTATGCTTTTAATGTATGATTTTTCCAAATGTGTTTTTTCCATAATAGCATTTTGATCCAATTTCAGTTCTGAATCTTTTAATGCTATTAATCTATTCTTTTTTTTTATCCATTAATCTTAACATACCTAATACTCTAATAGTGAATCCGAGTTATATGTTCCGAACCAATGACCATGGGTTAATTAAGAATAGATTATGCCATTGTTTATGCTTTTAAAGTATGATTTTTTCAAATGTGTTTTTTCCATATAATAGCCTTTTGATCCAATTCAGTTCTGAATCTTTTAATGCTATTAATCTATTCTTTTTTTTTATCCATTAATCTTAACATACCTAATACTCTAATAGTGAATCCAAATTATATCATTATATGTTCCGAACCAATGACCATGGGTTAATTAAGGGGTCGCTTTGTGTGGATCATTTTAAAGTTGTTTCTTTTTAATAGATATATCATCAGTTAAAATGCTTGCATGTATTCATCTCGATGGTATAATGGAACAATAAATATTCCAAGTATAAATATGCTTGCATGTATTTCTTGAATCTTGACTATGTTAAAATGTTTGCATGTATTTCTTGACTATGTTTTCCAAGTATAAATATTTATGTCATTTTTGGCCGAAGTTGAGCTTCAAATCCCAATTTTGTATTTCACTGGGTGGTGACTATGCAGTATGCACTACATATTCTGATATGTACATCAGTACATGCATAATTGGAATTATCTAGGATCTATTATAGGAAATGTAGTATGTGTCACTTCTCTCTCGCGTCTCACTCAACTTTCTTTCTCTCTTTTGTTTTGGCTGTGCAAAAGTGTAAAGGGCTGTGACAGCTTGACAGGAGAGTGCAAAGTTAAAACTTGAATCTCAACTTACAAGAAATCTTATAACAAAGGTATGTCTTATTTATTTACTTTATAGATAAACACTTTTAAAATGAACTTCCATTGGTAAATTATATTGCCAAAATATCATAAATATTTGATAAAATCTTAAAATAATTATTAATATATAAGTCAAAGAAATACTATCATGATAGAATCATAGAAACGACTTCTTTTAGAAATTAGAAGTTTAGAACATATCTTGAACAGTTGCACTTAGGTTTCTCGATAGAAGCGACTGTAAGTTTTCCACTGAATATTCTATTGATTAACGGTGTCTAAGAAAAGCTTGTCTAAGAAAGCTTGGAAATTTAAGAGAGCCTAGTGCTCCTCCATCGATTTGGAGCTGATTTGGCTGTCACGTCTTAGAATATTTAATTGGATATCTGAAGTTTAATCTATCTTGATACCTTATTACACATACACTCGTAGGATCTCCGTAATTATCTAAAAAAATCTTTTCAAGACTCTAGTAGGGAAAGCTCGGCACATACACTTCTGTATGTGTGTCTAGTCTGTAGTCCCCATAATCTAGAGATTTTGATTAGAGGTATTAACTATTAAAATAACAAATAAATTAACTTAAAAATTAATATCGTTTTTACAGACTTACAGTAAAATGGGAAAGAAAGATATTGGATGGGAACACGATGTTGCAATATATGGTGATAAATCCAAGTCACAGTGCAATTATTGCCAAAAGATTTTAAAGGGTGGCGGGGTATCAAGACTGAAACAACACTTAGCTTGAGGTTTTCCAAATGTAGAGAAGTGTACAAAATATCCAAAAGAGGTTAGAGATTTAATGAGTGATGTGCTCAGAACAAATAAGGATAAGACATTGGATAAGTGGAGGGCTGAGGAGCAATTCAGAGAGACTTTGGCTGCCCCTATCCGTATTGAAGAGGAGAACTCTGACGATGATGATCCAGCCTTTAGAGAGGCAAGTCATATGTCCCGTGCCGAACAGTGGGAATGGGATCAAAGAGAAAGGATAGAGCGTACGAGACCTGATTTTGGTCATTCTGTACGTGAGACGGGAGGTAGTTCAGGTACTCGAGGTACTAGCCATGGGGGGAAGGGTATTGGTAGCTTATGGCGCTCAATGTCTATAAGGCAAAGTAAGTCTTCACGGTCAAGTTTTGATCCATATGCTTGCAGAGGGCAGGATACGAGTCAACCAACAATTCCACAAGTAGTAAATAAGAAGGGGATTAAGGCTAGACTGCATAAGTTCATTGCTAGATTTGTACACTACGGGGGTTTACCACCTAATGCAGTGGCTAATAATCCCTTTTACCAGACAATGCTTGATGAGGCTGGTAGGTGTGGACCAGGAGTGAAAGGTCCAAGTGCATATGAGTTGATGAACCCACTTCTTGATTTGAAGGATGACGATCTCCGAGAATACATGGGGGACTTAAAAAAAAATGGCTACAATATGGTGTTACTATCATGTGTGATGGTTGGACAGGTCCCACGCGTATGTCACTAATCAATTTTATGGCATGCAGTGACGAAAAAACGATTTTTCTTAAATCAGTTGACGCGTCTGCACATATAAAGGATCATCAATATTTGTATGAATTGATGAAAGAAGTTGTAGATATGGTAGGAAAAGAGAATGTGGTGCAAATTGTCACTGATAATGGCAGTGCATATCTGAAAGCTGGAAAAAAGCTCATGGAAACAAGTGGCTATAACTTGTTCTGGACCCCCTATGCTGCTCACTGTATAGATTTGATGCTTAAGGATATTGGAAAGAAGAGTAAAGTAAAGAATCTGGTGCAGATGGCGAGAACAATAACAAACTTCATCTATAATCATAGTTATGTGCTTGTTATGATGAGGGAGAAGTATGGGGGGGATATTGTGAGACCGGGTCTCACTAGATTTGCAAGTAACTATATAGCCCTACAGAGCTTGCTCGATAAGAAAGATAGTCTTAGGGCAATGTTTACTTCTCCAGAGTGGCTGCAATATCAGGGGCGACATGCTGGTGTAAATATTGAGGACTTGGTTGGGCAGTCTGCATTTTGGATTAAAGTCCGTGAAGTTGTCAATATTCTCGACCCTATTGTGAAAGTATTGCGGATGGTGGATGGAGATAAGAAGCCCACCATGGGATATATACATCGTGCTATTGATCTGATGAAAGATCAATTGAAAACCAATCGTTTTCATGATTGGATATTAAAGATCATTGAGAAAAGGTGGACAACACAGCTACAACATCCCTTACATAAGGCTGGTAAGAATCTATCCCTAACGTGGTATAATTAGAGCTTGTCATTATAACTGTGATGATTATCTAATCTTTTTTGTAGCATTTTATTTGAATCCGATGTATCACTATAATCTCGATTTTGGAATTCGAGATGACCTGATTCAAGGGATTCAAGATGTAGTTGCGAAGTTAGTATCAGATCCAAATGAACAAGCGATCTGTCTTAGTGAGGTAATCTTGTAAATAGATTACACATTTTAATTTCTATAAGATGAAGCTTTTAATTGAGTATGTCTCATTAAAGCTTTATTCCCTCAATCTTGTAGTTGAAGATCTTTAGGGATGCGATGGGTAGCTTCGCGACACCGGCTGCAATAAGTGGGAGGCAGTTAACCCAACCAGATCAAACACTTAAATGATGAATAAAAATCATAAACACTTTTTTTATTTGTTAAGGTTTACATAGTGATATTTTTTTTATTAATGTAGCTGAATGGTGGGTAACTTATGGCACTTCGGCCCCAAACCTATGCCAAGTTGTCGTCCGAGTCCTTTCACAAACCGCTTCATCATCCGATTGTGAACGTAATTGGAGCACGTTTGGGTTGATCCACACTAAAAGAAGGAACAGACTGGGGCATGAGAGGTTGGAGAAACTTGTACGCGTGCGCTATAATTTACGAATGATGATAAGAAATTTAAAAGAAGGAGAGGACAGGGACATGGGACCGATCGATCTTAGCGATATTTTTTCTAGAGACGCAGAGGAGGACCTACTATATGAGTGGGTTAAGGAGTTGGGATCTCCAGCTATAGACACCCCCTCAGGTAGACCGAGCCTATACATCGCCTCACAGATGGGTATAGATATTGCAGACCTAGAGACGCAGGCTCGTAGCAGTAGCACCGATGAGGATGACGATGATAGTCATAGTGGTAGTGATGATGTTTCTGGCGGTGGTGGTGGCGGTGGGGGCAGTGGTGGTGGTGGCGGTGGCGGTGGGGGCAGTGGTGGTGGTGGCGATGGCGGTGGGGGCAGTGGTTAGTCGTTCACTCGTTCATCAGTTTAGACTTCTTTTATATTTTAATATTACTTATTAATTATTATCATTTACAGATGGCCTCCCAACCTCTTCCGCATAGAGATTCTGGGTTAAAAGACATAGGGTGGCAGCACGGCTTTCCCTTGGATACAAAGAAACAGAAGTCACAGTGTGCATATTGTAGCAAACAGATCGGAAGTGGAGGTGTTACACGATTGAAACAGCACCTTGCCGGCTGCTTCCCCGATGTAGCAGAGTGTTTGAAGGCTCCGCTTGAAGTCAGAGTATTCATGCGCAATCTATTGAGAAGCGGAGACAAAGGAGTTCAGCTTCAAACCCCTAGGCAACCCAAGAAGGGACGGATCGAGAAGCCCCGAGACTCCCGACATACCAACACTCTATCAACAAGGAGTCGTTCAGATGATGATATCGAGTACCCGCTAGATATTAAGACAGAAGAGGAAAAGACTCAGTTTTGATAGGCGGTCTTAGATTCGAGACACTCTCAGCGGGAACGAGGTGAGAGAGGATGGATGCCGACACAGTTTGCTCATGATGCCAGTGCAAGCGGTAGTGGAGCTGGTCCGGCAAGGGATGATGATGATGTACCTACATGGACTACGAGTGAAGAAGAAAATGTTGATGATAATGTCATTACATGGACAAGTGATGATGAATGATTATTTTTACTTCTTCGTGATGAAAATAATGTATATATATTATTCCAGCTTAGTTATAATTGTTCATGTAAGTTAATCAACATTATCAAATATCATTTTGCGTTGTTTGGACTTTGGATATCATATCTTTAAACCCCCGAGTGAGATACATCTGTACAGCGTGCATAAAAATCAGCAGCGCCTGCATAAAATACATGATATGTGAATCTCTACCCCCCTAAACAGGGTAGAAATATTATTTGAGTGTTCCAAAGTGCGTATCTATGCTTGATTTATGACTATCTAGAGTTTCATTAAAAAATTCCTTCGAAAAAGCAATATTTCCACCATTTCTGTAAAAATGCAATATTTCCACACTGTCGAAATATTTCCACGAAATATTTCCATATCCAGAAGGTCGAAATTTCCACCGAAATGGAGATTTCGAACCTTGGATGTACTTGAGGGGGTCAGCCTTCGAGATGAGTCTGATGGTGTGAGCCAGCATATAGTGTCGTAGCCTTTTCGTGGCGAAGATGAGCGCTAAGCAGACCTTCTCGATTGGGGAGTAATTCAGCTCTGCGCCGATGAGAGTGCGACTCAAGTAGTAGCAAGCCGTCTCCCTGCCAAGTTCATTGTTCTGAGCCAGGAGTGCCCCCAAGGATTGCTCCTGGGCAGCAATGTAGAGGATGAGCGGCCTTCCTTGAACTGGTGCTGATAGAACTGGTGGCTTCAGTAGATATGCTTTGATGTTTTGGAGTGCCTCTTGGTAAGCTTCATCCCATTTGAACGGCGCTCCTTTCTTCATGAGGCGACTAAAAGGGTGGCACTTTTCGGCCAGGTTGGCGATGAATCTTCGGATATACGCCAAGTGCCCTTGGAGGCCTCTGAGGTCTCACACTGTCTTTGGTGCGGGCATATTGACGATAGCATCAATTTTGGATTGATCTATCTCAATGCCACGATGTCGAACGACGAAGCCGAGGAACTTGCCTGAGGAGACTCCGAACGCGCACTTGAGTGGATTCATGCGGAGTTGGTACCTTCGAAGCCGTTTGAAGATTAGCTCGAGATCTTGCAAATGCGCCGACTTCTTCTTGGATTTCACCACGAGGTCGTCGACATAACACTCCACGTTTTGATGAAGAATGTCATCGAAGATTCTCTGCATAGCTCGCTGGTAGGTGGCTCCTGCGTTCTTCAAGCCGAACGGCATAACTTTGTAGTAGTAGATTTCTTTCGGTGTGCGGAATGCTGTGAGCTCTTCGTCCTTGGGTGACATCTGAATCTGGTTGTAGCCTGAGGATCCGTCCATGAACGTTAGCACCTCGTGGCCTATCGTGGCGTCCACCATTAACTTCATGATTGGCAAAGGGAAGTCATCCTTTGGACATGCTTTCTTCAAATCTCTGAAGTCCACGCACACCCGGATTTGGCCATTCTTCTTTTTAACTGGGACGACGCTAGAGATCCATGTCGGGTATTTGACCTCTCGGATGAAGCCGGCCTCGATCAACTTGTTGACTTCGCCTTCTATTTGGGGTACCAGTTTCGGCCGGTAGCGTCTTTGTCCTTGATTGATAGCGCTAGCTCCATGTTTGACGCTGAGCTGGTGCACTGCGATTTTGGGATCGAGGCCCGGCATCTCCTTGTAGGACCATGTGAAGACGTCTCTGTATTCTTTAAGCAGTTTGATGTACGCGGCTTCTTCCTCAGGAGTCAAGAGTGTGCTGACGAATGTGGGCCGAGGCTCCGTCTCTGTGCCCAAGTTGATTTCCTTCAAGTCATCAACGGTGGACTGCCCCCCTTCTTCGAGGACAGGCGGGGCATCCGGTAACTCGTCATCCGAAGGAGAAGTATCATCGTTGTCGGGATCCGTGGTGGAGATATGATTGACGGCAGCCATGGGTGGGTGTTGAAACGAGGTCCTCGATTGGCATTCCCAGACGATCGAACACTGACTTCTTCTTTAGTGGCTTAGCTGGCCCGAGCCTTTCGAACACGGATGTGCACTTCAGATTCGACCGGCATAGGCTGCTTTTATTTTGCTTCTGGAGTAAGGCTTGGCATCGAGCCCGTTGCCGTTTTCTTTTGCTGTCGGGACGGCTTGCGTAGGCAGAGCGTGCATCGGAGATTGTCGATCCTTCAGCTGCTTTGTTTACCATCTTTGCCTCGATGTAGTTGGAGGTGAAGATCTTCTTTGCTGCGGTTCTGATGACCAATGGAGCTTGACTGGAGCCGATGCCTCAGCGGTTCGGGAGAATTTGTTCACCGTTTTGAAATAGCCGAGCTTGAGTTCTTGTCATCCCATGTAGAGTTGCTGCTGGGGGAAGTGTGCCCATGGTGCTTTCTCTGTCTTAGCCGGCTTTGAACAGCAACTTAGCAGCATTTTATCCCCAACTTCCTTTCGGCTTGAATCCAAGCTGATTGGGGTCGATGGATTCGATGGGTCTGCTCGGGTTCGGAGCTTGCGTCAGACTGGGTAATGGCAACGTCATTTCCTACAGAGTGACGACATTGGCCTGCGATAACGGCGAGGCCTGTTTTCTTGCCAGAGTAGAAGGCGATCGTTCAGATTTACGAAGCCACTGAGGCGCGAGATACAGGACTGGCATCGTTTGGACGGGCAACAGGGTATGTTGCATTGCTTTTGACTCGGAACTGATGTGCATCTTTTGCCTAGATCTCGGTGCTTCTTAGACCTCAAGTCTTGCCTTGTCGGAGGGTGGCACTGGATTTGCGGGAAGAGGAGTCTTATCCTGCTTCACTTCTTCAATCTTCTGGGCTCGAGGGGCTTTAGCTGAAAGAACTTCCGCGACTAGGTCCTTTGCTTGGTAGAACTTAGCGTCGGCCAAGTGTGCCTCGGCCTCGTTGAATGGCTTGTCATCTGCAACTATGCACCTCTCCATGCCTTCTTCGTAGTACTTGAGGCACTGGTGCCAAGTGGACACTACGACGCCATTCTCGTGCAGCCATGGCCTTCCTAACAGGAGGCGATATGACGTCTGGCAATCGATGATGTCGAAGAGGACCGTTGTATCTAGCGGGCCGATGGAAAGCTTCAAACGGATGATTCCGACGGTGGACTATCCGCCCTGATTGAACCCTTGAATGACCAACTAACTTGGCGAGAGCTGGTCGTTGGAGATGCCGAGTTGCCGCATTGTCTAGATAGGCATGATATTGACGGCAGAGCCACAGTCTAACAGGATTCGATTCACTGGCTTCTCCTTGATGTATCCCGAAACGTAGACGGGCCGGTTGTGTAGTCGCGTTTCGAGTTGCAAGTCCTCGTCGGAAAAGGTTATCGTTGCATCGCACGAGGCCACAGCTTTGCTCTTCTGGTCATCCTTCCTTTTCCTCTTGTAGCTGTCTGGATCGGCCAAGGCCGTAGCCATTGCCAGGCGAGCCTTCTTCGGGAGATACAAAGCTTCTATGAGAGGCAAGTGCAGGATTGCCTCGTCATGAGAGGCAGTGCCCCCTTGGTTGGAATCATCTCCCTCGTCGGTGGAGTCGCCTTCTTCAGAAGTTTCGCTTTCGTCTTTTCCTTCCGATGCCTCATGAACTTTGACCATGCAACAAGACACCCTGATGTGCTGATCGACTGGGAGGAAGTGATCCGGGAAGAATTCTTGCAGTGTTACGGGTTCTGGAAGGCTTTGCTGGAGGAGATCGTCTTGGCTTGCTGGCGGTACTTTGAACGCCTTCCTTCCTGGAGTCTTGCTTTTCTTCTTATGGGTTTGGCATTCTGGAAATCTCCTCATCACACGGTCTTGCTTCTGTTGCCTTTCTTGTCGTGGCTTTCGTCGCCGTGGTAGCATGACCCATGCCTCTTCGTCGGTGGATTCCCCTCCGCTAAGATGATGATCGGTAGCAGCAATTGGTTCCCTTGAAGGCACTTGTTCTTCCGGAGGCTCTACTGGCTCGTCTTCCGATCCCCAGCCGGTGGGCTCGATTTCTTCGATCGAAACTGATGGAGGCTGTGAGTAGAAGACGTAATAGTCGAACTTCCCCGAAGGCTGGCCCAGCAGACTGACTTCGGGATCTCCCTGCTCGTATCTTTTCCAGAGAGCGCATTGGGATGTAGCTTGACTGGAAGGGACTTGCTCTTCCTGAGGCTCCGCTGGCTCATCTTCTGATCCCCAACCGGTGGGCTTGATTTCGTCGATTGAAACAGACGGAGGCCTTGAGTAGAGGACATAATAGTTGAACTTCCCCGAAGGCTGGCTCAGCAGACCAACTTCTGGATCTCCTTTCTTGTATCTCCTTTGAAGCGCTCGTTGGGATATAGCATTGCATGGAAGAGGTGCTGGCATGAGCGATGGTTGCCCCCAGGGCAGCGGCGTTTCTTTCTCGGTGAGCGCAGGAGTACGTTAACGTCGCTTCGAGACTCTCGGCTGGGAAATTGACTTAGCGGTTGGCCTTTGACGGTTGATGCGCAATTTGGGCGTGCTTCGTCGCGCAGCAACAAGTACCGGCGAGAAGGAACCGAAGGCGATGGACGTCATGTTGGCCGTAGCGACCTCCCCGGTGTCGATCTCTATCTTTCCTTGCTTTGCGAGTGCCATGATTCTTTCCTTGAAGACGAAGCATCTTTCGATAGGATGACTTACCACCCAGTGGTATTTGCAAAAGAGAGGGTTGTCGACGCGATGCATCAACTCGGGCCTCTTCGAAGGAGGTAGCTCTATCATCTTCTCTTGCAGCAGTTGGTCGAACATGGAAGAGACTTCCGAGTCCGGGAAGGGGTACTCCTTAGCTTTGAGCTCCTCAGGAGTCATCCTTTGTCTTGGCGGTGGAGGCGGCGATATGGCGACGCCCTTCTTCTGATCCGACTTGCCACCGATCTTGAGCGGCTTGGAGGTTGAGGCAACGTCCGCAACATTGACTTGTTTCGGTTTCGGTGCCGGTGGCTTGTCCTTCTTCTCCACCTTCAAGAAGTCATTGTTCTTCGAGTCCCCGCGGTTTGCTAGGCTGAGTTCCATGTCGTGAGCCTGAGTTGCGAGTTCTTCGAAGGACCGAGGTTTGATACCTTTGAGGATGTAGAGCAGGCCCCAGTGCATGCCTTGGGTGCATATCTCGATGGCCGAGTCCTCAGACAAGCGGTCCCATGAATTCAATGCGAGGTTCCTCCACCTGTCGATGTAGTCGATCACCGGCTCGTCTTTCCTTTGCTTGACGGCGGTGAGTTCGGTCATGCTGACGGTGTATCTGGTGCTGTAGAAGCGATTGAGGAACTCCCTTTCCATCTGATCCCAGCTGTCGATGGTCCCTAGAGGAAGATCAACGTACCAGTCAAAAGCATTTCCTTTGAGGGTGCGAACAAACTATTTCACCATTTTCGTCGCCATATGTGTCGGCGTTGTTGCAAGTTTCGATGAAGTGAGCAACGTGCTGTCTTGGATTTCCCTTTTCGTTGAAGTGCTGGAACTTTGGTGGCTGGAATCCGACTGGGAAGCGTAGCTACTGAATCCTCACGGTGTAGGGCTTCGAGTATGCTACTGTGATCGGAGGAAGGCCACTACCGTGGGAGCACATCATGTCGGCTACCAACGCTTGGACTTGCTGAGCATTCATCGTTGCCGTTGTCGGAGGTTGTGTGGCCACCGAGGCTGGTGCTGGGGAGATGACTTCCACTGGGACGGGAGCCGAGGAGAGCGCTGGAGTAACTGCTTGAATCGTCGGAATAACTTCTGCAGGAGCTAGAATTGAAGACGGAGCTGGAGCATCTACCGGGGAAGCAACGGGTTGACCGACTGCTGCAGTGTCCTTTACGCTTAGCTTTTGGAGCAGAGTATTGATGTGATGATCCTTCTCCTCCATCAGCCGAGTAATCTGCGCCATGTGCTCGTTCATCTGCATGACTTGGAGCTGAAGACCGGTCGGAGGATGGTGACGGAGGACGTCTCGATGTTGCATGCTAGTATCCTCGTCGTCGTCATCGGAGATGTAGTTACGTCAACTTGCTTCTGGTTGATGACTGGTGTTTGCCCCCTGCAGAGGAGGTGCAACGTCCACTGGAGAATCCGAACGGGCTCGGGGTTGGGGCTGGTCCTCCCCAAACTTCTGGACATGGACTCTAGGATCAAAGCGCGTTTCTTCATGCACCAAGGTCTCATCGGTGTTTTGACGAGCATCTTCGACAGTAATTTCTGGCATGAAGACATCCGCAAGAGTTCGAGTACGTCGAGTGTAGACGCGTACCATCGGGGGAGCATCACCCTCCGGGTTGGCTGGATCACCGTGTCGGAATAGTAGAGACTCCGCGATCGGTGAAAGGCTTGGAGCAAACGTATCGTTGCTTGTCCCGGCCATTGCAAACTTCAAGCAGCTTCTTCAGTCGTACGGATGAAAGGAGAAGAGGTCCCACCGGGCGTGCCAAAGATCTGTATGCGTAGAAAAGGTACGGGTCATCTTTATTGCACAAAACGAGATTACAAGGGTGGCCGGGACCCGTGTGGCTCGGGTGTGGCGAGTCCGGGTTGCGGCGAGTGTTGATCAGGGGATTGTGGGAGAGATCTTCTGGAGGATCCCTTTGATCTGCGTCTCCACGTGGTGTTCGTGCGAGAGCTCTGAAGGGGTTGCCCAGGACAGGGGTTTTTACAAGGTGAAGGTTTTTTGAGAGGCTAAAGAATGTCCGACGTTTATTTGGTCCCTTCCGTGCTTCGTACTTCCTCGGCTAGGGGGTCTTCAGCTTCGTTCCTCGGTCTTCGTGTCTTCCTCGCTCCTTGCTTGACCTCGGCGTCCTTGATCGTCGGTTCGCGGCGTCGATCGTGCTTTTGGCGTCGGCTTTTGGCTTTGGCTTTTTGGCTTTGGCTTGGCTCCGGTGTGGCTCTGGCTTTTGCTTTGCTTCGGCGCTTGCGCTTGGACGTAGCCGGGGGAGACTTGCGATGCTTTCGTTCTTCCGGACTTCGCGTCGTATCAGCTAGAACGTGCGGTGCTTTTGCTCATGGCCGGCGTAGTCGCTTGGCTTTGGCACTTGCGTTGCTTTCGCGCGGGCTTTACTAGGGCTTTGCTTTGGCTTCTTGCGTAGGCTTTAGCTTCAGCGTCAACTCGGTCTTCTTCTTCGAACGACGTGGGCTACTTCTCCGGTGCTTCGATGGTTTGGGTGTCGGCTGGAATTCTCTTCTTCTCCGGGCTTCCTTGGCATGATCGGAGTCAAAGAATTCTTTCGAAGATAGTGGGGGTAACACCGATCTCTGTGCAACGGTTGTGGCATCGGCTTTTGTTGATGAAGACGGCGGGGGTAGCGACGGTCTCCGTGCGACGGTTGTAGCGTCGACTTTTGTTGATGAAGACGGCGGGGGTGGCGACGCTTCAGGCAGTCTGCTCCAGGCTTTCTTCTTCGTGGATGGCGCAGACGTTTGTCGAAGGCGACGGGGTGATGACGCTTCGTTTCTCTTCTCCGGGCTTTGGAGCTTGATCGGAGTGGAGGATTTATTGGAGCCGACGGGGTAGTGCCGCTCCGAGCTTCTTCTCCGGCCTTTGCTTCTGGCGTCTTCGGAGTCGAAGGGTCTTCTTCTCCGAGCTTTTTTCTTCGTGCACGGAGTCAAAGTCTTGATCTTCGTGTGCAAGGGTCTTCACGTCGATGAGGGCTTTCAATGGACTAAGCCGATCCCGAAGGGATAGGCTTGCCCGTGCCTCGTAAAGCCTTGGGTCGATGAAGAAGCGTCTCCTCTTCTGCAGAGCTCCCGCACTTCGTCTTGCGATCTTCGACCCCTTGAGCATTCCCCCTCCCCCTCTATTTATAGGCAAAAGGAGGGGGGAAAGATATGGGAAGTTTTAATTTTAAATCCCTTTAATATCTCCCCCATAATTGCCATGGATTTATTCATCCATTGATGAGGGGAATAACATTTATTTGCTTTCCTTTCCTGGCGAGGCAATTAAGGCTGGATTTTGCACACGAAATCGATGGCGATCCGGCGCTTCTTCTTGTCCGTCGGATCGAGGGATCGGCGCAGATCCGCGCGTGAGCAGACTTCGTACGCAACCTCCCCCGCGCATGGCGGTAGTTCTTTCCTTTTCTTTCTTCTCTTTCCTTTTCCTTTTCTTTCCTTTTCTTTTCTTTCCTTTCTTTTCTTTCCTTTTCTTTTCTTGCCTTTCTCTTCTTTTTCCTTGCAGGGCCGGTCGGCCCCCATGGGTTCGGGTCATAGTAGAGGCCGGCCCCATGGGGTTCGGATCCCCTAGTAGGGGCCGCCCCCCCCCCCCCCCCCTTGAGTGTGGGGTCCGCTCCTCTTTTGTTGGGCGCGAATCGGGTCCGGGTCCGCACTGGTGCGTGCAAGTTGGGTCCGAGTCGAAACGCGCGTCGGGTTTGCATCCGCGTTGGCACACGTAAGTCGGGTCCGGGTCAGACGAAATTCGTGTGTCTACAGTTACCCTAGTGAAATCACTGTAGCAGTTACAGGAAAATCATTGTAGCAACAATCAGTTGGCTAAATTGATTCTCTTACCAAATTAATCAAATTGATACTTTTACTCTAGTGATTTAACTGTAGTGGCTACAGTGAAATCACCGTAGCAATTGCTACACACATTGTGTATACTTTGGCTACAGTTAAGGACTTGGTGCAACATGTGTTGTTTTAGAAGGGATTGGATACAATATTGAAACATTGTCTATCCATTAGCTAATATGGCATCTAATAAAAAGACTTCATGTTGTCTTTTTTTTATTTAATAATTTCTTTTGTAAAACTAAATGATGAAAAAACTGACAAACCACCCTCTCACGAACTCGTTTTTTTTTTTTTTTTTGCAATTCAAAATCCAACCCATCCAGTAGGCTGCACCTCTTTCTATCCTGAAACTGGGTACCAAGCCCAACGGGTTGTCCAGTGCCAGTTGATCTGGATAGAAAAGGAGGGGAGGCCACTCGATCAGGTGGTTAATTCATTAATGATCTTCAATAGAGTCCATACAAAACACCTCAACAAAAAGAGGTGAGATACAATCAGGGAACCAAAGAAAGAAAAAATCAGTATTACAATGAAGATCATGGGAAGCTAAGACATGAGCTGTCTGGTTGCGACCGCCAACAATATGATTTACCTCACACATGACGAATAGCTTAGACAATCTCATGCATTCCATTATGGTATTATGGATCTTTCAGAGAGGAGTGGTATCCTTCTTCAATAGGAGTGTAATGACCGAAAGGTTGTTCCCTTCTAGCATTACATTACATTGTTGAAATTTTACTATATACATAATTTAATTTCTTTCAGTACCATATTATTTAATAGTTTTTTTTAAAAAAAAATGGTGAAAAAACTGACAAACCATCTCTCTCGAACTTGGTAACGACTAACGACTACCCAGCCCCCCCAAAACCGTTCCCCGCCAGCGACGGTCCATCTTTCCCGCAAAGCTACCGATGCCCCTTCTCCTCCGCACACCTGTCACTCTCCCCTCCACCCCTGCTCTCTCTCTCTCCCCACTTGTCTCTCATATTTAGCACTCGCCCACCCTCCTTTCCCCGCGTCCCCCCTTGTCTCCCTCTCCCTCTTCTCTGGGTTTTTAGCTCGCTCTGCTAAATCTGTATGAGAGAAGGTATCGGCCGCGCTGGCGGCGGCCGTAGCGGTGGCAGTATGGGGGCGCTCGGGGATGCGGCCAGCCTCCCGCGGCTGTCCAAGTATCCCAACGTCGTGTACTCCGACCCCCTCATCAAGTCCACCAACAAGGAGGACTTCTCCAACCGCAACAGCAGCGCCTCCGTCGCCAGCCCCGGCTGCTACTCCGACCGGATCCTCAGCCCCGAGAGCACCCCCTCCACCATGTCCCCCTGGAACCATACTCCCTCCCCCCTCTCCATCTCACCCTGGTCCCACTCCGACACCATCAACCCCTTCTCCTCCGCCACCAGTGACGTCAGCACCACCAGCCTCTTCCCCCCGGGCACTGGCCTCGTCGGCTCCCTCGTCCGCGAGGAGGGCCACATCTACTCCCTCGCCGCAGCCGGCGACCTCCTCTACACGGGCTCCGACAGCAAGAACATCCGGGCGTGGAAGAACCAGATGGAGCACTCCGGGTTCAAGGCCGGCAGCGGCCTAGTCAAGGCCATCGTCATCTCCGGCGACCGTATCTTCACCGGCCACCAGGACGGCAAGATCCGGGTGTGGAAGCCCTCGCCCAAGAACCCCCGGTCCCACAAGCGCGTCAGCACCCTCCCCCGCTTCAAGGACTTCCTCAAGAGCTCCTTGAACCCCACCAACTACGTCGAGGCCCGCCACCGCAACCACCGCAGCGCCGTCTGGATCCGCCACGCCGACGCCGTCTCCTGCCTCAGCCCCAGCGAGGACCACTCCCTCCTCTACTCCGGATCCTGGGACCGCACCATCAAGGTCTGGCGCGTCGCCGACTCCCGCTGCCTTGAGTCCATCGGCGCCCACGACGATGCCGTCAACTCCGTCGTCGCCTCCTTCGACGGCCTGGTCTTCTCCGGCTCCGCCGACGGCACCGTCAAGGTGTGGCGGCGGGAGATGACCGGGAAGGGCACGCGGCACACCGCCGTGCAGACGCTGCTGAAGCAGGAGTGCGCGGTGACGGCCCTGGCGGTCAACCGGGCTTCGTCTGTCGTCTACTGCGGGTCGTCGGACGGGGTGATCAACTTCTGGGACCGGGAGGGGCAGCAGCTGTCGCACGGCGGGATGCTCCACGGGCACAAGATGGCGGTGCTGTGCTTGGCAGTGGCGGGGAGCCTGCTCTTCACCGGCTCCGCCGACAAGACGATCTGCGTGTGGCACCGGGAGGGGAGCGGCGCGCACGTCTGCCTCTCGGTGATGACGGGACACACGGGGCCGGTGAAGTGCCTGGCCGTGGAGGCGGACCCCGCAGCCGGGGCGAGGATGTTGGTGGTGTATAGCGGCAGCCTCGACAAGTCGGTGAAGGTGTGGAAGGTGGCGGACCCGGCCGCGGCCGACGGCGGCAGGCAGACTCCAATGCAGCTGCAGCGCCGGTCGGACACCACCTCGTCCTACGAACACGTGGGTGGCCCCCGGTTCGACAAGTATTGATTGAGAAGGTGACGGACAACCGTCTATAAATATTGGACCGTTTGATCTGTACGTGGGTTTGATGGCTTAGATTTGTTGACAGCGCTGATCACGCGATCAATGAGTGATTAGCATCTGTGACAGAAATCTTAGAACCCGATTTGTTGTGACCGCAGCTCGACCTTTTGATCCATCTGACTGAATGGCTGTGATTGGTTTGAGGTGAATCGCACCAAGTGGATTTGGGCACCGGACGGGTGTACCATCTTCGTGAATCTACGGCTTGGTGCCCATCATGGTGAGTGCATCGGACGGTTCTGGGCTTAACTTACACCATGCAGATGCATGCATGAAGGGTACGTGTGTTTACTGATCCAATGGGAGGGCCCGAGCCCTCCCGGCCGTGCTGAGGCTGATCGTACAGCTTCAGTGGGGCGCTTCCAGCAGCCTGGGCCTAGGGGGGGGGGGGCATGCCGGTTCCCTAGGGGGACAAGGGCGGACGGGTCGGTAATTATCTTCGACCCGGCCATCAGGGCTTGAGTGGTGGGGCGGCTTAGGGCATCACCAATCCTATATCAAATGATCCATCAAATTTAAATTTGATGGCAGAAGTTAGAGCTAAAAAGCGGCTCTAGTCTTACACCAAATTTTCAGCAAATTAATTTTTCATCAAACGTTTCCATTAGATTGGCTGGATTGGGAGCCCTCATCAAATTTCTATATCAAATCCCAACGACTATATATATTTTACCTCCAACAGTCATATTCGAACTCATCCTCCGTCCATTTCATCCCCCACCCCCTTTTCCTCTGGCGAACACTTGCAACTCCGTTCCGGCGAGCACATGCATCTCCACTCCGGTGACCGTGATCCCCTCCGATAATTTAGTATAGGATTGGAGTGCTCCACATCAAATTAGTTTTTCATCAGATTTGATATAGGGCTGGAACACTCCACATCAAACTGAGCTTTTAACCCAATCCTATATCAAATCTGATGAAAATTTTGATGTAGGATTGGAGATGCTCTTAAAGGTTGGCGGGGAGGCGGGGGCATCTGATTATCTTCACATGGAGGCGGTGGATCAGATTCAGCGGCTCCTGGTCTTTGACCGATAACGAGCCGGTTGAGGAAGCGATGAGTGATAGTGCTTCCTACACCGATGATGGGTCGGAGGTTGATGGAGGGTCGGGGAACCGGGAATTGGGGAAGGGAGGTTGATGGAGGGTCGGGGAGCCGTGCTGAGGCTGATCGTACAGCTTCAGTGGGGCGCTTCCAGCAGCCTGGGCTTGGGGGGGGGGGGGCATGCCGGTTCCCTAGGGGGACAAGGGCGGACGGGTCGGTAATTATCTTCGACCCGGCCATCAGGGCTTGAGTGGTGGGGCGGCTTAGGGCATCACCAATCCTATATCAAATGATCCATCAAATTTAAATTTGATGGCAAAAGTTAGAGCTAAAAAGCGGCTCTAGTCTTACACCAAATTTTCAGCAAATTAATTTTTCATCAAACGTTTCCATTAGATTGGCTGGATTGGGAGCCCTCATCAAATTTCTATATCAAATCCCAACGACTATATATATTTTACCTCCAACAGTCATATTCGAACTCATCCTCCGTCCATTTCATCCCCCACCCCCTTTTCCTCTGGCGAACACTTGCAACTCCATTCCGGCGAGCACATGCATCTCCACTCCGGTGACCGTGATCCCCTCCGACAATTTAGTATAGGATTGGAGTGCTCCACATCAAATTAGTTTTTCATCAGGATTTGATATAGGGCTGGAACACTCCACATCAAACTGAGCTTTTAACCCAATCCTATATCAAATCTGATGAAAATTTTGATGTAGGATTGGAGATGCTCTTAAAGGTTGGCGGGGAGGCGGGGGCGTCTGATTATCTTCACATGGAGGCGGTGGATCAGATTCAGCGGCTCCTGGTCTTTGACCGATAACGAGCCGGTTGAGGAAGCGATGAGTGATAGTGCTTCCTACACCAATGATGGGTCGGAGGTTAATGGAGGGTCGGGGAACCGGGAATTGGGGAAGGGTGGGCGGTGCGGTCAGCCCAAGGTCCGTTTTAAGTGTTGGAATTGGATCCGCTTATCAGAGTCGCAGCGGAAGCAAAAGATAGATCCGAAGATCATACGGTGTATGTTTTATTACAATTAATTCTACAAAACAATCTATGTTAAAATTGGTGAGGTATATAGCTCGTATAGTTTAGCTATGTATGGTTGATAGCATAAGATTACATATTGGTACGTACCTTAGTACGTGTTCTGATTACAGAACAGAGAGCCATGGCTACATGGTAATCCACTTGAGTGGGACACTCAAGGGACTGGTCCCATGTAACCTAAATACGTTCGCAACTCTGATTAGGGTTGGTCGCCCTATCAGGATAAGCTGTTGGGATGACAGAGCGTGGGTGTCTCCACCACGGTCATTACCAGGCACAGTGTATGTGTCCGAACGAAACCAACACGGTGCACAGATCTGTGAGCAGACACCGGTGCACTAAACCGTGTTTCTACTTAGGGTAAAACGGTCCTAAACCCTGAGGAACCATGTCTGGTGGACTAACCAGTTGTGTGGTGCTTTGGCGCACTAATGTGTAAGGATCCGGATACAGTGATCCAAAACCACGGTGTACTGGGTTACCCGATTGGCGTTGCATCAGCATGTCACTCCTGCAGGCTATCCACACCCCTAACGAGAGGTGCGTTCCTTGGTATGACCCACATCGTATTAAACCCTGGCCAGGTGGTCATCAGTTGGACTGGTGACGGATCCGGTTGCTCGGAAGAGTAATCGAAGGTATGATGTATATGGTCAACCTGGAAGGAACCGAGTCATATAAGCACTCGAGTCTAACGGTATTCTCCACTGCTCGAGTTGCATCATGGCACCGGATGGAGGGACAGCGAGTTTACCATACTAAGCGGTGAGCAGGGGTATGAGAGAGAACATAGTAAGTCCGGGGGAATTAGAGTGCAGCCTGCGTCGCACTCTGGGTGGCTACGCAAGTTAACTTGGACTCAGAGGATCGATGGTACACTCGGGTAGTGTGTCGATCGAGTCTAAGTTGGAAGCCATGAAACCTGGTCCCTGAAGGTTCCACCTTATCGACATTATGTACGATTCTTATATCATCTCCTCGAAACACAGTATGTAGTTAGAGGAAGCGAGAAGTCCAAGCCTACGCTCCGTGAGTGCTTCGCACTAGTGCACGATAGATGCGTAGCTACGTGTGTGCACTAAGGGGAAACCCTAGGTTAGTGCAGAGATGCATGTAGCAATTCCTTGTCATAAGTGGACTTTGCCACATGGGTGCGATGCACCGGGACATGTTGCGAGTTGACTAGTTGACTTTACTAGGGGCACCCTACAGGAACCTCAGAGAATAGTGAAATCACTGGTGCACTTCACTTATGTGTGCCTTGCAAAGTCTCGTACACAAGGAACGGCCAACTAGTGACATAAGGGCGTTTTGGTCATACCATGCGTTACTATGTACTAAGGGGGCCGGCCCTAAGTGTTGAGATACTGGTCAAGGCCGGCCCTATTGGTTTCAGGAGGTTGTTGCCTCCGATGAAAGGGCCGGTCATGAGGCGCAGAAAATGGGCTGGTTTTAACCGTTTTCAAAAACAAGGAAAAGATAGAGATAAAGAAGAGATATATAGGGAGAAGGTTTGAATCAGTCAACCCGATCCATCCTACCCCTATCCACAAGGATAAAGCCAGCCCTATATAAGGGAATAGGAGAGAGGGGGGTGGCATTATGAGGCCATGCAAGCCCTAGGGCCGACCCAAGCCATGGGGAAACCCTAGCCGCACCTCTCCTCTCTTCTCATCTCCTCTCTTGTCTCTCTCTCCCTCGCTTGCGCCATTAGATGGCGATTCGTCTTCCTCGCATGGTGTTTCGTAGAAGGAGAAGGCTCGTCGTATGGAGGCACTCAGAGATCCATCGACGATGTACCGTGCATCGTGTGAGATCGGGTGAACTAGAAGGCATCTCCCGCAACCTTTAGCTGTCTAGAATCTGCACAGAAAATCAGCATTGTTTCTATGATTCTAGGAGCTATAGAAGTCCAAACGAGGTGAAAATTATTGCAAAAGTTACGTCTCGAAGTTGGCTACCTGCAGTCCAAATTTTACCTCAATTGGAGTTCGGAACAGAAAGTTATGGCCATCGTACCGAAGCTATGTCGAGCAGATCCGAGCCCGTCTCCATCGACAAAGAAGAAATTTGTCGCGGTGAAAGAATCCGCACGCAGGTATGATCTCTAACATGTAGATCTAGCATAGATAGAACATGCATACATGCTAGATTGTTCTTTCGTGTTAGATCGTCGTTAGGGGTTCGCATAGTTGTCATGCTAGATTCATACACGCATATGTAGATCGTTTCGATGAAAATTTTGATATGTAATGCACACCGCTCACGGTCCTCGGACCTACACCTTGCTTCCGCTGTGGGCCTCTACCATGGATTTATTTCCAACAATCTATATGCAAATCTATGATCTTAGCATATGTGCGGACACCCTAGAGGCATACTACGATCTACGAAAGACATACATGCATCTAGTTAGGTGTTTAGAATTATCATACCTTATGGATCTATGATCCGGAGAGGACGGAACGATGAAGAACCGCACTTGAATCGCAAGGAAAGCTGTCGGATAGTACCTTGTCCTTTGCGAATTGAGGAATCCTTGAATTTCCGTCTCTGAGTGCAAGGACTACGAGCCGACGGAGGAATTCGTTGCGAAGACGACGGTGTGTCGGTAGATCTCCTCCTTCTCTTTCTCTCTTCTTCCTTCTCCTTCCTTCCTCCTTCTTCTTCCTTCTTCTTCCTCTTTCTTCCTTGGCCGAAACCTCAGAGAGGGAGAGAGGGAGAGGGGTTCGGGTATTAGGAGAGGGGGAGCACCTTGGGCTGGCCCCTCCCCCTCCATTCTACATATAGGGCCGATCTCCTAGTGCCATACGCAAGCTAGGGCCGGCCCTAATGAGATTAGGATGAGGGGGGGTCGGTTTTAGGGTTTCCAAGTGTCTATCGTGAAGCTTGGATGAAAACGCCCTTCAAGAAAAGTGAAAAACTGAAAGAGAGATTGAGTGAGGTGCGCTACTCGGAATCGAGTTCCGTCAGCACCTATGAGCTCCTGGAATTATTCCGCTCATTCTAAGATCCATATTTATTATGTTCTGAGCCATATTTCAGTATTTACCAAAATACCCCTATGACCCCTAACACATGTGATTAGGTTCTTAGGCTCCGGACTTGCGCTCCATCGCGCTACTTCGTATCCAACGTATCCAACCAGGTCGGGGAACAATTCCTATACGCAACGACAGGGTGGAACCTTCAGGGTTCGGGATCTCTAGCTCCAACCGGATCCCTGATTAACTGTTCCGGTGACACACCGAAAGTTCCGTTAATCAGCCCTAATCCAATTAACCCGCGTAGCCACCCAGAGTGCGACGCGAGTTGAACTCTAGTGATCCTAAACTTATGTTACTCCCTCGTAACCCTGTTCTCTACTATACTCCGATAATCCTTAGTCCCTCCTATTACTGGTGCCATGATACGACTCGGGCGGTGGGGAGCACTGTTAGATCCCGATCGATCATCTGACTAGGGTTTGATGACTTGTCATCTATAACAGCACACACCTTCCGGTGCTATGCCTAGCATCCGGAACGTCGTCAGTCATACTGACAACCACTAGGCCTGGGTTAATTGTGTGGACAGATTGACTTATCAAAACACACCCATCCATCACTGGACGTCGGATAACCTGTAGGGATTGCATGCCACCCAAGTGTCAGCCGGGTAACCCAACGTACCTTGGTATTGGACTATGGAAGGTTCGCACATGTTGGCACATCAAAGCACCACACAACTGGTTGGCCTAGTGCGCATGGTCCCTCAGAGTTAAGGATGAATTATCTATAGTAGTAAAATGGTTTATGCACCAGTGTCTGAATCACTGAACTATGCATCGTCTTGGTTCTTGTTCAACACGATCATCGTGTTTGGTCAGGTGAATGGGAATCCCACGTTCTCGTGGTGGAGACTTCACCACATTATCTACCTGCCAACAGCTTATTCTCAGTGAAGCGACCGGTATCACCAAAGCTGTGAACTAGTTCTAGGTCTACACAGAACTGGTCCACTGGGTCTCCCAAGCATGGATCCACCATGCGCCTCAGTGGCCTACTGTGTTTCCTAGGGTCCTTTTGTTATATGTATATTAACATATACCAAAGTAGTATTCTAATTAAAGCAATAACCAAAGTCATCTTTATTAATGTTAATACAGAAAATCCACGCTTATGACACACGAGCTACAACAATCTCCCACTTGGCCTAGCGGGGAATAACAATCTTAACTCCCATGGCATCCACGTGCTTCTCAAAAGCCTTGGTAGGTAACGCCTTTGTGAAAGGGTTCGCCATGTTATCTGCAGTCACCACCTGAGTCACTGAAACCTCCCCTCGCTTCTGCAAATCCTGGATAATATAGTATTTCTGCTCGATATGCTTACTCTTATGGTGATATCTTGGCTCCTTGGATTGTGCTACCGCTCCACTATTGTCACAGTAAAGGACAATAGGATCTTGAGCTCCCGGTACGCATCCTAAGTCCGTGAGGAACTTCTTGAGCCACATCGCCTCCTTACCTGCTTCGCACGCCGCAACGTACTCAACCTCTGCCGTTGAATCCGCGATGCATTCCTGCTTCACGCTCCTCCAACTGACAGCTCCTCCTCCTAATGAAAACACAAACCCTGATGTCGATCTCCTGGATTTCGGATCTGACGCAAAGTCAGAATCTGTATATCCAATCGGTATCAGTTCCTGTGAAGAGTAAACTAACTCATAATCTTTCGTCCTACAGAGATACTTGAGTATACTTTTCACAGCAGTCCAGTGCCCTAGACCCGGATTTGACTGATACCTGCCCATCATGCCTACTGCATAGCATATATCTAGTCTCGTGCACTGCATAGCATACATCAGACTCCCTACAGCCGAAGCATAAGGTATCTTCTGCATCTCTGCCCTCTCCTCAGGAGTCTTAGGACCCTGATCCTTGGACAATTTCATTCCATGTCTGAATGGAACCAGTTCATTCTTGGAGTTGTGCATACTGAATCTAACCAAGATAGTATCTATGTAGGCTGACTATGACAGCGAGAGAGTCTTGTTCTGGCAATCTCGAGTTACCTTGATCCCCAGAATATAACTCGCTTCACCCAGGTCTTTCATGTCAAATTGAGACGATAACCATACCTTCACTGTAGACAACGTTCTAATATCGTTTCTAATGAGTAGGATATCATCTACGTAAAGCACTAGAAAAACTACTGCAGTCTTATCGCTCCTTTTATAAACACATGGTTCATCCATGTTCTGCTCAAATCCATAAGACTGGATAGCTTGATCAAAATGCATGTTCCAACTTCTGGATGCTTGCTTCAGTCCATAAATGGACCTTTGCAACTTGCACACCAGACTTTCCTGACCTTTTTCGACAAAGCCTGGAGACTGAGACATATAGATGTCTTCTTCCAAATCCCCGTTGAGGAATGCGGTCTTGACGTCCATTTGCCAGATCTCCCAATCATAATGGGCTGCAATGGACAAGAGAATCCGGATAAACTTAAGCATAGCCACTGGCGAAAAGATTTCGTCATAGTCGATCCCTTCTCGCTGGGTATAACCCTTAGCGACTAGTCTAGCTTTGTAAGTCTCAACGGTACCATCCGGACCTCTTTTTCTTTTGTACACCCACTTACATCCAACAGGTTTAATGTTATGAGGTGGTGTTACAAGTGTCCAGACCGAGTTTTGGGATATCGATGTCAGTTCTGCCTCCATTTCTTTCTACCATGCTGCATGGTCAGAGGATACCATCGCTTCATCATAGTTCAAAGGATCATCCTCCTGAAACTCTGGATTTACCATGAAGGCTTCTCCAATGTATCTATCAGGAGCACTTGTGGTCCTCCCACTGCGACGAGCCTGCGGTGGTTCCATATGAGTTGATTCTACAGTATCATTTATTTTAGTGGTATCGGCTCTCACTATGTTTTCTGTCTACGTACTCCCATCAATACCAAGCAATTATTTAAGAACTACTTTACTGGTGGACTTATGGTATATTAAATAATCCTGCTCCAGGAATACGGCGTTCGTCGAGACGACAACCTTTCTATCCTCAGGATCATAAAATAAACCACCCTTTGTCCCTTTTGGATACCCAACGAACAGACATATCTTAGTCTTTGACTCCATCTTATCTCGCTTGTCCTTCCGCACATGTGCTGGACAGCCCTAAATCCTAAAGTGTTGTAGGCTTGGCTTTCGCTTCCACCACAGCTCCCAAGGAGTTAGAGGTACTGACTTTGATGGAACAAAGTTCAAAGTATATGCTGCCGTCTCTAGGGCATATCCCCAAAAACTAGGTGGCAATATTGCATAACTCATCATAGTCCGAACCATGTCTAACAAAGTTCGATTTCTCCTCTCAGATACACCGTTTTGTTGCGGTGTCCCTGGTGCAGTCAACTGGGATACGATCCCATGCTCACGCAAGTACCCAATAAATTCATCCGATAGGTATTCACCTTCTCGATCCGATCGAAGAGACTTGATACTTTTACCCGTCTGCTTTTCTGCTTCAGCTCTGAACTCCTTGAACTTATCAAAGGATTCAGACTTCCACCACATTAGGTATATGTATCCAAACCTCGAGTGATCATCTGTGAAGGTGATGAAATACTCGAAGTTTCCTATGGCACGGACACTTATGGGCCCACGTACATCAGTGTGTACCAACTCTAATACCTCCTGAGATCTGCTAATTTTGGCTCGGAAAGATCTTTTAGTCATCTTGTCTTCCAGACAAGACTCACATGTTGGTAGACTTTCTAAAACATCTGGACTTAAAAGTCCTACCTTAACCAACCTGTGAATCATGTCTGAGGCTATGTGTCCAAGCCTTAGATGTCAAAGGAGTGTTGGATTATCTGAGGGATTTTTCCTTTTAGATGAATTAACCACACAAGCTTCAGTTATGTTATCCTGCTTATGATTGGAGTTAATTACATAGAGACCATTCTGTATCTTTCTCTTACAAACAAAGAACTGTCCAATTTAATTGACACACCAGAAGCATCAAATAAAACTGAAAAACCTTCATTATTCAATAAGAAAATATAAATTAAATTTTGTCTCAAGGACGGTACATAAAGTATGTCTCTAAGTAATAAACTTCTTCCATCAAGAAACTGCAAGATGACATCTCCAACTACTTCAGCCTCTGCCACAGCCTCAATTCCCATGCTTAGGATTATCTCCCCATCACGCAGTTTTCTTGTCTCCTTGAACCCCTGCAAATTATTGCAAGTATGGTTAGTGGAACCAGAATCCACAATCCATGAAACTGGAGAACAACTAGATGCTACAAGGGATTCCACTATGTGGATTTGAGATATACCTGTCTCAGCCTTCTTGGGAGCTGCGTGGTAGTCACCCTTCCAGTGTCCCTTCTTGTCGTATCGGAAATATTTTCCTTTGGGCTTCGTCGGACTATTCTGCTTAGGAACCTGCGACTGCACCCGGCCCATCTTCACGGGCTTCTTAGACTTTCTTTTCTGAAACTTATCTTTGGCTTTCAGAGAAGAATTATGCTCTACGTTCAAGGATTGAGCTCCTGCCTTCATCCCATCATCTGCCGCCTGGAGCGCCGCTAGGAGCTCTGCATTAGACATCTCCAACCGGTTAAGGTTGAAGTTAGTAACGAAGCCCTCAAACGTTCCTGATAGAGACGCTAGAAAAATATCAGTCTGGATCTCTGCATCCAAGATGACATTGAAGGAACCAAGCTCATTCACATAGTCAAACAATTTCAGCATATGATCCCGAACTAAAGTCCCCTCTGCCATCTTCGTGGGTATCAATTTCTTGATGGTCAGGTAACGAGTTACCCGACTACGACCCTCGAACATTTCCTTTAAATAGAGCATCATGTCTAAAGCGAATGCCATGTCTTCGACTTGCTTTTGAAGGACGGTCTGCAAGGATACCACTATGTAGCACTTGCACATCTCATCAGCATCTAGCCAGTCTTTCCATTCCTTCAATTGAGCCTCAGTAGCACTTGGTCCCAGCATGGCCGGTTGAGGGGTGCTTAGGGTAATTGTGTGTTTACCAACCTTTAGGACAAGCATCAGGTTACGCTTCCAGTCCTCGTAGTTTGGTCTCATAAGTTTGTTATCATTAAGGATGGAGGCAAGGGGGTCGAGCTTGGTCATAATTTCTGTAAACAATGGTTTAAAGTAAAAATTAGGGTCTACTACAATCTATTTTATGGAATTTAAAAATAGATAATGTTTACTCCAGCCGCTATGTCTTCACTACCTCAAGTGGAGACATCCAGGAATCTAAATTCCCTGGGCTCGAGCATTGAGACTATCGGCCTTGAATTGGAGACAGCATCTCGGTGAGAGCATACAACCGCTTCTGCCAACGGGGTTTTTACGACCCAGTCTTTATCAGAATTACCCATGGCAAACTGAAAGACCTCCCAGTCTCCTTTTGGCCAGCTTTATGTGACCCGCATGCGCAGCAACGATGACTTCACACAAGCTTTCGGATGCTTCCCACAAATCTAGGTGGTGTCGGCATGGGGGTTCATAGGCTCCCGCGGTACAGAAAAAAACCGTCACCCACTGCCACCAGCATCCTCCATGTTCCGAAGGAAACCACTAGACGAACCAGCATGGAAGGAAACACAGCTCTCACCCGGTGGGAATATCGAACTGCGTACCTCCCACCCAGACCCTTAGCCGGTTGATTGTGGAGGCCAGGGGCTCCCCTTTGGAGGGAACCTCTTACACATCCCTTCTTTATGAGGCTTTATGCATATCTAGAAAGGTCACGACCTCCTAGACTTAGACCCTGTTCTACCGCGCTCTCACTAAGATTACAAACCTTCCCGCAAAGCATTAGTATCATCGGAAAATATCATAGTCCCTACCTTGAATACTCAGCTTTCGCCTTTCTTGCAAGGATCACATTATATAGATTCCAAGGATCCCGATACTTCACTAGTTTGCCCATAATCCTAAGATTTGGAGCCTAGCCTAAGGTCAACGTGGAAAGGACTCCCACTAGAATGACGCCTCGTTCACAATTTGATGCCTGATGTCATAATAGACCTCATCTCATTATAGGTTTCGATGCTGGCCAAATAGGGACATCCGACAACCTAAGCCGGACCTCAACCTATTGGTGGCATAACCAAATCGTGTTGAGTTCACACTACCATCAAACGTCAACTAGGGACGGGTATCACTTAGTGGAATCCTAACCTAACTTGATCGCTAGAACCATGTGGGAAAAAGGCATCCCACTAGGGTTATCATACTTCTTGTGGAGTCATTAGTTATCTCTAAACAAATCTAACACTGTGTCTATCTCGGTGCACAGTACTTGGCTACCTGAACTACCACGAGGGCGGTTACCACCTTTCCTTTTAGCTAGCCACCGGATTCGCACGTGTTAGAACCATATAGAGACACCGATGAATCCATAAGCTAAGTACTAACCCTAAGCCTGATCTAGAGACACACTCACAAGCAAAATAGATAATTAAAATTATCATCGGGGTTCTCTAAATAATAAGTAAAGAGAATCAACAGAAATAACATCCAAACTGAATCAAGTCCAGGGTCCGACCCCTGAACCTGAATAGTACAGCCAAGATATCCTGCTCTTCTGTTCTGCACGATCTCCGATGACGATCCCGATCATCGCCAACGTGCATGCTTTCGCCAGGTCTTTGCACGCCATGGCACCGCTTGCCCGAACCGTGGATGTACCATCATCTCCTTCTTCCTGTGATCGAAAAACTAACATGCTCCGAGCAAGTGCTCGTTCGTGTATAATTTCGCTAGAAAGAAAAAGAAACAATCTTAGAAACATGGCCAGGGATCCGAGGGTGGTTAACCTCCACCCCGCCCATCTAGAGCCTTATAAACCACAGGCATAATAATAATCAATGCAAAATTAAATCTGGGGTCTGACCCCCGGAAGCATGCAATCACAGATTACTATTCAGCGTGGCACTTGCAAAAAGACGATACATAGCACAATCCATATACATGATCTACGCCGAACCCCGACGAAAACATATGTCATCATATATTCACATGATATTTTTACGAATTCATGCATGAAACACACACCAAAGCGTGCTCTGCTACCTATTATTGGAATTGGATCCGCTTATCACAGTCGCAGCGGAAGCAAAAGATAGATCCGAAGATCATACGGTGTATGTTTCATTACAATTAATTCTACAAAACAATTTACATGCAAATCTATGATCTTAGGATATGTGCGGACACCCTAGAGGCATACTACGATCTACGGAAGACATGCATACATCTAGTTAGGTGTTTAGAATCATCATACCTTATGGATCTATGATCCGGAGAGGACGGAATGATGAAGAACCGCACTTGAATCGCAAGGAAAGCTGTCGGATAACACCTTGTCCTTTGCGAATTGAGGAATCCTCGAAGTCCCGTCTCTGAGTGCAAGGACTTACGAGCTGATGGAGGAATTCGTTGTGAAGATGACGGCGTGCCGGTAGATCTCTTCCTTCTCTTTCTCTCTTCTTCCTTCTCCTTCCTTCCTCCTTCTTCTTCCTTCTTCTTCCTCTTTCTTCCTTGGCCGAAACCTCAGAGAGGGGGAGAGGAAGAGGGGTTCGGGTAATAGGAGGGGAGAGCACCTTGGGCCGGCCCCTCCCCCTCCATTCTACATATAGGGCCGGTCTCCTAGTTCCATACGCAAGCTAGGGCCGGCCCTAATGAGATTATGATAAGGGGGGGTCGGTTTTAGGGTTTCTAAGTGTCTATCGTGAAGCCTGGACGAAAACGCCCTTCACGAAAAGTGAAAAACTGAAAGAGAGATTGAGTGAGGTGCGCTACTCGGAATCGAGTTCCGTCAGCGCCTATGAGCTCCTAGAATTATTCCACTCATTCTAAGATCTATATTCAATATGTTCTGAGCCATATTTAGTATTTACAAAAATACCTCTACGCCCCTAACATATATGAATTAGGTTCTTAGACTTCAGACTTGCGCTCCATCGTGCTACTTCGCATCCAACGTATCCAACCAGGTCAGGGAACAATTTCTATACGCAACGACATGGTGGAACCTTCAGGGTTCGGGATCTCTAGCTCCAACCGGATCCCTGATTAACTGTTCCGGTGACACACCGAAAGTTCCGTTAATCAGCCCTAATCCGATTAACCCGCGTAGCCACCCAGAGTGCGACATGAGTTAAACTCTAGTGATCCTAAACTTATGTTACTCCCTCGTAACCCTGTTCTCTACTATACTCCGATAATCCTTAGTTCCTCCTATTACTGGTGTCATGATACGACTCAGGCGGTGGGGAGCACCGTCAGATCCCGATCGATCATCTGACTAGGGTTTGATGACTTGTCATCTATAACACCACACACCTTCCGGTGCTATGCCTAGCATCCGGAACATCGTCAGTCATACTGACAACCACCAGGCCTGGGTTAATTGTGTGGACAGATTGACTCATCAAAACACACACATCCATCACTGGACGTCGGATAACCTGTAGGGATTGTATGCCACCCAAGCGTCAGTCGGGTAACCCAACGTACCGTGGTATTGGACTATGAAAGGTCCGCACACGTTGGCACATCAAAGCACCACACAACTGGTTGGCCCAATGCGCATGGTCCCTCAGGATTAATGACGAATTATCTATAGTAGTAAGACGGTTTATGCACCAGTGTCTGAATCACTGAACTATGCACCGTCTTGATTCCTGTTCAACACGATCATCATGCTTAGTCAGGTGAATGGTAATCCCATGTTCCCGTGGTGGAGACTTCACCACATCCTCTACCTGCCAACAGCTTATTCTCGGTGAAGCGACCGGTATCACCAAAGCTGTGAACTAGTTCTAGGTCTACACAGAACTGGTCCATTGGGTCTCCCAAGCATGGATCCACCATGCGCCTTAGTGGCCTACTGTGTTTCCTAGGGTCCTTTTATTATATGTGTATTAACATATACCAAAGTAGTATTCTAATTAAAGCAATAACCAAAGTCATCTTTATTAATGTTAATACAGAAAATCCATGCTCATGACACACGAGCTACAACATTAAGGACATGCTAGCATTGAAAGGCTCAATCCTTAAGAAATCGGGCAACGGTAGCAGACTTTATGCTTCCTTGATCGCTTCACTCCCTCACCGAGATTCTATTTTTCGTCGATTTGCTGATTTTTTCGCACGCATCTGATTCCTTCCCCAATGGGGAAGCTCGACCCACCCCAGCCAGGCCCCATGGGCTGACAGCCACCAGTCGCGCTGACACCCCCTTTCTCCCTCTGTTGTTGTAGTTATTGTCAACTTTTGGCTGATGACGGGGTAATCGGTAGAAGTCAACCACCACTGATGGCAAACAGTCATTGAATCGCCTTATTTTTTATCGACCGCACCACCCGATGGACAGTCTGAATCTCCCTCTATGGTTCTCGATCACAATCGATACCGATCGGCACTCAAAATGTCAAAGGAGATAGCCTTGGCACTCAAAAATGAAGTCTGAGGCAGGAGTCGTTGTCTCGGCACTCAATAAGTCCAAGGAGACAACCTTGGCTTGCAAAAATAAAGTCCGAGGAAGGCGTCGCCGCCTCGATACTTAAAAAGTACAAGTAGACAACCTTGGCACGCAAAGACAAAGCCTGAGGTAGGCGTCGCTGTCTCAATGCTCAAAAAGTCCAAGGAGACAGCCTTGGCGCTCAAAGACAAAGTCTACTCCAAATCCTATTCAATCAGCACTTCATGGTTGATCAAGTGCGACAGTACAATGCTACGCGTCCCGATATAAGTTCGACTAAAACGGTGCTTCGCCTAAGTCAACCGATATAATGGCGCTACGTTGAGTACTCCGAATCTTTGGTATTGCACATACTTCCGAATTACGTAAGAACTCATGCATGCTCCCGTGCCTCGCCATAATTAGTCTAGCTCGGATTGCGACACGATCGGCTAACCTGCAATAGTACAATACTACGTGTCCCGATATAGGTCGATCAAAATGACACTTTGCCTAAGTCAACCGATATAAAGGCGCTACGCTGAGTACTCCGAATCTTTGGCGTTGCACATACTTTTGACTTACGTATGTACTCATGCTCTCGTGCCTCACCATAGTTAGTTTGGCTCGGGTTGCGACACGGCTGGCTAACTTGCAACAATATAATGATAGGCATCCCGGCGTAGATTCGACCGAAATGATACTTCGTCTAAGTCAACCGATATAAAGGCGCTACGCTGAGTACTTCAAATATTTGGTGTTGCACATGCACCCGAGTTACGTAAAAAATTATGCTCCCGTGCCTCACTACAGTTTGTCCGGCTTTGGTTACGACACGATTGGCTAACCTGCAATTGTAGAATGCTACACGTCTTAACGTAGGTTCAACCGAAATGGCGCTTCGCCTAAGTCAACAGATATAAAGGAGCTACACTACGTACTCTGAATATTTGGCGTTTCATATGCTCCCGAGTTATGTAAGAACTCATGCTCCCATGCCTTGCCACAATTAGTTCGGCTCGGGTTGCGACACGATCGGCTAATCTGCAACAGTACATGCTACGCGTTCCGACGTAAGTTCAACCGAAACGGCGCTTCGCCTAAATCAACCGATATAAAAGGCACTACGTTGAGTACTCCGAATCTTTGACGTTGCATATTCTTCCAAGTTACATAAGAATTTGTGCTCCCGTGCCTCGCCACAGTTAGTCTGATTCGGGTTGGAACACAACCGGCTAATATGTGATCGTAAAACGCTACGTGTCCCAATGTCGGTTCGACCGAAACGACGCTTCGCCTAAGTCGGCCGACACTAAGGCGCTACGCTGAGTATTCCAGATTTTAACCCCTATCGAACAACAAGCCTAAGGCTCTGTCCTTGGCACTCATAGATAAAGTTTGAAGCGTCTAATGCTTCAGCACATTCAACAAGCTCAAGGCCCTACCCTTGACACTCGAAGACAAATTCTAAAGCATCCAATGCTTCGGCACATTCAACAAGCCCAAGGTCCTGCCCTTGGCACTCGAAGACAAAGTTCAAAGCGTCCAACACTTTGGCACATTCAACAAGCCCAAGGCCCTGCCCTTGGCAGTCGAAGACAAAGTTCGATAAAACTTCTAACATTTGATATCCCTACAAGTTTCAAAATGTGTTGATTTTTTGTGGATGTTCTTTCTAAGATAAGGTGCTCATGCTCTCAAAAAAATAGCACATTCTAAAATTTCTAAGGGCTTCAAATGGGTGGCTACCCATTTCACCGAAATAGACTGACATCTCATTTTTCATTTTTCATTTCCAAATGGAGGCCATGGTTGGAGGCTAATCAAAATGGAGGGCCTCCAAATAGAAATATTCTTAGAATATTCCCATTTGGCAATGGCAAAATAGGGGCCATGGTTGGAGATGCTCTTAGGAGGTGCTCCTTGTTCGGAGCCCATTGGAGATGCTTTAAAGGGTACAATAGCTAGAAATGGGTCTTATCTTAGGTGGGACCATGGGAGGGGGATCAGTACCTTGAGTGTTACATTGAAGATTGCTGGAAGCAATTGGTCGGAGAGAGTGCTCGGGTTCATCTGAGACCTTCGATTTGCCGCCAAAGGGGTGGGTTGTCTTGCGGATGTGCTCTAAATTAAAGCCCTCAACCTAGTCGCCATGAACCACAATCACCGTGGTTCGGGTCCGACCATCGACAACTGTTAGTTCCATCCCTTTGGAAGGTTTCGAATTGTAGAGATCTACAGGCCACCGAGAGAACCCCAGGGGGCTCCCATCATAAGGGCTGGGTGATCAAATGGGAGGGGACAGATGTCGTTGGCTGGACCCTAAACCATAGTGATTCAGTGGTTTGGGGCGACTATTTTAAGTCATTCGGTACTCTTAGATGGGGAGCCGATGGGACACATATAGGTTAAGTCAAGTACCATGGGGAAGTGGGCACGGGCATGGGCATAGGCGCATGCACCCGATAAATCTCAGCTACAAAAAAGCCTTCAACCCCAATGAGAGCAGGATTTGGTGCTGGACATGTGATCCAATCGAGTGGCATCACAACCATTCATGCCAGTGTTATCAGAACCGGACCGGACCGGACGGTCGGACTGGTTAACCGTTGACCTGGACCCTCGGCCGGTTCGGTTGATAGATCGGATTGGAAATACTAAAGAACCGGTAAAACCCGAGTGAACCGGCCGGTTGTGTGTAAACCAGTGTGACTCGGCCCGATTAAAACTTAAAAACCGGCCCAGCCCACCTGCACCTCACGATCAACCCGACCGCCTCCATCTTCTCTTTCTCTCTCTACAGCCCACTCTCTCTCCCTATCTCTCTCTCTCTCTCTCTCTCTCTCTCTCTCTCTCTCACCTGCACCCCATCCCGACCCTGAGCCAACCCCGCCTTCTTCCCGACCTCCGGCCAACCTCCATCACCACCCTTCCATCTCCTTCACCACCCTTCCACCTCTTTCACCTTCCCCTCCTCCGGCGAAACGAACCCATCAACCCACCTAGAACCCCACCTACACTCTCACTCCCTCTCTCTCTCTCTCTCTCTCTCTCTCTCTCTCTTTCATGCACTCTCTCTCTAACCCCATCTCTTTCTCTCTCAATAGATTCCTCTCTCTCTCTCTCTCTCTCTCTCTCTCTCTCTCTCTCTCTCTCTCTCTCTCTCTCTCTCTCCTTTTCCCCGGGAGACACCTCACCTGCACAGGTTGCACTCACTTCTTTCTCTCCAAACTCTCTCACTGATCGAGCTCGATCAATGAGAGAGTTGGGAGAAAGAGAGAAGTGAGTGCAGCCAGCTGCATGATCTCGACCGTTAGATCTATTTTTAATATTAATATATATTATTTATTTATTTAAATATATCACCGGTTCAATCGGTTGACCCAACGGTTGAACCAGAGACCCGTGACCTGGGTCAATGTCCAGTCCGGGTCTGATAACATTGGTTCATGCATTGCACGGGAATAAAATTAGTTTGGTAGGAAATTACAAGAATGTTTAGATAAAGAAGCAACTCTTCAAGGTGTGAGTCTGAAGGTACACGGTAGGCCGTCCACTTAATGATATTTATTTAAGACCATATCTTGATTACTTCAATAAAGTATTCCCTTAATCCATATGATATAAAGCGAAACCCTTTGCTATCGTGGCGTTAGGATTTTTTTTTTACTTACAAGTTACAACCTACATCTTTATATCAAAATTCGAGTTACACCCCTGCTTTCTAAAAATTTGACTTTACCCCATTCGTCACTTGATATGAGCAACCTGATAAAAGTGGGGGTGTAGCTCAAATTTCGATATAAAAGTGCGAATGACTTAAAATAGTCATCCCGAACCACGGTGGGAGATCCAGCCACGAACACATGTCCCCACCGTTTGATCACTCGGCCCTTATACCGTGGTTCAGACTCTAACCACAAACACATGTCCCCACACTTTGATCACCGGGTGGTTTGTATATCAACAATCCAGAACTGTTCTTTTTTTTTTTTGTACACGAGACAATAGCTTTGATTACAAGGTCGCTAAGTCATTCCTAACAATGGTTGGCAGAATACTAGGAAACACATGCTCCCAAAATCCTTCATGCCCACTCTTAAGGGTCTCTTGCGCCAACCAATGAGCTGCACTGTTACTAGTACGTGGAACCTAATGCACCTGAGTCTCTGGCAAATGTCTCCAATCCATATAAGACAAACGGATATGATATGAAACTCTTCCTTGGAGGCCCCCTACCAAGCACTAAGGCATCCCTGGCTTGGGAAGCATCAGTAAACAAATCAACCTTTCTCGCACCCCGATGAACAAGCTCCTCGAACCCCCCTTTTAAAGCCCACAACTCGGTTTGAAGGGGGGAACTCACCCGACAGAGGAAAGCCGCAGTCGCGCACAATTGACCCGTAGTTGTTGTCATAACCCAAGCCCCACTACCTAAGACATCCGGTGAACGGAAGGCGTCGTCCGCCCACATAACATACGACCCATCTCGCCCCCTCGCATTTATGGGCCCAAGAGAAACTTGCCAACACACGAACTGATGGGTAAGAACCACCGCACTTCTCACCACCTCTGGCGCACGGCAAGGCTTATTCTGAAAATAATCTCACACATAGCCTTCCATAAACCCCACATAGCCATGGCTAGGATTTCACTTGGAATTGGGTGAGAACTCTTTCGTTCCAAACGAGAATGTGGGCGCAGAATCTCCAACTTGAAAAAAATTCCAAACCTGACTGTTTCAGCAAGCAGATCCAGAACTCCCTCACTTTTGGACGTGCCCAAAAGACATGTTCTATATCCTTCTCAGGGTCATCACACCAAGTACACCCCCCAAAACCTAAGCGTAGTCTATGACAGAGCAGCACACTCGTCGGCAATACACCATGCATCACCTTCCATAGAAAGAGCTGCACCCGAGGAGGCACTCTTAGCTTCCAAATGCTAGCGCCCCACCAAGATGGATCCGCCTCTGACCTTGAAATCGGATCTCCTTAAAAAATCCTAAGCAAACACACATACTTAGACCTAAGTTGCCCAACATTCTCCCCCAACGCCGCGACACGACGCAAAACCCCCGCCAACCAAGAGGAGGGGCTCCTACCATCACCAAGCTATTAAGAATTGAGTGAGAGGCCATACTTAGCACTTGTCGATGGCCGGATCCTGCCAAGACTCCAGAACCGTTCTTAGTAGACGGAAATAACAAATGCCGATGGCCGGATCCTGAAAAGACTATTTTAAGGGATTTAATAAAAATGGGGATGTAATTCAAAAAAAAAAAAACACCCACTTTTAGCGGGTTTCTCGCGGTCAGTTGACGTGGTAAAGTCAAATTTTTAGAAATGTGGGGGCGTAACTCATATTTCAACATAAAAGTCGGGGTGTGAGACAAGAAAAACCCATTGGATTTTTATCCGTCCAATCTATAAAATCAAACGGCCTAGAGATCCTGAAGTCTACTGCCGTCTCGGGGATTGGATTTTAACCGTCTGATCTACAAGATCAATTGGCTCTGTCAAATCGGGCGACCATCCACCTCACCCTCGTCATCTCCTGTCCGGCCCGGAGACTCCGGACCGGTCACCCCCTTCTCCAACTGAAAAAAAAAAAATTATTTAAAAAAAAAACCATAGCCACCCCCCCCCCACTCCTTCGAAGAAGGATCCTCTTTCTCCGCGACCAGCTGAGAGCGGGAGGATGTACCGTCGGAGGGCGTTTTCGGTCAGAATGGGCTGCTTACCGGATCCCTCCTCCTCTTCCTCCTCCGCCGGCATCGCCGGGGAAACGAGAAGCCCTCGGATCGGAGAAAGAGAGGAGAGCGGCGGGGGCGAGGGGGGAGGAGGAGGAGATGCGGCGGCGGAGGCAGAGGATCGGTGGTCGAGGATGCTGCCGGAGCTGCTGGGGGAGATCATACGGAGGGTGGAGGCGAGCGAGGACCGGTGGCCGCTGCGGAAGAGCGTGGTGTCCTGCGCCTGCGTGTGCCGGCGTTGGAGGGAGATCACCACCGGGATCGTCCGATCTCCCCTCGCGACCGGAAGGATCACCTTCCCTTCCTCCCTCAAGCAGGTCCGCTGCGGTCCATCCCATCTTCTCCAATAGGGATCCAGGGTTGGATCTGGTCCAAATTGTTGGATTTGATAATCAATTTTTTGCGAAATGGTTTCCTGATTCCAAGTAATCAGTTTTTTTTCTCCCGCCATTGCTTCTCTCTCTCTCTCTCTCTCTCTCTCTCTCTCTCTCTCTCTCTCTCTCTCTCTCTCTCTCTCTCTCTCTCTCTCTCCTTTGCCGATCTGCAAAATCTGTCAGTATCGTCCCTTCTTTTTAATTTTTTTTTTAATTTATGTTAACTGTTAAATGCAGCCAGGGCCGAGGGACATCCCGATCCAGTGTTTCATCAAGAGAAACAAGAAGAACTCAACATTCTATCTGTATCTTAGTTTGACCCAAAGTAAGTAGATGTTGACATATATATATTTTTCTTATTTCAACACATCATAGTAACCTAGCAAGCTTCTGCGGTGGAAAGCTTTAAGCTTTCTTCACTTTAAATTTGGCTTGGTCTTGTTTTTTTCTTGTTTTATTGGTATGTAGGAAGTTTTTCAATGTTCAAGTATCCATTATAAACAGTAGTAAAATCCTATTCTGCCAACCTGATGTGGGACAATCACAGCCGTCGTTTGCACCCAACCCCGACTGGTGAATCTCGCTCAGCCCCATCTAGCTGGCAAACGGACCGCTGTGATCGGGTGGTACGTTGGGTTGGCAGAACAGCTTTGCTCATAGGTTTGTTTAATCGTGAAAGTATATCATGTATAATATGCACAAGACGTTCAACTTAATGTCATATTACCGTTGTGGTTAAAGGTCGTATTCATTGGATCTCTACGAGATACTCAATGAAATGTTATGACAATTAGCCTTGTTATACTTCACACTTGATACCTCTCAATGCGCAAGTGGTATGACAAGCTATTATTATTTTTTTATTATTGAGTGTTTATTGCTTTGTAGTGCTCATTAAGTAAGTGCTCATGTACCTTACGCTTTCATCTATTCGGCCGTTCGGCACATTGCATATCGATCATCGTGCTAAGGAGTTAGGAAGTATGAATCTAAGAGTGGAAAAGCCACTTCTTTGTTATTGGAAGGGTGTTTTCTAGTTCTTGAAAACATGCTTCTAGAGTCCTCCTAGGAAACACAGAACGACGTAGGTTTCCGAATAAGAGGCATCGGGTGATTTCCAAGTTTCTTGCAACTAATATCTAGTCTAGAGACTCTAGACAAGCCAAGCAATTGAATAGTTCTAGAAAAAGTTCCCTCGTCATAAAACACTCCCAGCTTGTAAACCGCAAGTTTAGTCAATATCACCTTCCAGTCTCCCATTAAGAAGACTTAGTGTAATAGACTTTAGTATGGATGAAACATGCTTCAATTGTGTTCAACATCTAGCCTATTTTTGTAATCCATAAAGGTATGGTGTTACTCAAGGCCCTTTTTATTGAATTCAAACTTCCACTTCTCCGACCATATATAGTGGTTAAAGGGGAGTATCAATGTCATTTCACTTGATTATTACTCAAATTTCTCAAGCCCCGAGGAATTATTTTTACATGGGAACATTTGAGTCCTATTGGTCTTTTGAAAATTTAGATAGAAGTGAAAAAATCCAATATCAGAAAATAGAATGATAAAATTATTGCATCGCGTAATCATAAGCATAAACACAAACAGGGCGAATTGCAAACACAAAACAATCACAGGTTCACAAATAACAAATGTAAAGGGGAGAGAAAGAAAAACACACCACACGCACGAGAACGATTTGTGTGGAAACCCAAATCGAAAAAAACCACGCGCGATGACGATCAAACTCTACTATGAAAATCAACAAATGGTACAAGTGATCGCTTCGTCAACGAGAAACCCTATTCGACTTAGGGTTTCTCCTCTCAAAAATTTTGCCAAAATATCTCTTTTTCATTCAACTCCCGAAACATCCTTTATATACATAGGGTTACATAGTTTAGGAAAATCACAGAAATACTGCCTCATAAATTTTCTCGGGGGTTACCGCCCTCACCCTCCCCCGCTTGGGATTAGCACCGCTCACTTTGTCCGGGCTAAGTGTAGTTGAGCTGGGTGCGGTCCCTTGCCAGTAATTGATCCATAACCCAACAGAGGTATCCGAGGTGAAGGGGCAAGCGCCGGTGAAAGGACAGAAAAGCAAAAGAAAATATGACAAAAAAGAAACAAAAGAGGGCCGCCATTAATGATTGGTCTTAAATTCTTAATTCATTGAATAAATTATTGTTTACTTCGTGAATAATATAATAATTGACTTTTGTTGGGCAAAATCAACCAAAAAAAATTCACAAACTGTGGAGAGTCGTGAAGAAATGTGGAGAATATTGTGCCTATGTATGCAAGCCTAACCCTAGTGCAATCATACCGGAAGTTGATAACCTGCATCAAAATTAAAAGGAAAATAAAAGTGGATTTGATACTTCTTTGGTAATAACTTCATATTTCTTATTATGAACAGCAATTCTAATTATTAATGGCACCCATCTTTCAAGTTAAACTCGTCTAATCTTATCACATTCTGACCAAACTGATGAATATTGGTGATATTTATTGAACAATTGTTTGGCATGCATCCGACTTTATTGTTGTTTGGTATAGGGGTGCTTTATGTGATACTGGTTGCTGTAATAAAAGTGCATACCAATACATGATGCTGGCACCAAAATAGTCTGTGCAAATTCCGTTTTCACATCTTGTTTGGCTTTTAAGGTTGTTAAATCAGATAAACCCTAGAAGAAATCACATTATAGGATTATACTCTATTTGTGAGCAAAGTCTGAGACTAGACTAACACATTGTAGGTACATGATCCATACAATTTCTGATGTTAATAGGCTATAGAACATAACCCATCAATACAGTCTAAAAGACCAACACTTGTAACCATATTCTACACCACCTATGTTCACTTTCCAAGAACTTTAACTTGATATCCGGTTCACTTATTATTTATAGGCTGTAATCCAACCATAAGTCTATGGTCCAAACATAATATGAATAAGATGTCATTCTTTGTGGTCATCATTTATTTGAGGTGATGTAATTTTGGTTTCAAATGAAGCCTAACATAATTCAGCTAAGAGTACCAGTCACAAATTGACTCACAAATGCTTTATGCATCATATGCAAGACGATAGGATGAACAAAGAATATAGTGGATACATTGATTTAATAGATGATCCACAAGCACAAGGGGATCTCATAAACGATGGTTGCTTTATTGTAAAGCATGAAGATCATGCCTGATCTACTAGCACTGCTAGGGCACCAAGGATAGCTTAGTTATATGTAAATCTTCAAAATAATTTCAAATTAGTCTTATACCTTGTCGGATGCACGGTGAATCGTTATGCCAGCCCCATGGTCCCCACCCTGTGTCTGCCGGGGTGCGATTGACCACTGCATCAAACAACTCTATGATACCCTTTGTCCCCATTGCTACGCTGAAGGAGGTTTACCGAATTTATTTTTCCTTTCATGACTCTATGCCAAGTGGCACTATCACGGGCCAGAGGCTTCTGTTTTAGTATATAGTTATTAGATAAAGCAATATAGGCTAAGAAGTGTTCATAGTTACCATATTCTCTACTTGGAACTTTATTTTTGTAGTTCCATCACCTGCTCCGGGTGAAGATCGGACGGTCGGTTAATTAGTTATGATTTTTTACATGTTTGCTAGCCTACGGTGTTGGGTTGTCGCAACCGATTAGATTATCAGGCTAGCCTGTTTATTTGTTTCCAATTAATTAATATAATGTGCCATACAGGATGACAGGAGGCATCGGATGAAGCATCCAACCGTGGTTCAAAGCAAGCCAATTAAAAGTTATTTAAATCCCAAATAGGAGGGTGTATTTATCATTAATTAAAGCTCTAAATGGGTTTTCTTTTTAATTCCGTGGGGTTCCTTTAGCATATAAAACACCCTTGCCCTTTATCTGTCCATACAAGGAGCCGTACAAACAGATTTTTCATGTGAAAATCTGCCCCCCTCCCCCCCCCCCCCCCCATCCCTTCGTTTCATGTGGGCCATTGTGGCACAAAACTTGAGGCAACCGTGGCCCCCACTCATCTCTTTGCGTGTTTTTGCGATGGGATCATGGGAGTCCCTCTTCTTCTCACTTACTTCCCACTTGTGAGTTTCCATGTGTGGGCTGCCCCCTCGCCTTCTACCACTTCACTTTGCGAGATTTTTAAGAAGGTGTCCTTTGTTCTTCTACGACTTCGCCTCTTCATCCCTCGTTGGTATCATTAGCTTTAATTTTTCAATACACACTTTCTATTTCAATCTTCATTATTTTTTAATCCATTAGTTGCCTTGGCTTGAATAATTGTTGGAGCATCATCTTTGTTTTCTTTGTCTTTGCATGAGGTTATTTACTTAATCTAATTTGCAATGCATGTTTGAGATTGGATCTATTGTTATTGCTTTGTTTTTTTTACTGGTATACAAAGGAGCATGCTAGCATAGATTAGTTTGTTAATCTTTGATTAAATTCTGTTTTGGGATTATCCGACGCTACTGAATTTTATCTTTTAAAATCCTAAATAGTCCTTACAGTCTTCTTTTTATAACTTGGCTTTTGTGCTTCGAAACCCAGTTTGCGCAAAGAAAAAGAGGTTTATATTGAATACATCCTCTAAGCAACCTTCTCACGTGCGGATGGGTTGCCGCCTCTATCATGCATCACTTGTATGTGGCTTGCACGCACCCAAACAAGCAAGACAACTATCATACTGATTGTGACCATTGAGTTCATTGAATGTTCAGTATGAAATAATTACTCAAGATGTATTTTGCACTTAATAACTGTTGAAATTCTCTTCTTAGCGATTTATGCATTGATTCAGTTATTATTTTGTGTGGATTAGATTGTTGGATAAGTCTAAAGGCTACATATCCTCATGGTAAGTGTTGTCGTATGACTCGTATTCATGTTATGAGTTCGTATGGATTTAGCAAGGCGGATTATGATAAGAGCATCAAAGAACTCTAAGACTAACACCGTTAAGTACTGAAATGATAGTGTTGATTTGGATAATTCAACGTGTGTATTAAAGACCAGAGGCAACTTTATTAAGGAAGTTGATTCACGTCAGTGGGGACTCCAGTTCCAGCTGATGGTTCCAAGAGTATACAAGAAGGTTTGGATGCCAACAGTGGAGAAGGATTCAAAGGTTTGCTATGACTGAAGAAAATGCCTCAGTTAAAGCTGGCTATGGAGAAACAAGGCTTGTTTTTATGCTGTTCTGGCTAGTGGATTCTAGTGGGTTAACTAGTTGTAATTTTCGCAAGTTTGTTTCATAAACGACTTGCATGCACTTATCTACAAAAGAACAAGGTCATTATCATAATTCATATGTTATATATGTCCTTTTTAGATACCCATAGAGGATACAATATGTATATGACATTACATCTTTCCACTTAAGATATGGTATTTTCCTTGTCATGCAGTTTTGTCAACATCATTCATCAACATGAACTGCTTCGGATACGTGAAATTTCATTGTAGTCGACCATTTGGCATCAATGTTTGGTTGCCCGAAAAATGTCTATTTTTTATGAAGCGTGACACAAAACATTGTTATGCTTTGCTAGAAAGTGTTTTGAGCCTTTAAATGTTGACGGCCCTCTTTGATGAAGTTTAGAACACGGATTATTGTGACACCTAAAATTTTGTTTGTTGGGACATTGATGCGGAGCTATTATATCTAAACATTCTTTTATTACAATAGGTAGCTTATTATTAGCGTACTTATGCTTTTATGGTTTTCCAGAACTTCTTTCCCAGGTATTTGTGTAGCATTAAGACACAATAAAACTATATTGAGCAAAAAAGGAGAAATTTAGGTCATGGATTTGTGATCTAGTGTGGATGATTTTTTTTTTTCTTAATGCTCATCATGCTTGGCCTTGCTCACTTTTTTACTGTGGTGGTGGCTAGTTTTGTTCTTAGTGTTAATATATAACAATGTCTCAATGCTACCATCATATATTAGCTGCTGTTGCATCATGGTTTATATATTTTGATATTTGGCTTATTCGGTTTGATCTTGCAGCATTTATGGATAAGGGGAAGTTCCTATTGGCAGCTCGACGGTTTAGACATGGTGCCCACACCGAGTATATTATGTCTCTTGACGCTGATGACCTGTCGCAAGGAAGTAATGCATATATGGGGAAGTTAAGGTAATGATACTTAAGTCTTTTCTACCTTTATATATATGCTGCAAGCTCATCTCATCTAGCAAGTCTCCCGTTTTACTCAATAAGATTTTTTGTCCTTTCTGCCTGGGTGGAATACAAGCATACAACTAATGAAAAAAAAAGGTATTTATGAGGATTTTTCAGAAGTTAAGAATAACATCTTGGAACATGCTTTCAGATTTCATATTATGCAGGTATGTGGATCCGAATGCGGTTATTTCATTCAAGTTGAAAAACTTCTTGGACCTGACTGTTGTGGGGTCTAGCCTAGGAGGCCCCCACTTGCTTTGGTTTCACAAGAGAAAAAAAATAGTCAAAAGTCTAAACCAGATTCGGTTTCCAGTTTGGGGGTAACCGTTGCCTCCCCTTATCTCTCATCTATATAAAGACCCCATAAGTTGCGAACATGAATTATATGAATTCTAAAAGTCATACGCAAGGAAGGAGATTACATGCGGAGCGTGGGCATAGCATTCCCCCTCCTCTGCGAGCGCATTCGGTTGGTTCACCAGTGCCAGCTCTGGCTGCCGGACTTGCAATGGAGTGATGTCGAGAGGTGACGGGCAATGGACAACGAGTGCAAATTGATGATACGGGTGAAGGCAGATGACATGGAGCGGGCATGGAACCAGACCGTTGTTGAACGGCGGATCGTGGTAATAAGAGCTGCAGTTGTCGACAGACTCATATAAGTGCGAGTCAATCCCTTGTACAAAGAACAAAGAATGGCTCGACCTAAATTATACCATACCCTGTAAATAATTTTTGTTGCTCCATGAAAGAGCCAACCAGCACAAGAAGAGAACTATGCACGTTTCCTGGTACATAGTTCAACCCACTTTGCTATCCTAAGGAATCCAAGGAGATTGAAATGATTCATTTTTTCATTTATGATAAAACTGTTCCTTGCGAGGCACATGTTTCGGTCGTTTGAAATCGCTACCGCACTGCTTCAATTTCAAGCCCCTGGCAAACTTTGACTTCAGTGAGTCGCTCGGAACTCTCTACGGTACCAGAACTCAACCCAATCTGAATGTCGAACTTGATTGGTTTGACAAGTAGCTGCAACTATTGGAAATACTCAGAAAAGCAAGAGACCTGAACGAGGGATAAATATCATTTATCGAAGGTTATTCAGTGAAGGAGTTTCTTCTTGATAATACCCTCTCTTCAGGCTTCAGTGTTGATCTCCGAACACCACGTCTCACATAGAGCACAATACACATGTCATTAAGACGATAAACTCAAAGCATGCAGGGTGAAGGAACCAAGCCAAATCCTTGGTCTTTGATTTGGTTTGCAAATCCGTCTAGACTTTTTCAACCCGCTCTGAAAAAACGTTCAGATATTGTATATATATATTACTACGATTCCGTATCTTTGTACACCACCGAGTAAGCTTCTCAGTATTCGATCCTCGAATTTCACTAATCCTTGGTCAGGGGCACATAATCATCTGAAGTTCGATCATTGTCATCAATGGCATCGTGCACGATCAATTGCAATATGGCAATAGTCACCGAGTCATTCTCTGGAGTTTTTCCATGACGAGCTACTTTCACGTACGAAAATATCAAGTAGTGATGATTCGAAAAAACCTCCTCGATCCAGCCCTCTGAAGGGAGATTAACATAAGTGTCTCGAGCCTCATCTCTTCTGCAAACAAAGAAAGAAACATGAATAAGAATTTCTCTAAGTTTGGAAAAAAACTTAAATTTTTCCAAGCATGACACAAAGAAAGGAAAAAGGAAAGAACATCAGTTGCGAAGCCTGACTAGGCGTCTGGGCCGGCCAAATTCCAGGGTCAACCAAAAGGAAAAAAGGGAAAATAAGAAGAAAAAAAAGGAGAAAAAAATCTCATACCTGAAATTGCGAGGGGTTAGGCGCTGGTCTTGACACAAAACCCCTTCTTTCAACCGAGGAAACGAGAGTCGACATGGTATCCTGAAGATATTCCCCTATTGAAGCTTCGATTTTGAATCACAAATCAAAATAACTCAAATATATCACACCAGAAGGTGCCAATCTATGCTATCAAAGTCGGGACTAGTCGGCGACTAGTCCCTGGGCGGCATTTTGCCGACCGATTAATTTCAATTCCGTCATTGCTGGGCGAAATCCCGACTAGTCCCCGACTAGACCCGACTAGCCCGACTAACGACTAGTCCCCAGGCAGCATTCTGCAAGCAAAATGTTTTTTGAAAGGAGTCTGCGCAAGCAATTTTGTTTGGATTTTTTTACATTGGCTCAGTCTCGAGTCACAAGACTCACAACTATGGCTCTTCCCTGTAATCATCTGTTGAGCACCTGAGAATCTCAGATAAAAACATAGACAAATAATTAGTTTATTTGTTGATATCCATATAACCCTATAATCAAAATTGGGGTTGTTCACTGATTAAACATCATCAAACAAATATTGTGATGAATTCTTAGTTTTGAGTCTTTTGACATGGGCATGAAGCCAATACAGTTGTGTTATGTTAGACTGTTACTTATGTATTTATACCCATGCTGTGAAGTGTGAAGATATGTATTGTTATTAACCGACTAATATCATATACTTATTGACATTTATGCTAGTTCATATATCATATATGTTTAGGGAGGGGGGGAGGGGTTAGAATAAGTTTTGGCCGACTAGTCCCGAATTAGTCCCGACTAGTCCTAGTCGGCCCTTGGCCGACTAGGGCCGACTACCGACTTTGACTGCATAGGTGCCAATAAAGGAATTTCCAAGCACAATATTCAATCTTAGATGATAAGGAACGTTTCTTTGATCTTTGGCTAAAACTTCCCTTCCACCTTATAAAGGTTTGAAAGAATAGATGGAAGGAGGGTATTGAAGGGATATAACTATATAAGAGTTTATCAAATAGTTTTTATAACCACCCAGGAAAAGAGCTGAAGATCTCGCCCAGATTCTGCACACAAAGACCACAACATTAAGTGGAAAACTACACGCTTGAACTTCAAAGCACTTGGACACTTAGACTTCTCTCCCTCCACGATGTAGAAAGGTCGGAGTCAGAAGGAAGGATACTCAAACAAACTTGAGAAAACTAACTAGCAAAGCAGCACTAGTGCCAACCGATAAAGTGCGAAGCCCGGAGGGATCACATACCACATTCTCTACGTCTTCAAAAGTCTCGCCTACGACAAAGAATCACAAGGGAGATAAATTATCAAATGAATAAAGACGATCAACATCACTCTTGACACTTGTAACGTTGCCCACTACAACAACCCCTTTGTAATTTGAAGTTGAATCTAATTTGCAATGTGTTTACGAAATTTGTTCGCTACAAGTTCTATTTCAGTAAATTTAAAACAAATCAAAATGGCAAAACATGTCATGTAAGGTTGGACTGGAATATAATTAGAAAATAAATTTTTATACTTTCAACTGGCTTTACTTTTGAACACCTTGGTGCTTTAGAAAGATATTAGTATTTAAGTATTGTACCTTTTTCTTTTTCTTTTTTGACTCTGTATGTTGTGGTCATTATGGTGATAAAGGCTCATAAACAGCTCAATGGCAACAGAGGGAGCAGATTTTTATGTGAGGGAAAAACATAATTCTCTCTTTTTGTATTATACTTTTTTTTGTATAAGAATATATGATAATAAATTAATAATGAAGGAATTTGTTACCATCATTTGTTATAAGATGTAGAAGATCTATTTTACCTCTAGTAGAACTTAAATCACAATACTAATATATCTAAAATATAAATACATAATAATCTCACCAAAATGCAACACATAAAATAGTCATTGAAAAGAAATTATCCAAAACTACATATTATAAGAGGAGCTTGGACTAACTGTGGCAGATTAATCAAACATTTTAGATATACAATAGGGCAATCAAATCCAAGAAGGCAATAACTATCAATGTGACCAAGTAAGCATGAATATAAAGGGAAGCTTCCGTAACCATAACCATCGATCCTTGTCCCATCTATTCGGGGTCCTTCACCAGTCATTTCTATTAAGAGGTATCTTTGTTGTCAACAATAACTTTTCTACACTGATCTCTCTTATGGCCCAACATTCTAAACCATATAACATCGCGAGCCTTATTAGTGCCTTCTAACACTTATGCACATATGTCTATCGCATAGCACTCTCGAATCTCCTCTCCATTTCGTCCAACCAACTCTAATTCTATTGGGTATGTCCTTGTCCAGGTGGTGTGTGTCTCTTACAGGGCACGTCCTAGCAAACCCTTGCTTATTTCTCTACATAGTCGGGTTACATTGTGACATGCCACGTATGTGACGCCTTAGTATTATGTTACAGAATTTAGATTCATTTCAGGCTTTGAGTTCGTTTTTTAAGACTGATTTTTCAATCTAAATTAACCCTCAACCTTCTACATTCTAATTTGTACGAGCATTGACGGTATTATATAATAGAAAAAATAAAAGACAAATCTTATTAAAAGAAAAAGATGATTACTCATTAAACTTACTTGTGGTTATTATTAGCAAACTGCTAAGAACGAATTGCATCAGATTTACATCGGAACCCAACTCTTTCTTGAAATTAAGATAACTGGTTCCCAAACCAACGATGGTGGGAAATCCTAGCTTGCATGGGATTATGCGTCAACAATCAGGCACAGGTTCATGTTGTATAGCGCATGAGCACAAACTGAAGTGTCAATGTGTGGAGATCTAACGCACCGGTCCAATGTCTCTTCCAGGTCAGATTTCTTGGGCACAAACTTCACAATCTACGACAGCCAGCCACCATACAACGGTGCGAAGGCATCAAGCAGCCGAGCAAGCAGACGTTTCGCCTGCAATCAGATCAGCCCACAGGTCTCGGCCGGTAATTTCGAGATTGGACGCGTCTCTTACAAGGTCAACCTCCTCAAATCGAGGGGCCCGAGAAGGATGCAGTGCACGCTGCAATGCCCACCTGCACGAGACGGAGCCGCCGCCAGCGAATGCCCTCTCGGGTCGAAGCCGCACGACCCTGCGGGATCCGTGGTCCTGAGGAACAAAGCGCCCCGGTGGCACGAGCACCTGCAGTGCTGGTGCTTGAATTTCCATGGCCGGGTCACCGTCGCCTCGGTGAAGAACTTCCAGCTGGCGGCGACGGTGGATCCCAGCCAGCCCGGGGGCGTGGGAGACCAGGAGACCGTGCTGCTTCAGTTCGGGAAGGTCGGGGATGACATGTTCACCATGGACTACCGGCAGCCGCTCTCGGCGTTCCAGGCGTTCGCCATCTGCCTCACCAGCTTTGGAACAAAGTTTGCCTGTGAATAAAAAAAAAAACTAACTGCCTATCTTATCCTGCAATGTGTTCTGTGATGTAGGCTTTGTAGCTGTGGAGATTGGGAATCTTTATGGTGGGGATGGGAAGGTGGTGTTTATCCTGTCTGTGAAATGGTGAGTGTTTGTGGCTGCGCAGGTCAGCATGCTGTACAATTGTTTTTGTATGAGTTTGTGTTTTACCCTGCAATCTCTCTGTGGATTTTTTTGGTGGAGAAGAATATATGACATTTTTTCATAAATAAAAATAAAAATCAGGAAAAATAATCAAGGATCATAAGTCTTTTTTCTTTTTTTGGGAGGGAAAATAAATTATCCCCGCGTCCGCTCTCGCTTTCTCTCTCGTATCGATTATCAATAATTCCCCATGTACCAGATCACACTCGTCAGATTCTCTATTGGTGTGTTTGGGAGCCTGGAAAGGCGGAGATTACCCAACCAAAGATTGTAAATCTCTTGGAACAGAGATTTCTCCTGGAGATTGACTATTTTCTTGTTTGGATGGTTGGGATTCCTTGAAATAGAAAATCCTCCTTTTTTTCTAATGTTTAGGAGTCGAGAAATAATGATTTCATGGGGATTCCCAGGTGGAACAATGTTTGCCGTTTTGGAATACCCTGTATTTTTGGGAGAACCAAGTCTCGCTTCCCATGGAATTCGTTTTCCTCATTGAAGAGGTGGCACTGCCTAGCCGAGAGAATTTGTGCGTGCCAAACAGGGGTTTTTTAGGATTGGACTCTAGGATTCTAAGAGTTCAGAATCCCAAAATCCAAAAAAAGGGCTCTAGAGCCCGGAGCCTCAATTTTGGGTTCCAGAAAAAATGGCTCTCAGAAGTACATTTTGGGCTTTCTGCAGAAACACTTTTTAAGATCCGGTTGTATCCAAACAGGCTTTTCATCTTTTTTACGGATTCTGAGCTTCCAGAATCCCAGAATCGGAGCGTATCCAAACAGGCCCTTACTTTCCAAGATTCTTGAAAGTAGGAATCCCTCCTTTCCAGACTCCCAAACATACCATACGATTCAAGCTACCGATTTGGGACGGTAGACATCTAATTCATTTCACGCCTCTAGTAATCACCGTCGCCAACCACAGATTGCCAAAACTATAGAGGATCCGTATTCAGGTCACACCCATGTCCCTCTTTCACGGAATGTCCTTTATTTTTGAAGGCATAATTTTTTTTACAACACAAAAACCTTTCCTGAGCTATACATCTCGTTTCATTATCAGTCCCTCGACTGTATTTTGAAAAGTTTGTCCCCTGAATTATGCTCCGGGTCGGGTTCGGGTTTGTATTTATAACTCGATTGACCCGACTTGACCTGTTTACCAAATGGGTCGTGTCAACCCGACCCATTCAGGTCACACCCATGTCCCTCTTTCACGGAATGTCCTTTATTTTTGAAGGCATAATTTTTTTTACAACACAAAAACCTTTCCTGAGCTATACATCTCGTTTCATTATCAGTCCCTCGACTGTATTTTGAACAGTTTGACCCCTGAATTATGCTCCGTTTGCATTTAGCCCTTTACGTTAACTTTTTATCCGGAAAGGGTTCAAATTGTTCAAAACCATAAAGTTGATCAACCAATACGAAATGAGGTCTATATTTCAGGAGAGTTTGTAATTCGCCCTGTTATTGTTGTATTGGTTTGACATTGAGTCCTCTTTGGACTCAAAAAAGAAGATGGCAAAGATTGAGTAGAGACGAACAGGCTCTTCTCCCAATGGTACTTCATCTCACTTGTTGGAGAGGTTCCATGTTCGACTCTCATTATGAACACCATGGAGTGAACTTCCTTCCCTTAAGAGTAGCATATCCCAAGAGAATCTCACTGATAAATAAACCTCCGTTTCTAAAAAAATATTAAATATCCAAAAACACAAAGACGAGTACAATTCACATGGCAGTGGCTGGGGAGTGCTGCCGAAGACCACTGTACCGATAGGCACACAGAGCCACAATCAAGAACACACGATACCCCATAGGATGAGCACAGCTAACCTGGGTCACATCTTGCAATGAACTTCATGTCAAGATTCTGATTCCTACAAACATCTTTGCCAAACTCAGTATCATTCTTGAGTGAAAGAACATCTTATGGGATACTGATGTGGGTTTGGATCCAACAATAGAAACTTGAACTCGAAAAACAATAGCGTGAACCACCAGGCAAATCATGGCAAACTCAAAAAGAAACAAGTACATCCAATAACCCTGCAAATTGCAAATAGGTCGGAACTAAAGGGTCAATTACACTTACCCCCCTGTAGTTTGGCCAATTATCAATTCACCTCATCATGTTTAAAACCCTACAAATGACACACCCTATAGTTTGAAAACATACCACAAACACCACCTCTGAAGGGGCACTCCCCCCCCCCCCCCCCCCAGCCGCCCTCTCTCTAAAGAGGGGTTTGTGCAAGGATACAAAACTACAGGGGGGGGGGGGGGGGCATTTGCAGAATTTTAAAGTTGAGAGGGTGAAAGTTATAATCGGTCAAACTACAGGGGGGTCTGCGTAATTTACCCTAAATTCAATCATGAATATTGCAAGTGCTACCTGATCCGTAGTATCCAAGATCCAAACCCGACAATGATCAAGATCCAAGCACCATTATGACACTTCACCTGATTCCAAACTGATTTCATCCAGTAAAGACTACACTTGGTTGTGACCCAGGTCATCCAGACTCGGGGGACACACAACAAACACAGCAGATGCCTTAGAATCCCAAAGCAGCTACAATTAACCCAAGTTCAAGTTAACCAAACATTATATACAAGACACATACCAGAGAGTCTGTTGAGTTGAACATCAAGAGTAATTCCAAGCTCCAGGTAAACACACGCAAAGACGTGCATATGCCTTTGGTAATCATAGTTTTCATGCATGCCACAACCGAAAGCTACAAACTCGGAACAAACCTCATGCTGCATTTTCTGAAGAATGAGGTTACTTTTTACCACGCAGTTTCACGCTTAAAACTCTTTCCAGTTTGGCAATGATCTGCTGATTTGGAATCGCCTTCCCCGACTCGTACTCTTGGATCACTTGCGGCTTCTCATTGATCATCTGCGACATTGAGCCGATTTGTGAACGTACAGTGGTCGAAGCAACCGGCGGGAATCATCTTAAAAGAGCCAACGGAGGAAAGAATTACCTGTGCAAGCTGAGCCTGCGTGAACTTCTTGTCCATTCGAGCTTGCATGATGTTCTTCTTCAGTTCAGTTGGCACTCGCTCATCTAGTCAAGGGTTTTGGATGCGAAACCAAACAATCATTATGGGAACGTCAAAACTTGTACTCATGCTGGCCATAGTTACCAAACATATTAACTACATCATATATGCATTTCCCATAGAGTGGCATTGATATAATGTCGATAAATTAATGGAACAATTATCAATCAAATGGGTGCCAAAGATCATGTTTTGAGTCTTTTGACATAAGAGTCAACGCAAGAGATTTAGACCAACAGTGAGATGATGTCACCAAAAATTGCTTTGGCAAACTTTTTGCAGGTCTCTCACCATGCAGAACGTTAATTTCATCTACCGATTGGCTACGGGCCACATAAGTCTTAAATTCAGTTTATAATTTCATGAATGCTTCTTTATCTAATGCCCTATCAGGAAATCAATGGGTCACAAGTGTGTGTGTGTGTGTGTGTGAGAGAGAGAGAGAGAGAGAGAGAGAGAGAGAGAGTCAAATAAGCAAGGTGGCAAGGACATAACTTGAGTTAGTCAAGGAAACCACTTGAAGGATGAATTATAGTTCCTATTAACTCCGAAGACACAGAAGTGGAGCTTTGGTGTTTGGTCCCATTTTTCAACTTAGAACAAAAGATATTTAGCATGTAAGTTGCATAAAGCAGGAAAAATGCAGAGGCGGCAACCCTAACTAATGATGATGAGCATGTGAAATGCATTTTCATAACATACCAATATATTTTTAAAACCATAACAAAAACTTAACTAGTGGTTCTTATTTGTTTACAATATATAATATGGTTTAAGTTAATAAGAGATCTAGCTGCGATCAGGTAACAATAGCCAGTGAAACGAGCTAGAGAAGGTTTGAAGGCATCCAAAGCAGAAGTAGGAACTGAAGAGGTTTGTGTATGTGGGTGTGGCAACTGATGTAGGTGCTTGCAACTAAGATAAACTGCAGGAATTATATAGAAGCAACTACTGTACAGTTAACTTCATAAAGTTGTCCTATAAACCTCTTAAGAAAATTATATTGGCCTGTTTGGATAAGCTCCGGATCTGGGATTCGGGATTCTGGGAGCCAGAATCCCTAAAAAAGGCAGAGAGCTTGTTTGGATACAACCGGATCCCAAAAAGCGTTTCTTCAGAGAGCCCAAAACGGGCACTTAGTAGCCATAGAGCGTAAAATCAAGGCTCCAGACTCAGGAGACCTGTTTTGGGATTCTGGGTTCCAAGAATCCAAAATTCAGAATCATATCCAAACAGGGCCTTAGGTGAATATCAAGATATGATACCAAAATCGGTTTTAATATAAACATGATATAAAGATCCACATAAATGAATGAAGTACAACTTTCGTGTCAATGTATATAATATACATGTTCTTGACAATCGGACAAAGACCGCAGCAATTACTCATATTGCCCATTAATTCTGCACAGTTGTCATGTTCAAGTTGTAGCAATCACAACACAATTTATTTGTTAATCGGCCTAGGCAACTAGAAGGTTACCGTATATGATGGTACTTACCAAAATCAGTTCTCCCTACGTCTCGCTTATAGTGGCTATTTGCTAATACACATCGGATGTCCAACAAACAAAATTAAGGTATTAAGGATCAAGAAAATGTTGGATAATACAGAATACGACCGGACAATTTATTCAAGGGAAAGTTACAAAAACCTCCCCTGAACTGTACACCTCATTTCATAGTCCCTCAACTTTTTTAAAAAACAATTTGAACCCTGAACTATGCTCCATCTACATTTAGAGTGGAAATTGATAAGGGTATTTTCAAGATAAAAAGTTAACAGCAGGGACTAAATGCAGATGGAACATAGTTCAGGGTTCAAATTGTTCATAAAAAATGTTCAAGGACCAATATGAAATGAGGTGTATAGTTCAGGGCGGTTTTTGTAACTTGCCCGTTATTCAAATGTACGAATAACATGATTATAACTATTCCACGTTGTTTGCCAAACAATCCACTCTTGTGACAATGGCATCTTGAATCAAGATTTAAAAAAAAAAACATGAAAACATCTTAGTTTCATAGAAAAGATCTACAAAAATATCCCTATGAAGACTATTAAATGCCATCAAGTAATAAAATAGATTCTAGAGAAAATGGGTATACTTGTAGCACTTATAAAAGATTGCATGAAAAATCGTGTACATCTGGAAAAAGTAGAAAACAATTTGCATGCACTATTTATTGGCAATTTCCTAGGATGCAACGTATTAGGGGAAAGTATAAAGCAAAATTCATAAAATAGTTCAAAATTTTCAGACGTATAAGCAGATAACAAGTTAGCCCACAGATGAACAATGATCGAAAACAATAAACAGTTGGACAACCAAAAACACAGATTAAACTGAATAAACTCCTATCAGGTCGGAAGTACTCACGAGAAAGATTCTCCGTTTCTTCATCAAGTTTTCTTGTGTTCAAGGATGTGCTGCTAGAAGCAGCCTTGTTTGTTGCAGCATTAGCTACACAAATAGTAAATACGTAATAAGAATTAGAACTCTAATATCTTGTTCATACAACAATCAGAAAAAAGATACACCATCCCCACTACTGGATAGATGTGGAGGCATATGGAACATAAGATGCACATTGCTCAGAAACATATAGGAGGCAAGAGATAAATTCCATATTTCATATTTGTAATAAGAACCACCAATAGGTGATGCATGCGATGCATTTATTGTTCATGAAAACATGTAAGAGGCCTCGAGATCCATTTACAATAGTAATAAGCATATATGATGCACCTACAATCAATGAAGTCAAAGTGAAGGCTTTTTTTTCGGAAGTAAATAAATTGTAATTAAAACCCAAAAGGAAGGGGGAAGTAAAATCAAGGCATTCCAAACACAGTGGAGTATCATAAAAAGAAAGTCAAAAGAACCAAAAGACTCAACAAGGATAAACCCACCTAGCAAGCATTAGCAAAGTAATGATATCTAAACAAGCAACAAAGCATGAGCTAGGGGGCATAAGCGCCCTTATAGATGCTCCTACAGAACCTTTGAGGTCTCTTCTAAGCTAAGAAGCACTGACACTGGTACGGGGACACGGGTACGACACGACACGGGTTCGTCGACACGACAAATCCTAAAAAATGAGGACACGGGTACGGCGGGGACACGGCAAAATAAATGAATATTTTTAAATTTATATTTTATGTATGTTTGCAATTCATATATATTTCAATAATCGAAAAAGCCTCATAGAAAACAACTAAAATGAAAATTTAATACATATTGAATCGCTATCGTTAGTTACATCCAGCCCGATCGGTAAATCACAGATATCTCTAAATGGTATGGAAAATAACGGTTGTGTTTCAGTTTTGACTTCAACCTATCTGAAACCTCAGTGGATAAGATAAGTTAAAGAATAATCTGAATCGTAACCGTCCATCATAACCATCCTGACAAGTGAATCACACTCAGGCCCAAATGGCATGCAAAAGAATGGCTGCGATTCAGTTTTGGCTTCAACCTATCTGATTCTCTGAGGTTATAATCTCAGAGGATCAAATAGGTTGAAGCCAAAACTGAATCACCACAGCTTGTAACCCGACCCTATATCGAACAGTCCATCAACCCGCAGTGTCCCGAGTGTCCGAGGAGTGTCCGACCGTGTCCGGCTCCCAGAAGCACGTAGGACACGGCACATGCGTGTCCGGTGAGTGTCGGTGTCCGACACGTGTCCGACACGGGTACGGGAGGCCTGGGGAAGTGTCCATGCTTCCTAGCTTCTAAGTCTTCAGCATCTTTGTCTTTGGCTTCTCCTCCTGAGCAAGGCTCGAGAGGTAGGCTGGGTTTGGAATTGTTAGTACTTTGGAAAGGTCAGTGAAAGGGAAAGATTTTTTTCCCTTCCAGCCATCCTCATCTGATTCAATAACGTCAGGGTGGGGGTCAGGATCCCCCTCCAGCCCTTGTGTTTGAAGCAAGATGAACTATATTTCCAAATAATGAGAAAAGTTAGCATTCAAGCACCTAGGGCACAAGAAAATAGATGGGAATATACAGTCAATTTGACATGATAAGTAGACTTTTCTTTGAAGATATAGAACTATAAAGATTTTAAGAAACAATCTTCCTATTAAAGAAAGATAATCATCATCAAGTCTTACACCCATTAAGACAGGATTAGTAATAGGGTAGGTTGACAAAAAAAATTCTAACCAGCTGTCAACTTGAAATTAGGGCTGCAGCTTGGGCGGGTTGAACTAGACCAACTCGGACCCAACCCGACTCTGAGTCGGATTTTGGTTCATTTATTTGAAGATCGGATTGGGTTTGGGTTGGCAACCTGAACTAAAATTGGGTTGGCCTTAGGCTAATGGCTCAAGACCCGAACCCACATTTAGTATATCATGTCACCTTGGAGGCCTCACGAATCCTGTTCCTAGACCTACATGGATCATATTTCCAACCCAAATGGCCACATATCGTCAGACAGTGGTGGAAAGAAACACCTTACTCGTAAGGATTAATGATAACTAGGTTTTTTTTTTTTTGATGTTTTGCTCTTTAAAATTCAAGACTTCGACAAGCGATAAAATAAGCATTATCCGACATACCAACTTGTGCTAACCCAAGCTTAACCCGAGCATGGAAGTTTTCAGGTCGCGCTCGAGTTAGGTAGTGTTGGTTGAGGTCAAGTTGGGCTAGGTTGCGGGTTGAGGGTTCTACTTGGTTGAGCTTGGGTTGACCTCTAACCCGACCCAGTCAGCCTGCGTTGCAACCTACTTGACATCGACAATCTAAGATTGGTTCCGAAAACCTCACCAATGCAACTTCACAAGGGAGGGGCAGGACAAGAAATCTAAAATACCAGTCAGCATGTAGTGAGAGCTAATTTGTTGGTCACACAATTTAAACTCATGCAACCAGGAAGCAACCCCCCAAAGTCTCCCTAGACTAAGAAATCTCGACGAAGGGAGTAGAAGGCAAGATTTAAATTATTTAATATAGGGATGAACAATTATAGACCAAAGAGCTAAAATAAAACATTTCCATCTTGTAAAAAAAGATGACCATCCTCCGAAATTCACATTACTAGTTGATTTCACTGCCAAGCGAGAAAACTATATTTGTTTAGCAATAGAAAACATTGAATTGAGTATAAAGTACTAATGTGAGCTTCAAGTGAAAAAAATAAACCGATATAAATACAAATTAAGAGTAGAACAAAAAAGGACTTGGTGAAGGATGATGGATCAAGGGTAAGATACACCAAAAGGATGAAACACATGAACTTGCCTATAGGGGTAAAAAATACAAGTTCCATAACAATGTGGAGTGGAATTCTAGCACCAAGAAAATGAAGTATTTGTAGAGTAAATAGCTTCACCTAGGATGATACCAATAGAACCACGAAAACTATGAGAGCAATTTAGTGAATATGTTTTCTCAATCCAATCAAGAAATTGCAGGAATAAATCCATGAATATAGAAAAGCATCATAATAATAAATGATTACATCAACTATTGTAGACTAAACCCATGTCATTTATACTAGCGCGATGTACAGAGAGAGAGAGAGAGAGCTACAAATAAAATAAATATTAATGGCCAAAAATAGTTTTACGCCCATAAAGACATCACTACAAGCAATTCATAGTTGACAAATTGATAACAAAACTAACTAAAAGAGAAAAAGAAAGCCTAAGCCACAACAGTCTTCAGTACGAAGAGGATCAGATTCCAAAAGAAATAAATAGTTCACATCATAGAAAAAAATATAGGACAGGTGTATGTAGAAATTTAACAACCACTAAAAGAAGTACAATAGTGAAGGATTAGTACCAAGTGTGCCAAGTACTTCGTGGGATTACTGACTTCCTATAGAAGTATGCCCATTTTTTTGTTTAAGGTAGTATACCCAATTGCCCATTATTTTAAGCTTGGCTGCTTGAGCATATGGTACCATCGAAAAAGGTAAATAGTGAGAAAGAGAGTGAGAGAGAGAGAGAGAGAGAGAGAGAGAGGGGGGGGGCATAGAAGAATGCCTCAAAGGCAATGTTTAAAAAGGCGAAAGGCGTACCGAGGCGTTTTTCCATTGGAGAGGCGAGGCGTAAGCCTCAAGGCGCACTGAGGCGTAAGCCTCGAATTTTTTCGAGGCGTTTTGGTAAATAAAAGTTTAAAAAAGAAAAAAATCAGAATAAATACTATTATTGAATGCATAATAATAATTGAACTAGATATGCTGCATATGCATAATAAATCACAATGTGTTATAAATATCTTACATGACACGATTGAGGGCTCCATCGAGCAATCTAACAACAAAATAGAAAGTCAAATTGCTCAAACACGCTTAATTCTTTAATATTCAAAATAATAATTAAAATAACAACTAACAAGTAATAACAAACAATAAAATACGAATATAGGACTAACATTGTCAAGATTAAAAAAAAAAAAAAAAAGATACAAATACAAAGAAAAAATCATAGAAAAACCTAGTAGAAGATACACGATCATGATCCATACCTCTAAACTTGAAACAAATCTTTATCTCTCACAGTCTCACGAATACAACTTCGAAATCAAAATCGAAAAATAAATGCGCACTAGATCTTTATTTTGGGTTTTTGGAGACAAGGGGGTTTCAAAACCTAAAGAGATCTAAAAGGATTTAGGAGGTTTCAATGAGTGAAAAAAGAGTCCATAAGGACGATTTACATATCAATCCCTTAGTGACCCCCCACACCAAACATTGGTTTTAACCCCTCCACGCCCTATGTTTCACGTTTGGTGCAAGAGGCGTACGCCTTGAATGCCCTAAGGCGTGCCTCAAACAAAGGCGTATACCTCTTGATGCAGAGGCGTTGACTTTTTATATGTGACTGCTGAGGCGTAAGCCTCAAGGCAGTACAGGACCGCCTCACCTTGAGGCGGGCCTCGAGGCGTAAGCCTCGAACGCCTTTTTAAACATTGCTCAAAGGTACCATACACAAAGGATGGAAGTAAATATCTAAAGGTAAAAAAGAAAGCCCTACAACCCAGTACGCATTCCAGCAACCTAAATTGCTCTGAACTACATCCTCCTATGCCCATCACATTCGAACCCATAGCAATTCTACAAACAATTTCTACTCAATAAGTTGATGGAAGATTGAAAGAGAACAGAATCAACTAAAAATTCAAAACGGGAAAGAAATAGGATAGTATGAAGGGTTAGATTTAGGTGTGAAAATTTGGCGCACATTGATTTATGTGGTGCATTTAATTTCTTAATTATATCTGCAAATTGTTCAAAAGAACTTCTAAAATACTCCTTAAACTGATGAAACACCCTGAAAGCCTTTAGAGCAACTCTAATGGCCTCCCTAGCTCAAAGCTAAATATGAGCCATTTTCGCCACGTCAACATATTTGGTGAGTGGGTTTTGCTCCTACACCAATGGCCTCCCTAGTACCCTACCCACTCCCTACACTATAATAATTCCAAAATGAGTTTTCTCTTGAACAAAATATTTTCTAGAGAAACACGACCAGTAGCAGTGAGAGCGAAAGCGTCAGAGGTCAAGTGGTGTGATGCACCTGAGTCCAGAATCCAGGCAGCGAATGCAGTACCGGTAGTTGGAGATCCCTGCTGGAGGGTAAAAGCATGCTGAAACTGCTGAACCTGGGCAGCAAGCTGAGAGAAATCAGATGTCAAGGTGGTCGGAGTCGTAGTCTGTGGCATCTGATCGAGCTTCCTGAGGCACTAATAACAAGTATCTATGATGTGGCCTTCTTTCTTGCAGTACACACACCAAAGTTTGCCAGTAGATCGCCTCTCACCAGTGGGGCGATGATCTCCGGTGGACCGACTGTCATCTATGGGAGCAATAGATGTGAAGGTCGGCGTAGCAAGAGCCCCAGGGTCTGAGGCTGGAACACGATGTACAGCAAGAGTGGTCAAGCGTGTCTCTTCAGCAAGTAGCTCAGATAAAGCCTCATTGAGGTTAGGCAAGGGATCCCGATGTAATAACTGACTTCGAATAGGCTCAAACTCTGCACGAAGTTCTATCAGGAATTCAAAAACGTATTGATCATCACGATGGCGTCGACGGATGGAGACTGCATCCAGAGGATAGACAGCCTCCAGTGCTTTAAGTTCCCTCCAGATAGCGGAGATCCGGGCATAGAACTCACAAATGGTGCAAGAACCTTGGGTCATGCCCTTGAGCTCACATCGAAGCTGAAATGCCCTTGCACCGCCAATCTGAATGAATTGCTTTGAAAGATAGCACCACATCCCCTGAGAAGTGGAAAATTGAAGAGCTTCGACACGGAGTTCATAAGAAAGAGAGGAACCAATGTACAAGCGAATGATGGCATCAATATCATCCCATTCTTCGGATTCGACGGAGTCTAGAGCCGTACTTGCGGTGGAGGAGTTATCAGAGATTGTAGGAGCGAGCTTCGTGCCATCCACATATTTCCAGAGTTTGCGAGCACCTAGATGCATGCGCAATGTGGAGGCCCACAATCGAAAATTTGAAGTTTCGATGAGAACAACGTCCATCTTAGAAAGTTTGTGGGGCTTCAAGGAGGCAGCCATAATGATATCTCAAGAAGAAAAAGACAAGATCTGATGGACTAGTACAGTTGTGCCTCGAGACAGTCTTGTTGCGTGAAAATCTGCTCACAGAGTTTGCCCTTGGCCACTATTTGAATCAGAGAAGAAAATCTGCTCACAGGGTTTAAAACAGTGAACTGAACCACTCACTGCTGAGTTAATCTTTCAATTCTATTCTGGACTGAACTGTGAACCGAACCGAACTGTGAACCATGACTGTTGAGTAGACCGAGAGCGAACCGAACTAACTCGGTCCACTGCTGAAATAAACAGAGCTGACCCGGTCCGAGAACTGAACCGGTGTCTGCTGTATCAAACAAAACTGACCCGGTTCAAACAGAACTGACCCGGCTTGAGAGCGAACCGGTGACTAGGCAAAGAAATATAAGTTGATAAGATCTGATCGTAGATAAAACGAATGGTCAAGATGTTCGCTGAGGTCACCCTATACTTAGAGTTTTATACTCACTTCAGCGCCGCCGCCGTCCTCTTCCGTCCTGTTTTTCAGTCGACTGACTCCCTCAGCTCCGGTGAAGAAGCATATGAAGAAGCAAGCAAAAACGAAGATCTCAATTCAGTGCCGCTGCCATGAAGAAGACTGTGATAGCAAGCTCCGGTGAAGAAGCCAATAAAGAAGCGAAGATCTCAACTCAGCGCCGCTGCCGTCCTCTTCCACTGAGCGGATCTGGATCTGAATCTTCGACGACAACTTGCGATGAAGGCTTCGATGCGAGTCAAGATGAAGACTAAGGCTTTGATCCGGGTTGCTGCGATGAATGCTATAAGACTTCGATGCAGGGCTTCGGAAAAAAGGCTTGATAAAGGCTTCGAAGAAGCTCTGCTCTATGAGATGAAGCTTCAATGTAAGACAGCAATGAAGAAGAGAACTGCTCTATCAGATGAGGCTTTGGACTGAAGAAAGCTCTCTACCAGAGACCCATTAGGGCTGTGATACCATGTTAGATCCAAAGAGGAAAAAGAGGAAAAGGGATTTTGGGAGTAAAACCTTGATCTTACTCATTTGGGCAATGGCCCTATATAAGTCTATACAAAGAATGGGGTCACCAAAGGATGAGCATACCCAAACAAGACTAAAATGCCTAAATAAGTATTTACACACTCTAACACCATTTTAATTCCATCCCTTTATTCTCAGGTCTATCATAATTTCTTTTCTTTTCTTCTCGCTCTGAATATATACATGCACAACTACTAGCCTATTTTGTATGGCTAAACTTTCTCCCGGCTTCACCTTATGATCTTTGCATGTTGGTCTCTCTATTCTTCTTAAAAGAAAATAATCTATGCGTGACACATTAGAATATTGGATGCATTTCCGAAAGGTTAGTAATAGTTTACAATCAAATAAGTGATATTTTTTTTCCTATGTACATGATTCGATAAGAATTTCAGATTCTTTTACCAATTACCATTTTAAAGTTTTAGTTTTGAATTCTTATTTTTCAAACAAATAGGGAGAGGGAGTGGAGTTAAAAGGTGTGCTTGTTCCTTTGCAAATGGTCGATCTAGCCATTTATGTAGGCGAATCCGCGGCACAGCAACACTACTTTGACCTTGTCACTCGATATGTGGCACATCTCTGTCACTTCAATTTGATGATGCTAGCAGAGTGAGGAAGATTAGTAAGTTAGAAAGCATGAGACGATGTCTAGCAAAATTATAGAGCTTACGGATAGGTTAGAGTGTGGGAGGTAGTGAATAGAGATCTAGTGACAATTTAGTTTAGAAAATTTAGAGAAGAGTTAGAAAGCTTCGAATAGAGAGAGAGAGAGTTGGAGGTGCGAGATGAATTAGAGAGGTTGTGAGGTGAAAAAAAAGGAGGCGTAAAGAGGCTTGAAGTGGAAGGGTGAGAAATATTGGGGGAAAATAATTCCAAATAATTCCAACGATCAAATTTTTGACCGTTAGGTACATGAGTCAATTTATATTTTATGGAATGTAAAGGAGAGATGAAGGAATTGATATTAAATTCAATTGAGTGCTTTAATTTCAATTTTTGGTGGTGGCTTTCTAAATTTCAAGATCACAAATTCACAATTACTTCATACAATAGAACCTAGCTTTAAAAATTGTATGCAAAACCCCAAACTATTCATCATTTTTTTTCAGAGTATTCATTCGATGTTAGGGCTCGAAACATATATTCAAAAGAAAAAAAAAACAAAACAAAATAAGGTAAAAGCTCCAAAAACATCAAGAATACGGAACGGAAGGGATTGCACCAATTAAAAAAATCTAAAATCATGATAAAATTCATGTACATCTGATCCAAACAGTACGGGGAACAGGAATAAAAGAAAACCCTAATATACATGGGGTAATTAGAGAGAGGGGAGGGGAGGAGGGGGTTTTGCTTTGGATGTCATACACTTTTTGATGCTCTCGATCTCGGCGCCGCTGCGGCGGGCGGCGTTGACGGCCTTCTCGTCCTTCTTGGCGGCGGCGTTCGGGGCCTTCTTGCGGATCACGACGGGCTCCCAGTCCTGCGAGATCGGGCCAATCCCAGACATCTCTTCTCCCTCCGATCGATGGTAGGATCAGCTGTTCCAGATGAACGGATCGAGCGCTTAGGGTTTCTTGAGATGAAGAGGTCGGGGCAACGATGTCGGGGCGAAAGGATAACAGTCAAAGAAGTGATGAAATGCTGTCCGGCTATTTGCAGGCCGGAGTTTTCTACGGGCAGCACATTTACACGAAAAGAAAAAACCTATCCTACCCCTGCGCCATGGGATGAGGGTAGCTTAGGTGTTGTTTGACGCGGAGCGGTTGTTTTGCTTAAACCACATCCGGAAGGGGGTATCCTTGACAATTTCTATTTCTAGTGTAAATCGATAATTTAGCGTACCAGTTGGCCGAGAAATCACGGAACAAAATCTTATCATTTCCAACTCTTCACTCGAGTGGCACAAAACTATCCATTAGCTTTAAAATAACATCTCTAAAGAATTGGAACGACAGTTCAAGGATTGATGCCAAACACCTCCTTAGATCCGTCGCCTCCTCCGACCATGCCACACAAATGCCGCCCACCTCCACCGATTGCATCCAACACCATCAGCCCCATGATATCCACTATCGTCGCCGCCTCCTCCCCCCTCCCCCCCTCCCTCCCTCCTTCTCCTCCTGCTCCTTCCTCCTTCTCCTACAATTAGCCTAGACAGAAGGCGACCTGCATGAGCAATGGCAGCGAGCCATGGTAGCGAGCCATGGTTTGCACCACACACTACTGGGGGCAACACAATTACAGGTGCTACCCTTGGTAACCTGCAACTGCCCCTAGTAATATTTGTGTTGTAAATAGTCGGGCTCGATAAAATGGGTTCTAGACATTTCAAGGGCGCTGGGGCACGGCTATATACAACCCAGTTTTTTATAAAGGCAGGTTGTGACGATCGACAAGTCTATATAAAAGTTATTGTATTTTTCTTAAGAGCAATGTACTTGTGATTAAAGGCAACCCCCAAATCTGGAAATAGTCCACATCTTCTTATGTGTTCCTTTCTCCCCTACTCTTTAATGCTTGTACATGTTGTCGATCTAGTGCGATCTGTCACGCATCCGACACCATCGATACCATCCCACCCATCGTCGCCTCGTCCTCCCTCTACTTCTCCTTCCTCCCCCTCCCCCTCCTCCTCTCCATCTCCTTCCTCTCCTCCTTCCTCATCCTTTTCCTTCCTCATCCTTCCCTTTCCTCCTCCCCTTCTTCCTCCTACACTCGACCATTTTTCTGGCCAGTCACTCGGACTCCAATGACCGAATGATCTATAGAAGCACTCAGCCACTAATATATTTTAGATGGAGGAGGAAGAGGGAGGAGGAAGGCAGCACTGGGCAGCGGCATTCACGAGCCAACATTGGTGTTGGAAGAGGAGGAGGAAAGAGTTAGAAGAGAAGGTTAAAACTGAAAAATTGTGGAAGTCCTCATCTCAGGATTTTCCTTGGGTAAAATATGGGTTTAGTGGGTTACCCTTACGAAGTTATTTAATGTATATTGAATGTATGACTTGCATGATACCCTTGAAAAAACTGGGCTGTATATAGCCTCCACTCTGCGATTATAGTGGGGGATCAACATGTAGGGCTTAGCGGAAGCGGCTCCCCATTCTGCTAAACCAAACACCTACCATGTGAAAAAGCTAGGTTTGGCAACATGAAAAGTTACCATAGCGGGACGATTCCACTAAGCCAAACACAAACTATACAACCTAGACCTTCTAAAAATTCTGAGAATCATGTGATCACATGTTCACCCAAAATATCAGTACTAAGTGCCCAAATATCTTGTAAATATTATTTATTGTAGCAATGTTTCGAAAACTCTAATCCCTCCGCCATTAATAGAGCTCTCTTCCTTCCCAATTTCTCTCCTTTGAGGAAAGACTGATTCGGCTACGATGAGGTAGATTGAATGCACTGGGTTGACCAATGAAAATCTCTTAAGTTCGTGATGTTAAGCTCCAAAATCTCTTGTAACACAACCCATCGGCTGAGCCGCTTGGCTCGTAGCAATCAACAGTGAAGAGCCCTTGGCTTCGACCGGATGTGGTGCATTGAACCATGCTCACTTGATTTAACCGACCGGAATCAGATTAGACCAGATCGGTCCCAATTCGAGCCCTTCAAAAATCCAGGACCTTGAGGTCTATTTAATTGGGTCCATCAGTAGGTCAATTCAGACAGAAATTGGGTCCATCAGTTGCCCCTATAACAAGAACAAGAGATCCACTCTCAACTATCGGGTTCAAAGAAAATCAGTCTGATCCGATCTCAGACGCTGATAAATCAGATTGGTCCCATTGTTGGCTAATGGTCTCAAATGGACCGGGTTGCTGCCCTGAACGAAAACTATTTGACAAAATTACTAACACCCCCAATATCAAGCACACACACCTAACTCGTTTTTTTTTTATACTATTGCTCCCATTTTGATAGTGCAACGCACATAAGTGTTTGCCCTTCCTCCACGTTCCTACAGACGTGTTGGTCGAGTGAGATTGACACATCTACATGAATAAGAGGACGGGGGGGGGGGGGGGAGGTTCTACTGCTCTTGCTAAGGCTGGCAAGAGCAGTAGGAAAACTTTAGACCTAGTTTGAATAAAACAAATGCCCTTGCTTTTGTTAATTTCACGAAAATCCCTCCTAGAGTTTTTTTTTTGGTAGGAAGATCCCTCCTAGAGTTGATGGGCCGAGTTTGGTCTTTTCACAAGATATAAGGATTGAGGAGTCCATTGGAGTGCTCTTTAATCCCCTCAGACTACGTGGTAGTTAGGAGCTCTGAGAATAGAAAAACATTCTAGCCCATTGGAGATGCTCTTAGGGCCTGTATGTTTTTCGGACCCACAAAGTGAAGGCTAGTAATTCGGATGTGGGCTAGTAAATGTCCCAAATTGACTAATAAATTTGATTTCCTTCTTGTTGTTTGTATTGACCAGTAAAGTAAACCATTACTTCAATACAGTTGTTTTGATTAACCAGTAAAGTAAATTAGAAATTGAATCTACACTGTTCACCACCCCCCGCCGGCCATTGACAACATGTCACTACCCCGCCGGTCGCCGTTCACCACCCCCTGCCGGCCATTGTGCACCATCGCCACTGCCGCCCCATAGGCCGCCACCCGCCACCGCTCACCCTAGTGTCGGGTGACGGCAATTGGTGGCAGACAGGGTAGCGACGGGCGACGGGCAGTTGACAGGGGTGGAGACCAACAACGGTTGATGGACGACGGGGCGGCGGTGCATGTCGGCCGGCAATGGCGAACCCAGGATTTTTTCTCAAGGGGGGCATAATTATTAAAAAATAACTACAGCCGTTGCCTCACAATCGAAGGCTTCGGCAGACAGCGTGACAACATCCCTATCATTCCTTCGATCGCGCAGCAAAAGACCTATTAGGATTTTACCTCGAGTGGAGGAGAATTTTGATCATCGAAGTCCTTTGAAAATTTGGAGCTATAACTGACTAACTCGATCAGGGTGCACGGGTTGTAAATAATAGACTATATCCTCTCTCTTTTTTGTGAGTGGAGGGGGTATTTCATACGTACCCCCAACAACCTGTAAATAGGCCCTGATTCCCACTCGATTCTCATTCACTAAGGGCCATGTGATAAACTTTACGGAGATGCCACGTGTGCGGGTAGTGGCAGACGGCGGTGGATATCGACTGGAGAGTAGTGGTCATTGGTGGCCAGCGGCCGGAGAGACCGACCGTGGGTCGCCAATATGGGTGGCAACGGCGGGTGGTGGGCGGCAGCGATGGATGGCCCATGTGGAGATGGGGTGGTGGTCGGCGTCATGATGGTGGACATTGACTGGCGGGGGGTGATGGCCGGTGGAGCAGTGGCGACTGATGGGGGGCACCTCCATGTGAAGTTGGCAACCAAAAGTTGACAAACTAACCATAATTATATTTTTTGGATAAATTACACTTTGCTCCCCTCCCCTCTTAAAGTTTAGCTCAAAAACATTTAAACCCCCGTATAGTTAAAAAACAACATTTTGCCCCCCCCCCCCCCCCCCCCCCCCCCAATTCAATTCAGTTTCGATCAGATAAAAATTACCAAATGAGGAAATCAAGTAGTTAAGAAAAGGGGTATTGTACTAACATTTCAGACTTTAGGGAGTGATTTGGAACAAAATTAACTATAGGGGTTACGTGTTTTTAAGCTAAATTTTAAGGGGGTAAAGTAGTTGACAAAAGGGGTATTGTGCTAACATTTCAGACTTTAGGGTGTGATTTGGAACAAAATTAACTATAGGGGTTACGTGTTTTTAAGCTAAATTTTAAGAGGTAAGTGTAGCTTACCTTTGTTTTTTCCCAAAGTGAGAGAGGGGGGGGGGGGGGGGAGGGGGCTTGAGCCCCCCGGGCCCAATGTAGGTTCACCCCTGGCGGCCGGTGGTGGTGGCATCCCCTTAGTTCATCTCATAGCCTATAAATCATGGCCATTGAAATTAATAAATTAAAAGTTTTATTTGGCTTTTCCGAAATAAAACTTTTTGACTACTAGTAAACCTCCTATCATTTACTTTACAACTTTTTGGATCCAAACAACAGCCAGGTAAAACTTTTACCTGATTTACTTTACGAGTTACCCTGTTGGCTGAATACAAACAGGCCATTAGAGAATGATATATAACGAAGCGAATAATTTTTTTTTTTTTTTTTGGTAAGCACGAAGCGAATAATATAAAAATAAAGCATTCGTCATGTTAGCCTACAGTCCGAATGAATTAAGCCCAAGCCAACCATAGGCTCAGTCACACACCCATACTGCAAAGTACGAAGGCCTTTCCATCCAAACAAGAGTAGTCAGGTATGACCTCTGTATTCTTGATTCTCCAGACTCCAGACCCCGCCGGCACCACAGCTGTCGTGAGTCGTACTCAACCCCCACAGCTCACTCCCCGTCGCCCGGCGGCTCTGGTGCCATTGGGCCCCAAAATCCGGGAGACTCGAAAAATTTGGGAATACCAAAAAGAATTGTGGGTGCCCACCGTCGTCGCCTAACAAAGTCGAGATGAACCTGCAACTTGTTTCCCAAAAAAATAAAAAAACATAGATGCACCCCTTAAGTGTGTCACAAACGATAAGAGAGAGAAACATAATGCAGTTCCCATGGTGCACTCATCAAATTAATGTACTCGATCTGCAAACATACTGTAATTCCCTTTCACTTGCATGGTGAAAATACAGATGCACAGCTTCGGTTAACCCAGACGAGGAGAAATTACCGAGGGAACCCATCTCGTAGGTTGTTGATGTGCTGACACGGTCACCTCACAGCCATCTGATGCGGGTGCGACCGACCGTTGACCCTCGATCAATGCATATGGGGAACCAACAAGTCGGGACTGCTTGCGATTCACCTCCGGAGATGCTTGTTGAAGGGAATGAGCGTGATGCACAGGTCGGTCCCATCCTACAGGGTCGCCAACTTCGTCCAGAAGTAGCCCTCCTCCTGCGTTATAGAATATAGAGAACGATTCAAACATATGAAAGGAAGTGAAATAGTTAGGTGGTTGTGTCCAAACCGACAGATACTTGCTACTTCTCGACTATGTTGTACAGACGTACAAGACATCAGGTATCAGTTAAGCACTCCAAATCAATGTGGAAAAAGTAACGATGTGGGGTGTATCCCTAATAAAGGAATATAATGTGCAAACCACGAGTATGAGTCTGAGAAATTATGAGCTGAGTAAGTGCCAGCTAGGTGATTTGGTAAAGTCTAGCGGGGTTGGTACCCGAGACCTGGGATCTAACTCCCGCTTGCATCTAATAAATAGGTGGTAGGGGGCTGCCTTAATCCTCTCACAGATAAGACGTTGTGGGATGCTCAAAAAAAATTATGAGCTCAGAATCATTCTCACAGCAAAACAACTTATAGAGATCCAATATCGCCAATCGTCTTCTGAATTGCACAAAGACACCAAAAAAGTGCGAGTTCAGAATTGCACAAAAAAAAAAATTAAGATCAAAACTAACTTCTGAAGCGATCCGCAAGCAAAACAGAAATGACGGATCCTAATTCATCTTCTGGTACTAACTTAACCGACTAAATGCTACAATCGTTGCTCATGAATGAACCAAAGCTTAAATCATGTATCATATTCCTCAGTTTACTTCTCATCTAACTTTGTCTCCGACTTAGCTCTCCTAGTTTGCAACATTCAATTCCTGAAAAAAATGGTATAAAGGCCTTGGAACATACTGAGTGGATGAATGCTATATTGGAGGAAATTAATCTCTTCATATAAATCGTACGTGTGAGTTGATGGATCTCTCAGTGGGATGAGAACAAGTGGGATGCAAATGGGTGTTCACAAACACATCGGGCGGATGGTTCAGTAGAGGGGTATAAAGCGAGGCCGGTAGCAAATGGCACACACAAATATATTGAAGTCGGCTACAATAAGACTTATGCTCCTGTGACCAAGATGAATTCTGTAAGAGTCTTGCCTTCTCTCGGGCGGCTCATTTCTCAGGCCCTCTCCACAATTGGATGTGAATAATGCTTTTCTATATGGAGAGTTACAGAAGGAAGTTTATATGACTCAGCCACCATGCTTCATTAACCATGGCAGTGAAATGTTTCATTTGAAAAAATATATTTCTATGACTTAAAGTGGTACCTCAGGGCGTGGTTTGACAGGGTCAACAAGGTAGTTCAAAAGTTAGACTATCGATAATTTCAGGCAGATCATACTTTGTTTGTTAAAAGAACAAAGTAATAACAATTTGAGTTAAAAGTATATGGAGCTACCTAAATATTTCTTGGAGCAGAGATCGTTAGTTCTCAAAAGGATAGCTTCATTTCGCAAAGGAATTGTGTTTTGGATTTGCTTAAAGACAAAAGAAAGTTGGGTGGATGTGGGCACCGAAATTAGCCCACAGATTGGACCCGACCCGCATACGAAACTGGGCCCGCGCACAACGGCCCGTATGCGAAACCTGGCCCATACACAACGGCCCGCATGCGAAACCTGGCCCATACACAACGGCCCGCATGCGAAACCTGGCCCGCACACAACGGCCCGCATGCGAAACTTGGGCCCGCACACAACGGCCCGCATACGAAACTTGGGCCCGCACACAACGGCCCGCATGCGAAACTCGGCCCGCGTGCAAGCTCAACCCGCGCACCATGGCCCAACTTAAAGCAGACAGGTCCCACCGGACCCGCGACTCGAACACAAAGAGGGGGGCCCACCGGCCCCCCCCCTCTTGAAAACCGTGCCCCCTCCTCATGGAGAGGTGAGGCCGGCCCTAAAAGAAAGGGAAAAAGAGAAAGAAAAGAAAAGAAAAAGAAAAGAAAAGGAAAAGAAAAGAAAAAGTCAAAACCGCCTTGATGCGGGGGGAGGTGGCGTGGACGTCTACACAACCGTAGATCCGCGACGATCCCTCGATCCAACGGACAAGATGACGTTGTGTCGCCATCCGATCCAAAAGTGCAACAAAAATAACAACTCGATCTTTAAAAGATCGAGTCACATCTAGCCCATAACCACTCCAACTAAAAAGGAGGAAATCGGGTTTGTTTCCCCAAATAAGGGAACAACATCTCGATGGTTATGAGGGGAGATATTGGAGGAAACAAAAAGATTTCAGCAATATCTCCCCCAACCGCCCCCCTTTGCCTATAAATAGAAGGGGTCGGGGAAGGCATCAAAGGTCGAAAGCTGAAGAGGAAAAGGCTCTGCAAAGACGAGCTCCAACGCTTGAAGACCGAAGGCTTCACGAGGCACGGCAAGCATATCCTACGGAAGTCCTTGGCCCTTCAAGTCCTCATCAACGTGAAGACCTTGCACTCGAAGATCAAAGCTTCGACTCCTCGCACGAAGAAGAAAGCTTGGAGAAGAAGACCCGGAGTCGTCGTCATCCCGACTTCTCCAACGATCTTCATCAACTCCGAAGAAGCCATAAGCAAAGGCCGGAGAAGAAGATCGAAGCCGACAACACCCGTCGTCTTCAACAAAGGCGTCGACTCCTCGCACGAAGAAGAAAGCTTGGAGAAGAAGGCCTGAAGCCGGTGCTACCCCTGCCGTCTTCGTCAACAAAAGCCGACGCTACAACCGTCGTGCGGAGATCGGTGCTACCCCCACCGTCTTCACCAACAAAGCCGACGCTACAACCGTCGTGCGGAGATCGGTGCTATCCCGCCGTCTTCATCAACAAAGCCGACGCTACAACCGTCGTGCGGAGATCGGTGCTACCCCCGTCGTCTCCACCAACAAAGCCGACGCTACAACCGTCGCACGGAGATCGATGCTACCACCGCCGTCTTCATCAACAAAAGCCGACGCTACAACCGTCGCATAGAGATCGGTGCTACACCCGCCATCTCCAAAAGAAGCCTTCAACTCCAATCAAGCCAAACACGCCCGGAGAAGAAGCCGACGTCACAACCGTCGCATAGAGATCGGTGCTACACCCGCCATCTCCAAAAGAAGCCTTCAACTCCAATCAAGCCAAACACGCCCGGAGAAGAAGCCGACGTCACAACCGTCGCCAGGTCGGAAAGCCGAAGACGAAAGAGCTTCGCAAGAGAAGCTCCAACGCTCGAAGACCGAAGGCTTCACGAGGCACGGCAAGCATATCCTACGGGAGTCCTTGGCCCTTCAAGTCCTCATCAACGTGAAGACCTTGCACTCGGAGATCAAAACTTCGACTCCTCGCACGAAGAAGAAAGCGTGGAGAAGAAGACCCGGAGCCGTCATCACCCGATTGCTCCAACGATCTTCATCAGCTCCGAAGACGCCATAAGCAAAGGCCGGAGAAGAAGATCGAAGCCGACAACACCCGTCGTCTTCAATCAAGGCATCGACTCCTCGCACGAAGAAGAAAGCCGGGAGAAGAAGGCCTGAAGCCGGTGCTACCCCTGCCGCCTTCGTCAACCAAAAGCCGACGCTACAACCGTCGTGCTAAAGCCGGTGCCACACCCGCCGTCTTCATCAACAAAAGCCGACGCTACAACCGTCGCACGAAGATCGGTGCTACACCCGCCGTCTTCATCAACGAAAGTCGACGCCACAACCGTCGCACAAGCATCGGTGCTACCCCCGCCGAAAAGCCAAAACCGACGCCACAACCGTCGAGGAAGCCGGAAGAGTAAAGAAGCCTTGAAGAGGTAACGCCAATCGTTCGAGAAGAAGATCGAGTCGAAGTTAAAGTCAAAGCCGACGCAAGAAGCCAAAGCAAACGCACCGGTAAAGCCCGCGCTAAAGCAACGCACGTGCCAAAGCCAAGCAACTACGACGGTCACGAGCAAAGCACCGCACGTTCTAGCCGATACGACGCGAAGTCCGGAAGAACTACAGCATCGCAAGCCTCTACCCGCCTACGTTCAAGCGCAAGCGCCAAAGCAAAGCAAACGCCAGAGCCACGCCAAAGCTACGCCAAAGCCGAAAGCTAAAGCCAAAGCTGACGCCAAAAACACGATCGACGCCGCGAACCGACGATCAAGGACGCCGAGGTCGAGCAAGGATCGAGGAAGACACGAAGACCGAGGAACGAAGCCCAAAGCCTCCCTAGCCGAGAAAGCGCGAAGCACGGACGGGACAAAATCAACGGCGGAAACTCCTTAGCCTCTCAAAAACCCTCACCCTGTAAAGACCTCTGTCCTGGGCAACCCCTTCAGAGCTCTCGCACGAATACCACGTGGAGACGCGGATCAAAGGGACCCTCCAGAGGATCTCTCCCACAATCTCCTGATCAAAGAAACTTTGTAATCTCGTGTGATCCGCAATAAAGACGACCCGAATCTTTTTCTGCGACCACAGATTTCTGGCACGCCCGGTGGGACCTCCTCTCCTTTCATCCGTACGTTTGAAGGAGTTACTTCAAGTTCGCCATGGCCGGAACGAACGACGATACGTTTGCTCCAACAAGCCTCTCACCTATCGCCGAGTCTCCACTACTCCAACACGGCGATCCAGAAAACCCGGTGGATGACATTCCCCCGGTAGTACGCGTTTACACTCGGCGTACTCAAACTCTCGCGGACTTCTTCACGCCAGAAACTGCTGTCGAAGATGCCCGCCAAGGCGCCAATGAGGCCTTGGTGCATGAAGAAACAAGCCTCAATCCTGGAACATCTGTCCAGAAATTTGGGGAGGACCAGCCCCAACCCCGAACCCGTTCGGGTTCTCCAGCGGACTTTGCACCTCCTTTGCCGGGGGCAAACATCCGTCATCAAGCAGAAGCAAGTCAGCGTAACTACGTCTCCGACGACGATGGCGAGGGTGCGGGAGTACAACATCGAGACGTCCTGCGACATCATCCTCCGTCCGCTCTCCAGCTCCAAGTCATGCAAATGAGTGAGCACATGGCTCAGCTCACCCGACTAATGGAAGAGAAAGATCGTCACATCAACACCTTGCTTCAGAGGCTGAGTGCCAGGGATGTCGCAACATTCGGTCAACCTCCTGCTTCTCCAGTAGCTGCTCCAGCCCCGTCTCCAACTCCTGCTCCTGCAGAAGTTGGCCCGGCAACACTAGCAACTACTCCTGCACTTTCCTCGGCTCCCGTGCCGGTCTCGGTGGCTGCGCAACCTTCAGTGGCAGCAACGATGAATTCCCAGCAAATACAAGCACTAGTGGCTGACATGATGCGTTCCCACGGCGGCAGCCTACCTCCGATTACGGCGGCATATTCAAAGCCTTACACCATAAGGATCCAACAGCTGCGCTTCCCTACCGGGTTCCAGCCACCAAAGTTCCAACACTTCGACGGAAAGGGGAACCCAAGGCAACACATTGCCCACTTCGTCGAAACTTGTAATAACGCCGGCACATACGGCGACGAGATGGTGAAGCAGTTCGTTCGCACACTCAAAGGTAATGCTTTTGACTGGTATGTTGATCTTCCTCCAGGATCCATTGACAGCTGGGATCAGATGGAGAGGGAATTCCTCAACCGCTTCTACAGCACTCGGCGCATCGTCAGCATGACCGAGCTTACAGCCACCAAGCAAATGAAGGATGAGCCGGTGATCGACTACATCGATCGCTGGAGAAATCTTGCGCTAAACTCGCGAGATCGCTTGTCTGAAGACTCGGCTATCGAGTTGTGCACCCAAGGCATGCACTGGGGCTTGCTCTACATCCTCAAAGGGATCAAGCCTCGGTCCTTTGAAGAACTGACGACTCGGGCTCATGACATGGAGCTCAGCTTAGCAAATCGCGGGGACTCAAAGGCCATAACCTTCCAGAAGGTGGAAGAGGAGGACGAACCGGCGGCATCAAAGCAAGTTAATGTCACCGACCTCGCTTCGACTTCCAAACCACTCAAGACCGGTGGCAAGCTGGACAAAGGCAAAGGAGCCGCCATACCACCTCCTCAGCCTCAACGGCCACCAAGGATGACCCTCGAGGAGCTTGAAGCTAAGGAGTATCCCTTCCCAGACTCGGAAGTTTCCTCCATGTTTGATCAGTTGATGCAAGAAAAGATGATCGAACTTCCGCCACCAAAAAGGCCGGAACAAGCACATCGAGTCAACGATCCGCTCTTCTGCAAGTACCACCGGATGGTCGGCCATCCCATCGAGAAGTGCTTTGTCTTCAAAGATAAGATCATGACACTCGCCAAGCAAGGGATGATCGAGATCGACTCTAGTGATATCGTCGAGTCAAATATGACGTCAATCACCTTCGATTCCTTCCCGCCAGCACTGACCGCTCCACAACGCACTTCAGCAAGGCTGCGCATCGTCTGTCAAAGATCGATGGCGAAACCAGCTCCAAGAAGACGACGACGGTATGCTCCTGCAGTACCCAGGGCCAAATCCTCACTGCCTTGGGGGCAACCGCCTCTCGCGCAAACACTCCCTCTTCCAAACAAAGCTACATCCCAGCATGTGCTCAAAGTAAGAAACGAGCAAAGAGACCCTGAAGTCAGCCTGCTAGGCCAGCCATCAGGTAAGTTCGACTTCTACGTCTTCTACTCCAAACCTCCTTCGATCCCAATGAAAGAAATCAAGCCAACCGGCTGGGGATCAGAAGATGAATCAGTAAAGCCTCCAGAAGAGCAAGTCCTTCCGATCAAAGAAGAGCCTTTGGTCACGGCACCAATTCTTCACCCTGACGAAGAAGATCTTACTGATGAAAATGCATGGGCTATGGCGCCTCGAAGGAGAAGACCACGACGATCAAGCTACAGGATAGCACGTCTGGCCAACCACGAGAAAGATCGGGCGACAACAAAACTCCCCGAAAGAAAGACCTTCGAGGAAAAGAGTGAAGCTCCAGAAAGAAAGACGTCCAAAGTACCTCCAGTAAGTTCGAAAAATCTTCTCCAGCAAACATGCCCAGAGCTGGCGACACTCCAGGAGTTTTTCCCCAGCCGCTTCCTTGAAGTTGATCAAAACCTCAAGGTCTCTTGTTGCATGAGGGAAGTTCACCAAGTGCTCAATGAAGAAAGCGGCACCAACATCGAAAGCATGGGGAGAACCATCGTCGCCAACGGCAAGCACTGCAACGAGGCTGAATCACATCTTGCTAACGTCGAGTGCCACCAGGCCGAAGACCCCGTTGCAGAAGTTCCTCCAGCAAAAGCTCCACGAGCCCAGAAAGTCAAAGCAGCTGCGAGGGACAAAACCACTCCACTTGCAAAACTAGCGACATTCTCCAGCCAAACGGTGCACAAAGATAAAGAAGCATCAGCATCGAGACAGAAAATTCACCTCAACTCCAAATCAAGCTCAATGCCACATGTTCCATTGCTTGCTCAAGCTGCTTCAGTCCTACGACTCGAATCTCAATGGCTTCGCAAGCCAGGACGATCACCTTCCACTCCAGCAAAAGAACCAGCGTCACCATTCTCCGAGGCCAACTTCATCACTTTGCAAGAGATGGCACTACCGTTACATGGTCTGTTGCATGTCTCGAGCTCAACCGAGTCTTCCGAGTACACCAACTCCAAGCAACTCGCAATCAAGCTAGGAAACACTCGGGGGCAAAACTCCATCGAGCTGATGTTAAAATCCAGCTGCAACAAAGAAAGCACAGAGCATATGGGTTCATTACCCTCAGTTGCGATACCACATCGCCTGACAAAGACTCAAGCTCGTCTCTCCAAAAGTGACGAACAAAGTCTTCTAAACCACCGAGACATCGACTCTAGTCAAACTCCAGCAATCACCAAAACTCCAGGCAAGAAGATCTTCACTTCTAACTACATTGAAGCGAAGAAGGCGGATGACAACTACGAACCAGCAGCGACTCTGCCTACCAGTGGCAAGTCCCTCAAAAGGTACTTTGCCTAGTGCAAGGTTACCCCCCTTGCCCAAAAAAAAAAAAAAAAAGAAGGGTAATAAAGGAACTACGTGTGACTTGATCCCTCTCAGTAGGGTACGTAGGCATCCTGTAAAGGTTCAGTCCAAACAAAAAAAAGTAAACCACCATTCCAGAAAAATAAGCCCAGAAAAGACGCAAGTCCAACTCCGTGGGACGAGAAGTCGTCAGCCTCTGTCAAACCACCAGCTTCCAGCGCTGCCATAGCTCATCTCTCGAGGCACCCACGCGGTGCAATTCCGAAAGGCGAGAAACCACCAGCTCTCGGTGGTTCGTAAGCTTCTACCATTGCTTTGCAAGCTCCGTTGCAAAAGTCTTCTCGGTTGCTCGAGCTTTCTCCAAACGGGACTCCAGCATCTGAAGCAACACATGAATAGCAAGTCAAAGTCCTTGAGGTGCCGAAGCAGCTCGCATCCCACAGCTTACACGCGCTGCAACTCCAGGGGTAGAGGAGCCATCAGTTTCCAACGCATCGCCAGCTCTGCACGCTGCTTCGCAAGGTTCGCTCCAGAAGCCTTCTTGATCACCCTACCAGCTCAACGCGTCGCAAGCTCTGTACGCTGCTTCGCGAGGTTCGCTCTGAAAGTCTTCTCGGCCGCTCGAGCTTTCCCCAAACAGGACTCCGATTCCTAAAGCGACGCACGAGCGGCCTCCATTTTCTTCTGCACCCGAACCAAGTCTGCAGTAGCAAACGTGTGAAGCCCCTCCAGTCGACGTTCCTTTTCCTCGGCCTTTGCCAAACGCCAAGGAAACGTCCTCCTCTAGTGAAGCCCGTTGCAAGCAATGAGCCTAGCTGTCCGCCAAAAGGGTGCACATATGCTCCTCAAACAAGGAGCCATCCACCAGGAAACCCACCAGTTACTCAAAGCGTCAAGACCCTCCTCTTGGAAGGGTGCAAGTGTCGTCTGGATAAACTTCCAGCACAACTCTCCAAAAGAAGCTTCAAAAGAAGACTCTGCGATCTACACTTTCGCTGGTAAGTCTCTGAGTGCTGAGATAAGGCACGATCCTGTCCTGAAGACCCAAGCACGGAAACCGCCTCCAGGACCATCGTCGTAACGGCTGTCAAAGACGTCACAAGAACTGACAAAGAAGCTGCGATCAAAACATCCGTTGGGACTGACTTCTGAATGGCAACTCCGGACTCGGTCGAACGATCTACCGTGAAGATCCCTCATCGGTGAGAATGAGATCGTCCAACTTCGACACACGCTTCCTGCTTCGAAGTACGGCGGTAGAAGACTCGCGCAAAAGAGAAACGAAGAGGCGTACTCCCGTGGGAGACCGCGTCGACGATCCATCCAGAAGTCGGAAAGCTCTCATAACAGCGGCAGAAGACTTGCGCAAAAGGGAAACGAAGATGCGTACTCCCGTGGGAGACCGCATCGACGATCCATCCCGAAGTCGGAAAGCTCTCGTAACGGCAGAACAAGACTTGTGCAAAAGGGAAACGAAGAGGCGTACTCCCGTGGGAGACCGCGTCGACGATCCATCCAGAAGTCGGAAAGCTCTCGTAACAGCAGCAGAAGACTTGCGCAAAAAGGAAACGAAGATGCGTACTCCCGTGGGAGACCACATCGACGATCCATCCAGAAGTCGGAAAGCTCTCATAACGGCGACAGAAGACTTGCGCAAAAGGGAAACGAAGATGCGTACTCCCGTGGGAGACCGCATCGACGATTCATCCAGAAGACGAAAAACTCTCGTAACGCCGGACCCTGAAAAAGAAAGGGAGAAAAGCACAAATCAGCCACGCATGCAAACAAATCAAGTCAAGCAAAAAAAAAAAAAAAAAAAAAAAAAAAAAAAAAAAAAAGAAGAAGAAGAAGAAAAGGGCCTCGAGCCAAGGACTGCATCCTTCGCGACCTCCACGAAGCCAAAAAGATTGTTAGAGCTGTCACCGAGGTCAAGATCAGCAAGCAAAAGACGACCAAGACAGGCTGCTCCTTGTCAATGCTAGTGGCTTCATCTTCCTCCTCGTTGAACTCCAGAACGCCCATCTTGATGTCCTCCAAGCTGACATCACCATCAGAAAAAGTTCTCTCCATAGTCCAGAGGAACATCCAGCCCGTCTCGCCCAGCCTGCCCGGGTGCAACCTCGCCAGTTGCTCTACTCTCGCGGTAGACCTCAACGGTCCCGTCGGCCTTCGAAAAGCACTCGAAGGGACAAGTCTTGCAAGGAAACGAAAAGTGCAAGTCAAATCAAGATGCAAGGTCAATTCCAGGAGAAAGGGCAGTGCAAGTCCAGAAAAAAAAAAAAAAAAAAAAAAAAAAAAAAAAAAAAAAAAAAAAAAAAACACGGAGCTGAAGCTGCAGCCCCAAAGGGGACCATAGCCCCATGAAAAACCCAAGACCGGAGAGGGGTCAGCAGCCCTTTCCTTCCTTCAAAATCCAAGAACCCAAAGGGCCACAGCCCCTTAATGCCAAAAACAAAAATATAGAGGGGGCCGTAGCAAAAATAGCCACAGCCCTCTTCTCTCCGAAAACCCACAGCCCCCAAACAGGGTTGTGGTCTTCAACTTCTGCACCCACAGACGCACCAAACGCCGTGCCTCTCCAGACCTGCCTGCTCCGTGTCTGCGCCACCTAGCGCTCGGCCACCGCCCGGCTGGACCCGACGCCACCTGCGCTGAGCTCCGCGCCCGGCCGCCACCCGCGCTCCGGCCGCACCCCGTCTCCAGCCCGCGCGCCGGCCGCACACCGCAGCCCCCGGCCGTGCCCCGTCTCCAGCCCGCACGCCGGCCGCACACCGCAGCCCCCGGCTGCGCCCCGTCTCCGGCTCGCGCGCCGGCCGCACACCGCAGCCCCTGGCTGCGCCCCGTCTCCGGCTCGCGCGCCGGCCGCACCCCGCAGCCCCCGGTCGAGCCCGCCTCCGCACCTCGCAGCCGCCCCGCGCGCTGCGCCCGCCGCAACCCCGGCCCGTGCACCGATCGCCCGCTCACAGCCGTCTTCACCCGCAACCGACGCCATTCGCCACTGTTGCGCACGACCTCGACCCTGCTGCAGCCCCTCTTTGCAGAAAGGAAAACCAAGAGGGGGGCCACAGCAAAAAGCCGCAGCCCCAGCCCCCTTGTGCAAAATGGAAAAACCGAGAGGGGGGGGCCACAGCAAAAAGCTGCAGCCCCCCCCCCTCTCTCTCTCCCCTGTTAAAACCCGCGGGGGGGGCTATGGGCCTCGGCTAACCCGGCCACCGGCACCCTGCCGCGCCCGCACCAACCCGGCCACCAGCACCCTGCCGCACCCACGCCGCGCCGTGCCGGCCACCAGCGCGCACGCCACCGCCGCTGCCGCTGCTGCGCCGGCCCCCGCCCGCGCAACCGCGTCACCGCCGCTGCCGTTGCCGCTGCTGCGCCGGCACTCGCGCCCCGCTGCCGCTGTCGCTGCTGCGCCGGCCCCCGCGTGCCACCACCGCTGCCGCTGCCGCTGCTGCGCCGGCCCCAGCGAGCCACCTCCGCGCCGCTGCTGCTCCGCTGGCCCCCGCGCCGCCGCTTGAGCCGCCGCAGCGGCCACCGCACGCCGCCGATGCTGTTGCTGTCGCCCCTACACCGCGCCGGCCTGAGCGCGCTGCAGCCCGCACCTCGCCGCCGCCTGCGCTGCCGCTGACCCCGCGAACCCGACGGCAGAGACGAAGAAGAAGAAGGAAAAAAAAAAAGAGAGAATGAATCTATTTTTTCATTGAACACCCTATAAATAGGAACAATCGGTTATTGGGATAAAGACGAGGAAAATCTCTTATTCCCTGAATCTAGGGGTCTCTATCCGGTGGGCATCAATATCCGATGTAACCACGGGAAAAAAAAAAAAACACGAAGAAAGTGGGGCCAAACCTCATCGACACTGTCTTCTCCCTGCGCTGTGCCAGACGCGTCGTCATCATCACCTTCAACTGCAACAATCGGCTTCCACCATTGCGCTCCAGTACCGAAGAGGGGCAACAACCCTCCACCGAGGTGCATCGCGGTCGTACTCGTGCTCCCGTCGCCTTGCTGCCCTGGGACTCCGCGCAGCGACCGCCGTCAATGTTCGCACCATCCTCGATTCAAAGGAAGTCCGCGACAACAAGGAAGATGAACAAAACCCTAGAAGACGTCTTCGTCTCCAAGCCGCCAAAGCCCTTCGTCTCCCGCGCTAACAAAACGATGGGGGAAACGAAATGGCGGGGGTCCTCATAAAGACCTAAATTCTGAGCGAACACACAAGTCAAGGCCAAATGCTACGCGTTTCCCGCGGGCGCACTCGACCTTGAGGGGGCATTTGTGGGCACCGAAATTAGCCCACAGATTGGACCCGACCCGCATACGAAACTGGGCCCGCGCACAACGGCCCGTATGCGAAACCTGGCCCATACACAACGGCCCGCATGCGAAACCTGGCCCATACACAACGGCCCGCATGCGAAACCTGGCCCGCACACAACGGCCCGCATGCGAAACTTGGGCCCGCACACAACGGCCCGCATACGAAACTTGGGCCCGCACACAACGGCCCGCATGCGAAACTCGGCCCGCGTGCAAGCTCAACCCGCGCACCATGGCCCAACTTAAAGCAGACAGGTCCCACCGGACCCGCGACTCGAACACAAAGAGGGGGGCCCACCGGCCCCCCCCCTCTTGAAAACCGTGCCCCCTCCTCATGGAGAGGTGGGGCCGGCCCTAAAAGAAAGGGAAAAAGAGAAAGAAAAGAAAAGAAAAAGAAAAGAAAAGGAAAAGAAAAGAAAAAGTCAAAACCGCCTTGATGCGGGGGGAGGTGGCGTGGACGTCTACACAACCGTAGATCCGCGACGATCCCTCGATCCAACGGACAAGATGACGTTGTGTCGCCATCCGATCCAAAAGTGCAACAAAAATAACAACTCGATCTTTAAAAGATCGAGTCACATCTAGCCCATAACCACTCCAACTAAAAAGGAGGAAATCGGGTTTGTTTCCCCAAATAAGGGAACAACATCTCGATGGTTATGAGGGGAGATATTGGAGGAAACAAAAAGATTTCAGCAATATCTCCCCCAACCGCCCCCCTTTGCCTATAAATAGAAGGGGTCGGGGAAGGCATCAAAGGTCGAAAGCTGAAGAGGAAAAGGCTCTGCAAAGACGAGCTCCAACGCTTGAAGACCGAAGGCTTCACGAGGCACGGCAAGCATATCCTACGGAAGTCCTTGGCCCTTCAAGTCCTCATCAACGTGAAGACCTTGCACTCGAAGATCAAAGCTTCGACTCCTCGCACGAAGAAGAAAGCTTGGAGAAGAAGACCCGGAGTCGTCGTCATCCCGACTTCTCCAACGATCTTCATCAACTCCGAAGAAGCCATAAGCAAAGGCCGGAGAAGAAGATCGAAGCCGACAACACCCGTCGTCTTCAACAAAGGCGTCGACTCCTCGCACGAAGAAGAAAGCTTGGAGAAGAAGGCCTGAAGCCGGTGCTACCCCTGCCGTCTTCGTCAACAAAAGCCGACGCTACAACCGTCGTGCGGAGATCGGTGCTACCCCCACCGTCTTCACCAACAAAGCCGACGCTACAACCGTCGTGCGGAGATCGGTGCTATCCCGCCGTCTTCATCAACAAAGCCGACGCTACAACCGTCGTGCGGAGATCGGTGCTACCCCCGTCGTCTCCACCAACAAAGCCGACGCTACAACCGTCGCACGGAGATCGATGCTACCACCGCCGTCTTCATCAACAAAAGCCGACGCTACAACCGTCGCATAGAGATCGGTGCTACACCCGCCATCTCCAAAAGAAGCCTTCAACTCCAATCAAGCCAAACACGCCCGGAGAAGAAGCCGACGTCACAACCGTCGCATAGAGATCGGTGCTACACCCGCCATCTCCAAAAGAAGCCTTCAACTCCAATCAAGCCAAACACGCCCGGAGAAGAAGCCGACGTCACAACCGTCGCCAGGTCGGAAAGCCGAAGACGAAAGAGCTTCGCAAGAGAAGCTCCAACGCTCGAAGACCGAAGGCTTCACGAGGCACGGCAAGCATATCCTACGGGAGTCCTTGGCCCTTCAAGTCCTCATCAACGTGAAGACCTTGCACTCGGAGATCAAAACTTCGACTCCTCGCACGAAGAAGAAAGCGTGGAGAAGAAGACCCGGAGCCGTCATCACCCGATTGCTCCAACGATCTTCATCAGCTCCGAAGACGCCATAAGCAAAGGCCGGAGAAGAAGATCGAAGCCGACAACACCCGCCGTCTTCAATCAAGGCATCGACTCCTCGCACGAAGAAGAAAGCCGGGAGAAGAAGGCCTGAAGCCGGTGCTACCCCTGCCGCCTTCGTCAACCAAAAGCCGACGCTACAACCGTCGTGCTAAAGCCGGTGCCACACCCGCCGTCTTCATCAACAAAAGCCGACGCTACAACCGTCGCACGAAGATCGGTGCTACACCCGCCGTCTTCATCAACGAAAGTCGACGCCACAACCGTCGCACAAGCATCGGTGCTACCCCCGCCGAAAAGCCAAAACCGACGCCACAACCGTCGAGGAAGCCGGAAGAGTAAAGAAGCCTTGAAGAGGTAACGCCAATCGTTCGAGAAGAAGATCGAGTCGAAGCTAAAGTCAAAGCCGACGCAAGAAGCCAAAGCAAACGCACCGGTAAAGCCCGCGCTAAAGCAACGCACGTGCCAAAGCCAAGCAACTACGACGGTCACGAGCAAAGCACCGCACGTTCTAGCCGATACGACGCGAAGTCCGGAAGAACTACAGCATCGCAAGCCTCTACCCGCCTACGTTCAAGCGCAAGCGCCAAAGCAAAGCAAACGCCAGAGCCACGCCAAAGCTACGCCAAAGCCGAAAGCTAAAGCCAAAGCTGACGCCAAAAACACGATCGACGCCGCGAACCGACGATCAAGGACGCCGAGGTCGAGCAAGGATCGAGGAAGACACGAAGACCGAGGAACGAAGCCCAAAGCCTCCCTAGCCGAGAAAGCGCGAAGCACGGACGGGACAAAATCAACGGCGGAAACTCCTTAGCCTCTCAAAAACCCTCACCCTGTAAAGACCTCTGTCCTGGGCAACCCCTTCAGAGCTCTCGCACGAATACCACGTGGAGACGCGGATCAAAGGGACCCTCCAGAGGATCTCTCCCACAATCTCCTGATCAAAGAAACTTTGTAATCTCGTGTGATCCGCAATAAAGACGACCCGAATCTTTTTCTGCGACCACAGTGGAAAACCAGCTAATACACAAGTATCCATCCATGACCAAACCTGATATGGCCTATGATGATGGAGTTATCAGTCAGCATATGCAATTACGGCGGGTTCCCTAAGGCTTTGTGATACAGCATGATCAACACCATCAGATCATCGCCGCATCCTCAGTTCGATACCAAAGACTCTTATTTTAGTTCTTTTTATTTTATGCATGGAGAACATTTTCACATTGAGATTTTTAGTCATTTACTTCAGTTTTTGGCCTATTATCTAAGTTTTTGGCCTATTTTCTATAATTATTAGTTGTGTTCTTGCCCAATTCATAAGAGATGTCCATGATCTCATCCGAGGGCTTTTCGGATTGAATCCGGATCTTTTCGGATGAATTTTCTGTATTATATTAATAAAATCTGGGTGTGTGCGTTTGCGGGGTGCCGACGGACGAGATTAAGTCTCGAAATCGACGATTAGATGACAATTAACTTAAAAATTGATGACATGGCACGTACTGGGCTTTAATCAAAGCTCATTGGGCTTATCTTATGCCCAATAGGGCTTCACAAGGGAGATGTCGCTCCCCTCTTTCTCTCTCCCAATCCTACCCTCGCAACCCCCCTTCGTCCCCTCTTTTCGTGCGGAAACCGAGGCACCCTATCCCCTCCTTTGTTGTCCCCTTTTTCCCACTTTCTATCTCCCTTATTTCTCTCTTTTCTTTTCCTTTCTTGACCAAACAAATCCCCACCACCCCTTTTTTGGTTTCCTCAATCCAAGCCATCTGTTGGAAACCCTAGTTTTACAAAAAGACAAAGATAGAAGAAAAATTCAGATCTTACTTTGCTGAAATTCGTGCCTTCGTGTGAGAGCTTCCGGGAGAGACTCGTGTCCCCGACCCCCACCGCTTCCTCGACTTCACCTTGAGACGATCCGCAACTTCGCCTCGCGTAGGCCTTGGTTTGTTCTTTCGAAGTATCTGGCTTCGCTCGACGTTCAGCCTTGCTCCGTGAGCAAAATCATCGGCGCATCCTCGCATCGACCCATAGCGGAAACCCCAGGCATTATCTATCTTTTTGTTTTATTTTTCTTCCACTTCCGCATCGTTTCTACCTATTTTCATCGCCTCCGCTCCGCATCGCAGTCGTATCCATCCCCGTTTCATCTCTAGTTGATGCCCAATATATGCCTAATTATCATAATTGCCATCTTTAGTCTATCGGTAAACCTAGCAAGCACTCATAGCTATATTGATAATCAAAACTTAGTTTGTTGACCAAAGGGAAACCCTAAGGGCTTAAGATTGTAGTGCACCTTATCAAAGCCTGCATCACTTTGTTTGGTTCGAAGTATTCGATGCAGTAAGTCGCTTTGAGGTAAGTATTCAGAATACAGTGTATGACTTGTCGCATTTTTTTGCAGTATCCGGTGCAATTAGTCAATTTAGTGTCTCTAGGATACCTCATAACTGAGGCAACTCAATACCGCAAAATGAGCGGTAAGACGAATACCTCGTAACCAAGATACCTCACAGGATACTTCGAACCAAACAGAACCTGAATGTATTCTCAGATACTTGAAGAATTGTCCTAGTAAGATATTATTATTTGCTAATCACAGTCATCTTAGAGTGGAAGCTTAGACAGAAGCAAATTGGATTGGTTATGTCGATGATTGGGGATTTTACTTTAGGTTGTTGCACATTTGTAGGTGGAGACCGAAGGATTGTTTGGCATTGTTCCGCAAGAACACAGCTAGCGTTGTTTTTGTTTCTATGGAACAAAATTGGCATAACATCATTTCTCTAGAATAGAATTTCAGGAAGATAAAAATGATGTACCAAGGAACGTGTTCTTGTTCCCACTTAAAATTAAACTCCCCGGACAAAAGACCCCTTGTAAAGAGAACATTATAGGGAGAGAATGTTGTAGCGAGATAATGTACGGTAACGGGAGTATTATAGAGAGAAAATGTTGTGGAAAGAATGTTATGGTAGTGAGAGGATATTATAGAGAGAATATATGTTTAGAGAGAGAATATTGAACAAAGAATATATTCTATAGAGAGAATGTTGTAGAGAAAATATTATAGACACTATTGTATAGAGAGAATATTAAAGTAGAAAAATGTAGTAGAGAGATTACACATTTGATAGAAATTTTAGGGGAGAGACCCAACTGTAATCATTCACGGTGCATGGGGAATATATGTTGTAGAGTGTGATGTCGAGAGAATGTTATGGAGGAAAAATATCATAGAGAGTCAATGTTAAGAGAGAATAGTATAGAGAGACAATGCTATAGCGAGATTGAAGTCAGAGAGTATATATAATATATTATAAAGAAAGGTTGTAGAGCTCCTTACAAAGAGAGCACAATATAAAGAGAATGCGCTGTAGAACAAAAAAATATTGTAGAAAGCATACTGGAGAGAGAGGATGTTGCAAAGAGCCAAAGAGAGCAAGTGTTGTAGAGAGTGTTGTAGAGAGTGTTATAGATAGAATGTTGTAGAGTCTTTTGTAGAGAGAAAATGTTAAAAAGAGAATGTTGTAATATTTTAGAAAGAGTATTGCTTTATAACATTCCCTCATTACAACAGCCTCGTCACAATATACTCTACAACGTTTTCTCTCTATAACATGCTCTCTCCGCAATATTTTCTCTTTATAACATCTCTCTACAACATTTTATCTCTACAATAACTTCTCTCTACAACATTCCCTCTATCATATCTACTATCTCTTGACAACATTCTCTCTCTACAATACTCTATACAACATTCTCTCTCTACAATCTCGTAGAGGGAGAATATTCTATAGAAGAATGTTGCAGAGACAGGTATTGTAGGAAGATATCATATAGATAATGTTGTTGAGAGAAAATATTATAGAGAGAGAACATTATAGGAACTTTTATAGAGTATTTTAGAGTATTCTTTAGAACATTTTCTCATTACAAGTCTCTCTCTCTACAGTACCTTTTTTACACATTTTACCTCTAACTTTCTACAACATCCTTTGTGCAATATTTTCTGTATATAACTTCTCTCCACCTTTCTCTCTCTAGAACGTTTTCTTTCTCTATAATGTTTTATGTACAATATCCTCTCTACAATTTTTTTCTTTACAATAACTTCTCTACAACATATATTATCTATTGAAAACATTTTCTCTTTACAACAATTAATGTTTATAGCATTCTCTATACAACATATATTATGTATTGACAACATTCTCTCTCTACGATATATATTATCTATTGACAACATTCTCTCTACAACATCCTCTACAATAGAGAATGTTCATAGCATTCTCTATTCTTTCTCTACCACTCTCTCCACATCCTCTTCTCGCTCTACAACAATTTCCCTCAATAATATTTTCACTCTATAGCATTCTCTCTACAGTACCCTCTCTATAACACTCTCTCTATAATGTTTTCCTTCCGCATACAGAACATTGTTTCTGTATATTTGTTCCTATGATACATGTTCTTGCACAATTTATGTTCCACACTTCCACATGCCAAACGTTGGTTCCGAGTCAAGACTACTATGGCACACTATTTTAAGTGGGCACGAAGAATTCACTCAAGCACATGAGCTAACGCCACTCTAACATGGTATACAACATTCGGCTAAAATAGAATACAACATATCGTATTTCAAATCCAAAAGGATAAATAAATCGAGATTATATTTATGTCCCTTGAGTGTTTGAGAGATATTTCGTAGGCTAGCCAGTGTTCTAAAAGGCGGCAGAGGTGTGTGCCTTGAGGCGCGCCTCAAGGCGAGGCGGTCTTGCAATGCCTCGAGGCGCACGCCTCAGCTGCGGGTTAAAAGAATCCCACGCCTCTGCATACAGAGGCGTCCGCCTCTGCCTGAGGCGCGCCTCAAGGCGTCGGAGGCGTACGCCTCTATATGTGGAAGCGGGTCGGGTTTTCATGGTCTGCGGGTCAACAGACGGGTCGGGTTTTAAAAAAAAAAATAAAACTGCGGCTCAGACTTCTTTCCCGCAGCTGCCCGCAGACCGACTGCTAGCTTCATCTAGGGTTTGAGAGACGAGCTCTCTCCCCGTCGCCCTCCCTTCCCCCCTCCCTTGTTTGGTCCTGTGGCCGGAGCCACATCCAGAGGTGCAGCCGCACCCACCGGCGGGGACCGAAGTCACCGAACCCTCTCCCTTTGGCTGATCGCCCCCCCCCCCCCCCCCCCCGATCCCCTCCACCTTTCTTTGTAGCTGATCGCCCCCTCCGAGCCCTCGAACCTGGTCAGGTAATCGGGCATTCGGGCTGATCACTCTCCAGTCTCCATTGCTCTCTTTTCTTTCTTTTTTGAAAGGTATCCCCAGCAGACCTACTCTTTTTCTTTTTTTTTTTGAAATAGTCTCCATTGGGTTTTTGTTTGAAACAGTCTCCAGTCTCCATTGGATTTTTTTTTTTTTGAAACAGTCTCCAGTCTCCATTGGGTTTTTGTTTTTGTTTTTGTTTTAGCGGTCCCTGATTGGTTTTTTGGGGCAATTAGTGCTTATGATTTGAGTAATTTTAGGTCAATCTGATTGTAGACCCTTCTCCTCCATCTCCTGAAGAGTAATGCTATTTGAACAAACTAATGGACAAACACCGAGCGACAATCCACTCCCATAGTCCCGATCAAGTGGCGAGGCCTAATGCCACAGTTATATGGGAGTGGATTGTTGCTTGGTGTTTATTCTTCATCAGTTTGTTCAACTAGCATTACTCTCTCCCGAAATATCACCAATGCTTCATTCATTCTCCCTACTGCACAATTACTATTAATGAGCGAATTATAGCTTGCAACGTATACTATATACATCACCACATCTGAAGCCACCCCTATCCAGGCCATCTCAGCAAGTAAGACGAGCGCCTCATGGCCCTCGTGAACATTCCTTTCCCTGCAGGCTGCAGCAGTTATACACGAGAGTGTTATATCATTATATAATTTATATGTAAACGAATTGGGAGTCAAAAACTATAATTTTCAATATTCGATACATTACCAATCAGTTGAAAATTATAGTCAACATGTCACTACATTATATTCAACATCTTACTAGACTACATTGTATTTTACCATTCTCGTGTGTTTTTTGTAGATGGATTCTAGAAGGGGAGGAAGGCCAGGAGGAGGGCATGGGAATCGAAAAGATCCCGCTTGGAAGTATGGCGAGGAAGTGGTGGAAGGCGAAGGTGGGAGATCTTATGTCTACATCAAATGCAATTTTTGTTCAAAAGTTATCAAAGGCGGCGTCAAGAGGATGAAAGAGCACCTTGCTCAAAGTCACAAGAATGTGGCACCATGTGAGCATGTTCCGATGGAGGTCAAAGAAGAAATGAAAGATTATTTAGAAGTGGGGGTGAAGAAGAGAGATCAACAACACCGGACTTTTGAGGAACAATGTAATTTGGGTGCATACTTTCATACTTCGGGTTCTCATCCAACTTCTATTTCCGCATCAAGTGGAGCATCTTCTAGGGGAGTCCGAGGGCCTATGGATAGGTTTTTGACAAACCCTTCATTCAATGATGTAAATGAGGTGGATGTTCAAGAAAATCGAGGAACTAAAGAGCAAGAACTTCCTCCAGCGACTCTAAAAGAACACCGAAACAAAGTGTGCTTGGACATTGGAAGATTCTTCATTGAGAACGGGATAGCTTTCAACGTTGCAAGAAGTCCTTCCTTCCATAATATGTTGAGATTCGTTGGGAGCTTCGGTAGGAATTTCAAGCCCCCTACAATGCATGAACTGAGCACATGGATATTGGAAGAGGAAGTGAAAACAACCAAACAAGTAATGGATGATGTGAAGAGGACATGGCCACACACCGGCGTGACGATAATGTCGGATGGTTGGACTGATATTCGTGGCCGAAGCATTATCAATTTCCTCGTCAACAACCCGGAAGGTACAATTTTTTTGAAGTCAATTGATGCCTCTGATGCCAAATCTCGAGGACTAGGATCCCAAAGGGTAGAGTTGCAAGACTTAGGGTAAGAGAGTAAAAACATTGGGAAAGGGAAGTGATGATGGCAATCATCGACTATGCTATCAAAATCAGGACTAGTCATTTTGCCGACCGACTAATTCTGATTCTTTCATAACTGGGCGGAATCCCGATTAGCGACTGGACTAGTCCCCATGCGGCATTCTGTAAGGGTTATTTTTTTTGCAAGGAGTCTCTACAAGCAATTTTGTTTGGATTTTTTATATTGCCTCGAAGTATTGAGTAGCAACTATGGCTCTTCCTTATAATCATTTGTTGAGAACCTGAGAATCTGAAGTAAAAACATAAACAAAATACTTATTGTTTATTTGTTGATATCCATATAACCCTATAATCAAAATTTGGGTTGTTCACAGATTAAACATCAGCAAACAAATATTGTGATGAATTCCAAGTTCTGAGTCTTCTGACATAGGCATAAAGCCAATACAATTGTGTTCTGTTACTTATGTATTTATACCTATACTGTGAAGTGTGAAGGCATGCATTGTTATTGACCGATTAATATCATATAATTATTGACATTTATGCTAGTTCATATATCATATATGTTTAGGGAGGGTGGAGGAGTTAGAATAAGTTTTGGCCTAGTCCAAGTAGGCCCTTGGCCGACTAGAGACCGACTACCGACTTTGACTGCATAGATCATCGGTGACGATTTCCAACGGCAAATTAGGGGTTCTAGGAAAAGAGGGAGAGGGGGAACAATGACCATTGCTTGGATACGATAAAGTTTCATTTAATTTCTTTATTTTTCACCCTAATTAAAGACGACCCCAAGTAGATGGGACATGGCTTGATGGTTATGGTTATGGTTCTTCCTATGCTATCAAAATTGGGACTAGTCCCCAAGCGATATTTTGCCAACCGACTAATCCAGATTCCTTCATAGCTAGGCGGAACTCCGACTAGCGATTGGGACTAGTCGGGAATTTTTTTTGCAAGGTACACATTCAGCCTTGAGTCTCAACAATTTTTTTTTTTTTTTGCAAATGAGTCTTTGCAAGCAATTTTATTTGAATTTTTTTTGCATTGCCACGAAATCTTGAATCGCACCTATGCCTCTTCTCTATAATCATCTGTTGATGACCTAAGAATCTGAGATAAAAATATAGACAAATAATTATGGTTTATTTATTGATATCCATATAACCCTATAATCAAAATTGGGGTTATTCAAATATTGTGATGAATTCTTAGTTCTAAGTGATCTGACATGGGCATAAAGCTAATACAACTATGTTCTGTTACTTATGTATTTATACCCATGCTGTGAAGTCTAAAGGCATGCATTATTATTGATCGACTAATATCATATATTTATTGACATTTATGTCAGTTCATTTATCATATAAGTTTAGGGAGGGGGAGGGGGAGGGGGAGGGGTTAAAATAAGTTTTGGCCGACTAGCCCCAAATTAGTCCCGACTAGTCCTAATCGGCCCTTGACCAACTAGAGGCCGACTACCGACTTTGACTGCATAGGGTTCTTCACCCGAATTAACATATTTGAGGGGTACGGGAGTAGGGATGGTAAATAGACAAGGGAACAAGAATAGGAATTAAGAATAGATAGAACGATGGATTAGTATAAGATAGGAAAAAGAAAATGATGGGATGATGAATAGGAATTGTGCTTAGAATCCTTATAGAGTTGGTATTCAAGCTCCCCTGTTTAGGGAAATGCAATTAGTAATGGATTAGTTTTCTATTATTTGGTGTGCCATTTTTTCTTGTGAATATACACAAAAGCAAAAGCAAAAGAAAACTTAATTTATCGAGTTGGCATAGCATGCTATTGCTAGCCTAGAGCTTATATTTATAACCTTCTATATCCATATATCACTACATTAAAAAAGGCATATTTTATCTAGACCATATAGATAAAAGATTAAACTCCAATATAATTTCTAAGCAGATTTTCCATATTTTATCACTTTTCTAGGGGAAAAAAGATTCAATAATGTCAACTTCTATTAAGAAAATGAGAAACGTGAAAGCAAACTTGCCTCTGGTAAATTTGTGATCTCAATTGTATGTGAGTATTCCATCAGGTCCCCACTGTCAGGCTCAACAGTGCCAACAGCTTCTTTTTGAGGTCCTTTCTCAATGATGATATCTCCTTTTTGTACATCTACCTGCATTTGATGGGTCCATTGTAGTAAATCAAACAAAAAGACACATTAAAAGAGCAATAATACAGAAGATCTTCACTGAGTTAAGAACATGTGTGGGTACGTGTGCACACACAAATATCAATACAAACATGTGTATCCCATCAAGATTGTTTGTAGTTGTGAATCACCCTGATTATAATTATCATTTACATCCCCAAATGAAACAACAAAGTACTTGGAACAAAAAACTAGATACAAACAAGTGGTAACATCTTCCTAAAAGGCAGACCATACTTTGGTCATGCTCATTGCAATATATTATTTAGTGCCAAAATGATCCTATAGTACCATAGTCTGCCCAATACCGATGCACACCTATGATATACATATTCTTTATCTTGAGGGAAGTACCAATACTCCATCCTTTTCAAATCGGATATCCTTCATTTTAGATCAAAATTTCCACACACAAAAAAAAGGATCAGCATATTTGACCATTTTGGTACTAATTCTTGTACTCGTATACAGGTAGTATAGATGGGCACTGCTATTGCACCAAATTCTGGAAAATCTCCAAAGGTTCCAAATTTAAACAAAAAACATTATCATAACATTTTGAGAAAAAGAAAAAAGAAAATCAACCATCACAATGATCACATCAAGTATAGCTATACTTGCAGCAATTTTCTTGTTTTTTACTCTTATAAGTGAACGACTCTATTGTAAATCATTGAGAATCCAAACAGTCAGGATATATAATAGGACGAATTACAAAAACCTCCCATGAACTATACACCTCATCCCCTCAACTTTCTTTTTGACCAATTTGAACCCTGAACAATGCTCTAGCAGCACTTAGCCCCCTCCCTCAACTTTATTTTGTTAAAGTCGGCCTTGAATCGCAAGTTTGATGCCCCCAATTTTCCTTTGGCTTGAATGTGGGGTTTATGTGGTTACCGGGCTTGGTGGATCCCGTTGAGGATGGACTGGAAACGTAGATATGTAACAAGGCATGTAATGTTAAGGTCATATGTTGTAGGGTTATATGAAGTTGCTTCGGATAACGATGAGGCTGGACCTTGATTTACCGAAGCAAATGGTGGTTGTCTTGGCTTGAGAAGCCATTGGGGCATGAAACGCATGACACGGGTGACTTCGACATGCAATGGAGAGGAATCTGGTTTTGATTTGATGCGCCTCTTCCTTTTTGGTATGGACGTAACTTTGTTTTCATGCGTCACATAGATGGAATCATGGAAGGCGACACCGACTTTGCAGGTGAAGAAGTTGCTCCTTCACCTCCTTAGCTTTTTAGAGGGTGTCTTGCAGAGCTTTGGCAGGTAGAGCCTCCACAACTGTATCTTTGGTCTGGTAGAACTTCACGTTGGCAGTCGCAAGATGCGCTTCCGTTTCATTGAATGGTTTGTCGTCTGCAACGATACATTTCTCCATACCATCCTTATAGTACTTGAGGAATTAGTGTCAGGTGGACACCACTACTCCGTTTTCATGCAGCCAAGGTCTTCCCAACAAAAGATGGTATGACATTCGACGATTAATGACAAGGAACAAGGTCATCGTATCGAGGTTGCTAATGGAAAGTTTCAGGTGAATGATGTCAATGGTAGATTGTCTACCTTGGTTGAACCCTTTGATGAGCAACTAACTCTGCGAGAGCTAATCAGTTGTGATGCCCAGCTTCATGGTCTAGATGGGCATAATGTTGACAGCGGAGCCACAATCTAGTAAAATTCGAGTAATCGACTTCTCTTTGATGTACACTAGGATATAGAAGGGTCTATTGTGCAATCAGGCTCCGAGCTGTAGATCTTCATCTGATAAGAAAATCGTGGAATTGCAAGAAACAGACACTTTGTCTTCTTTATGGATTTTTGCCTTCTTTCTTTAACTGTCTGAATTGATCAAAGCAGACCCTAATATGATGGATGTTCAGAAATTAACATTAGTAAAAAACTAACCTACTCATCCACTCATTAGATCATATCCTCATTCATGGTATAAGATGTGTAGAGTAGCCTCAACACAGCCGTGGTATTATGAAACAATAACAGATGAAGTTTAATTACTTGATTTATCCTATTTGTGTCATGCACTCATCGGCGCATAGCCAAACCTACAGACAGTTCCCTGACATCCTCCAAAAGGAAGAGACATATACAACATTCAGAAAGCATTCACAAAGTATGTCCATCTGAGATGACAAAGACCAATAGCACGAGATGAGGAAAAGGAGAAGAACAAGAATGTACCTGAGGATTGGCAACTCTAGCGAGCAACTCCCCAACCGGCTCACCCCGATCGAGAACCACGCTTGGAGGCCTATCAACATCCCAGCCGAGCACCCGGGACACGGCCCTCCCGAACGCCCGGTGAGCCGCCCTCCTCTTCGTCTTGGAGATCGAGCTCGAGTGCTGCACGAGTCCAGCACAATTCACGAACCTCTTCCCCACCTTCGCCCCGATCCCCTCACAGACCAGGCAGCAGAACTCCCCCTTCTCCCAGTTCTTCTGGTAGAAGCCCCTCAAGTCCCTGTCGTTCTCGAAGAGTCCCCAAAAGAAACTGAAGATTCCTGACTCGCCCCCATCTTCCTCGCCTTCGTCCTCATCCTCGTCGTCATCCATCGCAACATCCTCCTCCCCATCGCCGTCGTCAGAGCCATCCTTCTTAGAGAAGTAGTCTCGGCACACCCTCAGGCCATTCTGCTGTGCCTGCATGGCGGCGATCCTCTCCAGCTCCTCGGCTGACGCGGGAGGCATTGGCCGGGCAGCGGCCAGCTTCGGGGCCGGGTCGCCCCACCCGGTGGTCTCTGGCTTCCAGTCCGGTTTGGGTTCGCATGGCCATTGGATGTCGGAGACCGTCGGGTTGCGATCAAGAGGGAGGGAGTGGTCGGGGATCTGGTTCGAGCTCTGCTGTTGCAGCTGCTCCCACTTCTGCCGCCTCTTCCTCTCCCTCCTCTGCTTCCGGCACTCCTTCTTGAAGGCGGCGGAGCTTAATGGGCGAAGGTTAGGGTTCGGGTTGTAGGTGGGACTGGATCTAGGTTCATTAGGGTTAGGGTTCCGATGGGGGCTTCTGCGCCGGTGGGTTTGGAGGTGGCGGACGTCTTCGAGCAAGAGCCGCTCTAGAGCGGGAGTCAGACACTGGAGGTCCATCGTGGAGAGAGTCCACCAGAGGAAAGGTGGAAGGGTTGCGGACGGACCCACCTACATACGACGGGGGTGAACTCCGAAGTAAACTCCGGGCATCCAACGTCTGTTATCAGATCCATAAAACCCAAAATACTAGTAAATGCGGTCACAACTTACCCCTCGTACCAGATCATACTATATCTTTATCGATCATTATCGATATCTTTCCCGGTTCCATTGTAATTACTAGTGAAAACCAGTGCCGATCAGCATGTAAGGGTGACTTTGACAGCAAGACAGATCGTCACTGATCGGTATGTCGCTCACTCGTCCATCGCATACTCGCCTCTAGTATCTTATTCGCTCATTGTTGCCCTACTCGCTTGCTCGTCTGGCTCCCTCTCATTAGATCTGGTTGAAGGTGAGCCGAGAGGGAGAGAGCGAATAAAGCCTCTCTCTCTCTCTCTCTCTCTCTCTCTCTCTCTCTCTCTCTCTCTCTGGAGCCGTGCGATTGGATCACAGTCTTTTGGGATCCGTGTGATTGGATCAACAACGAACACAAGGGAGAGGGAGAGATCGTAGTCACCGCGCAAAGCCTCTCTCTCTCTCGCGCGCGCGCGGACGCCCTTGCACGTGATCTCTCTCTCTCTCTCTCTCTCTCTCTCTCTCTCTCTCTCTCTCTCTCTCTCTCTCTCTCCTGTTATTCTCTCTCGTAGCGTCTCTCTCACTCGCGCACGCGCACGATCTCTCTCTCTCTACTCTCCCGTTATTCTCTCTCTCTCTCTCTCTCTCTCTCTCTCTCTCTCTCTCTCTCTCTCTCTCTCTCTCTCTCTCTCTTAGGAGCCGTGCGATTGGATCGCAGTCTTTTAGGATCCGTGTGATTGGATCAACAATGAACGCAAGGGAGAGGGAGAGATCGTAGTCACCGCGCAAAGCCTCTCTCTCTCGCGCGCGCGCGCGCAGACGCCCTTGCACGTGATCTCTCTCTCTCTCTCTCTCTCTCTCTCTCTCTCTCTCTCTCTCTCTCTCTCTCTCTCTCTCTCTCTCTCTCTCTCTCCTGTTATTCTCTCTCGTAGCGTCTCTCTCACTCGCGCGCGCGCGCACGATCTCTCTCTCTACTCTCCTGTTATTCTCTCTCTCTCTCTCTCTGCCCATTCTTCTCTCTCTCTCTCTCTCTCTCTCTCTCTCTCACACACACACACACACGTGCGATCTCTCTCTACTCTCCCGCTATCATCTCTCTCTCTCTCACACACACACACACACGTGCGATCTCTCTCTACTCTCCCGCTATCATCTCTCTCTCTCTTAGTGTCGTTACCGCACGAAGCAAATCCAAGTGGTATTGGTTTCCTTTTCTGAACTTTTAATTCCGAGGCAAATTAAAATGGATAGTATGATTTTTTTTCGTACCTTTTTTGCTGATATGGTTTCGTCCGTGTTGCATGTACATGGGAAGGGAAAGAGACGGTCAAATTTATCTCGCTGATTTTATCTCGGAGTATTTTTTTAGGTTGAGAAAGATGTTATTAACGCAAACCATTGTAGCATGTTATATAGATAAGGCTTGATATCGGTGCCGTCCTTTGGGACAAGTAAGATGACACTTAGAATTAAGTTAAGTAGTGTCTCGGTTTAGTGGTAAAATATTCTAGTTTTGGTTCTATTGAATCTGATTAAAATTAAGATAAAATAAACACCAAATTAGGTACAGGTCCTTAACTATTTTGCAATATTAGCCGCAAGATACCATAATTTGATATATTAGCTAAGGTCTCAACAAGTATATATTTGTCTTCAGAAAGTGTATATATTCATCTTCAGAAAGAGTCTACATTTGTCTTCCGAAAAGAGTATATAGTCGTCGGGAGGGACTTGAGCTATATTTCGAAATTAACGTGTCCTGCAAATAAAAGTCATCTCTGAAAAAGGATTTATGTCAAACTTCCCCTAAAATAAAACTATTTTAGATAGTTATCGGATGGAGAGAGATTCTAGGATGACGAATCCATCACTAGTTCCGTAATAGCTTTACTATGCTAACTACGATTCCTTTGGTTGATTGAAGGTTTGATCCATCATGATCGAAGACATAATGGATATCAAGAAATACCCTATAATCCTCAATGGTAGAACCCATTTCTCTGCCCCATCGTTTTCCCCCTCCAAGTGACAGTTGTCCGTTGGACCCATACCGACCCGTGCATCGCACTCAGCACCAGTTGGCAGGCAAAGAAACGACTGTGGTTGGCCCAATAACATAGGCTTCAGCTTGTACCTGATCACTATCGTCCCTTTGCCTGCCGGTTGGGACTAAGTGCAATGTGCTAGTTGGGTATGGGTGCAACAGACGATTGTGACTTTGGGGGCATGGAAATGTGACAGAAGATTTGGGTTCTTAACGGAATGGTTTATTTGCATTTGGCATGATCCATCTTTTTGAGGAATGGACCGTCTCCCCTAGGCTTAGCCTATCTCATAGATTGGTTGTGGTTTTGGTTGTTATAAGATTAATTACTCTACGTCACTCGCATGGCATGAACCGTTTGCGGTCAGCACGTCCTGTCCTTTCGAGCACAGATTGTCTCCCGTAGACACAACACATCCTTCATGCGGTGGTAGATTCAGTGAAAACAATTTGAATGAAAGATTACAATCTAATTAACTTTCATTAATACATCTCATGCCCTCAACATAAATAAATAAAGCAATCAAACACATAGATTAATTAACGATCAAATCTTCATGCTATAGTTCAAATCAACACATAGAATCCTAATTAAACATAAAAGAAATTACTACAATAACTAAGATTTCATTGAAACCCTAGATTAGCCCTATTAGCCGCAGATGTTGAAGATGATGACGAAGCTTCTGGTGGAGACCATGATTGCATTTTCAATCTTCCTCACTTGTGATGCCTTCTGCTTCCGTCCTTGCTCCAAACAACCCATCTCCCTTTACAGCTCCCCTAACATATGATTTTATAGTAGCCCCCCTCTTTAGCATTTAAGTCAACAGGAGATAGAGTCCCAGCCACATACGATGTGCGCATGATTCGTCAGGATCGATCGATCAAGGCGGAAGCTCGATAAAATGCATAAATTATGAGTGTTGGCCCGTGTGATGGTCGATCGATCGGCTTGACTGATCGCAATATGCGTATTATCTATTTGGCTGGCTTTGTGGGGACCTCGATCAATAGGCGCAGAGGATCGATTGATCGAGGCATCCTTTGGGCCTGCCCCAATGTGGGTGTTCTTGGATTTCTTTGTTCTTTCTTCGCCTTCACTCCTAATTGCTCATTTTATGTTGGGAATGTATTGACTTGATTTCTTACAATTAAGAGAAACATACATAAAAACATATATAATATCATAGAAACGAATGAATAAAAGTAGCTTTAGGGATCTAGATGTGATGCATTTACGCACCGATGACACTCCCAAACTTGCACTTTGTTTGTCCTCAAGCAAAGACTAAAAAATAAATACAAATATTTATATTGAGAACATGGAAAAGATGAACATGTGCATCTTGGTGCTACATCCACAACATGAACCACATTGTATTTAGACGAATTAAGCCGGAGAAAGTTGCTAGTAAGAATAGGAAAATTCAAAAATTTAACCAACTTTAGCCTGAATAATAATTAGAGATCAGAATATTAGTATATGACTGCACCACAATTGCACAATCATATTGCCTTTGCTACAGTGATTTCATTGTCGCATATGTTACATACACTATGTCAACCAAACAAATTCTTACTCTTGCTCTTATCGAACTGTTACTCTTGCTGGATGGGTATGGAAGGACAGTTTTGTTACTTGACGGGTTGAAAAAATCAATAATTTTCTAAAAGTATTTGTAGTAGAAACATATTTACAGGAGTGATTTCACACTAAACACAATTGTTGTATGTCCTTAAGCTAGCATAGCATATGCTTCAAGGACTAATACCCCCCCCCCCCCGCCCCCCACAAAAAAAAAAAAAAAATCATTTCTTCTGAAAGCAATTTCTTTCAAATTAACAATAAAAAAAAATCAATAGCAACAGACAAGAAGTATTTAACATATTAGTACTCTGACAGCCACATGGCAGGTCAACGTCGTAATGCAAAGCCACTAAATAATTTTTTTTCTTCTAATTCTCATGAAACTTAGCTGATTTTGCGATGAGGGTTTTCATTAAACCCGATATTCATAATACCGAGTTTAAAACCAGTAACCCAGATTCCAAGTTTACAAGAATCAGGTTCTTTTTGGGGGGAGTTGGTGAAAACTTCTTTTAAGGAGATGCTTTTAAGCTGCAGTCCAAACAAATGCAGTGGATGAAATTGACCTTCACTGCAATTCAAAATTTCATTTGCATGCCACCGGACCAACTCCGATGCTCGTCGCTACCGCCGGACCTACTCGCAACCATCGCCGGATCTGCAGGCCGCCACCGAACCGAAACACCGAACGTCATCGTCACCGAACCGAACCTAAACTTAATCCAAACCCTAAGATCTACAGGCCATAGGATGAAGTCTAGACCTAGGAACGAACCACTGAACCATTGCCGCCGGAGCTGCTCGCCTCTGCTGTTGCAGCTGCCTCTGTTGCTTGTCGTTGTCACCGCCATCTCTGCTGCTTATCGTTGACGCTGCCGCCGCCTCTGCTGCTCATCGTTGTCGTGACTGTCGCCTCCTTTGCTTCTCACTGTGGCTGTCGTCGCCTCTGTTGCTCGCTCTTGGCTCTGCCATTGGAACTCGAGCTCAAGAGGAAGATGGGAGAAAGAGAGCAAATAAGGAGATTTTGGGGTTTCTTAAGAAAATTATAAGCCTTATCTTAAATAGAAAGATTGTCCGTCCTTCAACTAACAAGTAATCTGTTGCCAGGGACTGTAGCCACATTAACCCTTCCTTTTTTTGAGAGGTTTTTACCGAAACGGCCACCAACTCTCAACTATTGTTGAGAATGGACCCCGTCAAGAAATCTGAACGAAAATGGCCACCAGCACGTGGGAAACAGGTCGCACGGTGACACTAAACAGGTAAAAAGACATATTGACCCTTACCACTGTAAAAAGCTATCGTGGCTGAGTAACTTGGTTTCTTACCAGTTTGAGAGAAATCGAGCATTTCGCCTTATTTTCGTCACGAACAACCTTCGTCGAGGCTGCGTCCGACCGCCTCCAACTCAACCGGCTTTCAAAATCCCGCTTTTCGCCTTGTTTTCGTCACGATCAACCGTCGTCGAGGGTTCGTCACGATCAACCGTCGTTGAGGGTTCGTCGGACCGGCGTCAATTTCAACAGTCGCTGAGGCTTCGTCGTTGAGGCTTCGTCAAAAATCATCCCATCATATTTGTCGGAAACCGCCTCTAGTTCAACCATCATTCAGGCTTCATCGGATTTAGCTTGCCTTGCCAAGTATGCTCTATAGACCCAAATCTTAGCCCTATATTTTTATATAATTTAGTTTTTCTAATTATCCGACATTGTGATATGATATTTTTTCGAATTTGGTAAGGTATAGTGTTTTAAAGTAAAGAAATATAGTGTTTCTAAACCTTTTATTCAAAAAATCCGACGAAATAACAAGTTTCGTCTAGTTTTCGTCGCCGAAAAATCACAGTCATTTTTGCCCGAGACTGGCTTTGGGCTGTGAGACGAAAATCAGACGAAATAACAAATTTCGTCTAGTTTTCGTCGCCGAAAAATCACAGTCAGTTCTGGCCAAGACTGGCTATGGGCTGTGAGACGAAAATCGGACGAAATAACAAATTTCCTCTAGTTTTCGTCGCCGAAAAATCACAGTCAGATCTGCTCGAGACTTGCATTGAGCTGTGAGACGAAGGTTGGACGAAATTGGACGAAATAACAAATTTCGTCTATGTTTCGTTGCCGAAAAATCACAGTCAGTCTTGCCCGAGACTGGCATTGAGCTATGAGACGAAAGTTGGACGAAAATTAGACGAAATCACAAATTTCGTCTATGTTTTCTTTCTCTATAATTTTTTTTGAATGTAAGGTATATTAGCAACATATTACATTTGGTAGTACTCTATCATAAGTCTTCTCTAAATCAATAAAAAACCATATATAGATTCCTTTTATCGTCTCTAAATCTTTCCCTCAATTGTCTCAGTAAGAAAATAGCCTTTATTGTGGATCTTCTAGCATAATCCGAATTGGTTCTCTGAAATCCTTACCACCATTCTTATACTTTGTAATTAACTTATGCTTTGAAATTGCTGCATTAAAACATAAGACAATAAAGATTGTTAGTTTGACCCTCTAGTAGAGAAGATTCATTTCCAAAAGAAGCTTTAAGGTGATTGATCATGATCCATGCAACAACCCTAATTTTGACAATTACACAAATTCTTTACCTGTATCCATGGACTAATGGAAGGATATTTTGTTCAATCTAGAAACTGAGAGATCCTCAAATGCAGAGGAGGAAAAATGTAAGTAGCCAAAAACATCATATCCCCAAGCATTGGGTTTATATCTCCGAAGACTAATCTTAGATATCAATTCTCTTCAAAGAAAGCTTATATTATACTACCCACTGATTGTGAATTGAATTGAATTGAACTACCCACTAATTACATTATACTACCCAGTAATTCATAAATATAGTGAATTGAATTGAATTGAATTAAATTGAATTGAATTGAATTGAACTAAATATAGTGAATTGAAGTGAATTGAACTAAATATAGTGAATTGAATTGAATTGAATTGAACTAAATATAGTGAATTGAAGTGAATTGAATTGAACTAAATATAAGGTATAGTAGTGAATTGAATCGAACTATATATAAGGTATAGTAGTGAATTGACTTGAATTGTAGTGAATTGAATTGAATTAAACTGTCAGTATTTTCGAATTTGGAAATAACTAATAATAGTTTCGTCCATATTTATGTATTGTTTCGTCCATATGTCATCCAAATTTTTATCATATATATATTTTATTGAGACCTCATTTAATTTATTGTATCTTTGTTATTTTGTTTACAGATGGTTAAGAGAAACTGTGGTCGTGGGCGTTCGCATAGGCGTGGTGGCAGGGACCCTACTTCTATAGAGGGAGATATGTCCGGTATGATTACACAAACTACTGAATCTAATGTGAAGATTGAAGTAAAGAAAAAGAAAAGAAAGATTGAAGAGGGAGAGAATGTTGAAGAAAAGAAAGTGGCCACAGAGCTAAGTCCTAGATTGAGGTATTTTGGTAAAGCTTCTGCAAGGAACAGTATTAAATACCTTAATGAAATTGAGGAGCACTTCAAGTCAATAGATACAAAAAACAATTCTACATATATGATGGATATGATGAAAATGAGTTATTTTGGTTTCTTATTTGATTGGAGACGCAGTGCACGAGCTATGATTTCCCCAAGTGTCATACATTATTTTTGACAAGATACTTAGGTGGTCTTAAGTTTAATTTGGATGGCCAGATTATTTCCTTCTCGCCGTTGGAGTTTTCTTTAGTTTCTGGACTCCGGTATTGTCTTGGGCCTCCTCCTCCGATACTAGACATAGGGTCAGACAACTTGCGAAGTAGATACTTTCCACGAGGGGCTACTCAGGCCTCCTTAATGGCTACAATCATAGCAACTGCAGTTCCAGACGATGCAATAAAACTTTCTTTGGTTCTTATTTTGGAAAGTGTCATTCTTGGCAGCAACAAGAATGTGATCGTACCGGATATGTATTTGAGATTGGTGGATGATTTGGACAATTTTAATAATTACCCTTGGGGTAACCTCTGTTATAGCCATATCATATCTGGGCTTGAAGGTGCAGTAAATGTTACAAAGTAGCCACCAAAGTATAATATTTTTGGATGCATGTATATTTTACATGTATTATTCTATACATAAACAATTCATGGTATCTATTGTTTAATATTTGTATTACTTTTTCTTTAATTATTTGCTACAGGAATGGGCATTCGAACGGATTCCCCAATTGGAGAGTGTATGTGCCATGATGCTTGAGCATCCAAGGTGGCCGAGACTACTCAATTGGTATGACATAAGAGCATCATCACACCAAAGAATAAATGATATTGTGAATTCCAATAAAGTAAGTATACGAGTTTTTTATTGCTTAGATTAAAGTAATATATGCATCGTATAATTATTAATTTTTTTGTCTGAATGTATTAATAGGCTCAGATTTTGAAATAGCTGACTCTTAGATAAGAGGAGAAGGCAATTGATATGCTGTAAGACCTATTTGATGTTGAGGCTTCTCCCTTCCAAGAAAATGAGGGTAATCAGCTATTGTTGACTGCACCGGATCATAACGACAGATCCAATGAAGTGAAGTTTGAGGAAAGATTCTCCTCACTTGAGAAGAAATTTTAAAAAAAAAATTTGCTCACTTGAGGAGAAATTTGAGGAAAGATTCTCCTCACTTGAGGAGAAATATGCAAAGATGATCTCCTCAATGGAGGAGAAATATGAAAGGAAGATCTCCTTAATTGAGGAGAGACATGCAAGAGAGCTCTCTTTACTTAGAGAATAATACTGCATCAGTTTAGAGAGTCAAGTAAACCAATAACGATTCCTATATATTCTATAATTATTTGCTTTTTGTATACGTATGAATTAACTATATGTTTATCTTTAACGGTATGTGCAGAAGGAGAAGGAGAAGGAAAAGAAGAAGGATAAGGAGAAGAAGAAGAAGAAGGAGAATGAGAATGAGAAGGAGAAAGAGAAGGAGAATAATGATCAGAAGGGAGACGAGGTGGTGGAAAGGGATACATTGAAAGTTTTTTCATCACAACGGATGAAGAAACCGGGTCCGCAAACATACTCTCCATATACCACCTACAAAAAGAAAATTATTCGTAAGAAAATACAAGAAGAGGAGGTCGTTGGCGTGGAAAAATGAATAAAAAGACTATCGTCTGATAAGCGAGAGACAATGATAGCTTTTTTTGATAACAACAAAAATAAATTGTAAGTATAGTCATATAATCTATTTTTGAATGATAACATATTTTGGCTCTTAGTAATTAATGAGATCATTGTCAATATAGGCCTGATGTTATAATTGATGGGGTCCTTATAACCCCTCACTTAATTAACAAACTATATGAGCGAACATCATGGGTGATGAGCGAGGTGAGTTTATATCAATTTTTTTTTTTGATATCTCTCGATATGTCATATTCAATCGTATAAAACTCTATATTGTTGCAGCACATTGATACATATATGTACTTACTTCAAGAGCGCATATTAAGGAATAAGATTCCCAGCACAACAGTCACCATTTCTATCACTAGGACATATTCTTGGATATATCTCTCATTCTTAATAGTATTTGTATAAAAAATTTTCTCACAATTCAATAAATATTTATTATTCATTTTTGAATTGCAGATATTATGTCAAACATGCTATAAGGAATGGAAGGAGTTTGTACAAAGTCACGATGGAAGAAACCTAGATGAAAGTCATCTTATGCATGCCTTCATTGCATCATATAGGGGGCCGAAAGAATTCGGGAGTCCTCTCAAAGATGATAAATGGGATAACATTCCGATATGGAAGTGTTCATACGTAATAATCCCTATCAATAAAGATAACCAATATTGGTATCTTGGGATTCTCCATATGCAGGATAGAAAATTAGTTTTGATAGACTCTCTTTACAGTGACCCTGTTTCTAAGTATAGTACAACAGTAGAACCATTTTTAGAAATTCTACCAATGTTTTTATATTTTTTGGGAGATGAAAATGCATTGCAGGGTGCAAAATAGACAAGCAAGAATGGTAAAGATCATCCTAGGCAATACAATGGGTAAGTTTTTATTACGAAATGCTAAAAAAATATTAGTCATTTTATACAACTAATAATTTTATATGTTATATAGGTATGATTGTGGTGTATTTTTGATGTCTTTTGCCAATTATTACACCAGCAATAAAAAGATCGATTTCAGCCAGGTATAATATTCAGTTGTTTGCAATGTAATATTCAGTCAGGTATAATATTCAAGATTCTCATCACTTGCAATCTAATTGTTTAAATTTGTAGGTTGATATGACCTCATTTCGAAGGCGAATTGCATATCAAATATTGCATCAATATGTAGATTGAAGGGCTATGACTGAAGGACTCAATTTGGCTATGATGATTGGGATGACTCGATGATTTGGAACTTACATCAAAGAACTTATAATTTGTTCGAATTTGTAATTTGTAATATATTATACTTTGTTGTAATTTGTAATGGAAGGGCTATGACTGAAGGACTCAATTTGGCTATGATGATTGGAATGACTCGATGATTTAGAAGTTACATCAAAGTTGTTTGTAATTTGTATCAAAGAGTATTTGCAATGGAAATATAATTTGTAATTTGCATCAAAGAGTATTTGCAATTTATAATTTGCATCAAAGAGTATTTGCAAACTATTCAGTTGTTTGCAATCTATTCAGTTGTTTACAATTTGCAAGAGTAATTTGTATCACAGTGAAATCTATTCAGTTGTTTGCAATCTATTCAGTTGTTTGCAATTTGCAATCTGAAATCTATTCAGTTGGATTGAAATGTAATTTATAATTTGCATCAAAGAGTATTTGCAATTTGTAATTTGTAATTTGCATAAGAGTTATTTGTAATTTGGAATAGAATGTAATTTGCATCAAAGAGTAATTTAAATCACAGTGAAACCTGTCAGAGACTGCCCATATGTAACCTGTGAAAATATAGACGAAATTTAGACGAAATAACAAATTTCGTCTATGTTTCGTCTCTGCTAGGGCAGCCCGAGAATCACAGTCAGGCCTAACTAAGACTGGCTTTGGGCTGTGAGACGAAATCAGGACGAAATAACAAATTTTGTCTATGTTTCGTCGAAGAAAAATCACACAGTCAGTCATTCCCGAGAACAGCTTTGGACTGTGAGATGAAAATCCGACGAAATCCGACGAAATAACAAATTTCGTCTATGTTTTGTCAAAGAAAAATCACACAGTCAGTCCTTCCCGAGAACAGCTTTGGGCTGTGAAACAAAAATCGAACGAAATCCAACGAAATAACATGTTTCGTCTAGTTTTTGTCGTCGAAAAATCACAATCATTTTTACCCGAGACTGGCTTTAGGCTGTGAGACGAAACTCGGACGAAATAACAAATTTCGTCTAGTTTTCGTCGCCAAAAAATCACAGTCAGTTCTGGCCGAGACTGACTATGGGCTGTGAGACGAAAATCAGACGAAATAACAAATTTCTTCTAGTTTTCGTCGCTGAAAAATCACAATCAGTTCTGCCCGAGACTTGCATTGAGCTGTGAGACGAAAGTTGGACAAAATTGGACGAAATAACAAATTTCGTCTATGTTTCGTTGCCGAAAAATCACAGTCAGTCTTGCCCGAGACTGGCTTTGAGCTGTGAGACGAAAGTTGGACGAAATCACAAATTTCATCTATGTTTTCCTCTATAATTTTTGTTCACTCTATAATTTTTCTCTCTATAATTTTTCTCTCTCTATAATTTTTTTCTCTCTCTATAATTGTTTTCTCTTTATAACTTTTTTCTCTCTCAATAATTTTTTCTCTCTATTATTTTTTTCTCTCTAAAATTTTTCTCTATTATTTTTTTCTCTCTATTATTTTTTTCTCTATATAATTTTTCTCTCTCTATAATATTTTTCTCTCTATAATATTTTTTTCTCTCTATAATTTTTTCCCTCTATAATTTTTTCTCTCTCTAAGTATTTTTTCTATCTTTGTAATTTTATTCTCTCTATAATTTTTTCCCTCTCTGAGTATTGTATTTTTTTCTCTCTCTATAATTTTTTCTCTATATCTTTGTTTTTTTTCTCTCTATAATTTTTTTCTCTCTCTATAATTGTTCTCTCTATAATTTTTTTCTCTCTCTATAATTTTCTCTCTCTATAATTCTTTTCTCTCTATAATTTTTTTCTCTCTATAATTTTTCTCTCTCTATAATATTTTTCTCTCTCTATAATATTGTTCTCTCTATAATTTTTTAGTCTCTATAATATTTTTTTCTCTCTATAATTTTTTCTCTCGCTATGTATTTTTTCTCTCTCTGTAATTTTATTCTCTCTATAATTTTTTCTCTCTCTGAGTATTTTTTTCTCTCTCTATAATTTTTTTTCTCAATCTATAGTATTTTTTCTCTCTATCTTTGTTTTTTTCTCTCTATAATTTTTTTCAATCTATAATATTTTCTCTCTCTATAATTTTTTTTCTCTCTCTATAAATTTTTGTTCTCTTTATAATTTTTTCTCTCTATAATTTTTTTCTCTTTATAAATTTTTCTCTCTATAATTTTTTCTCTGAGTATTATTTCTCTCTGTAATTTTATTCTCTCTATAATTTTTTCTCGCTATAATTTTTGTCTCTCTGAGTATTATATTATTTCTCTCTGTAATTTTACTCTATATAATTTTTTCTCTCTCTGAGTATTTTTTTTTCTCTCTATAATTTTTTCTTTCTATAATATATTTTTCTCTTTCTATAATTTTTCTCTCTCTATATTATTTATCTTCTCTCTACGTCAGTTCCTCTCTCTATGATATTTTCTCTATGTAATAGGAGAGCAGAAGATATCAAATGTTCTTCTAAGATCAGTTTGCACTTTTTTCCTGCGCCATGAACTCCAAATAGAGGATGTAAAAAAATACCGAAGCATTGATCTCTAGGGCTAGCCAAAGTGGTACCCAACTGATACCCTTCGCTTATAACCCATTTGGAATCACTTGCCACATGGATCCGAGACATGCATTCAAACAAAAACTTAATAACTTCTTAAATCCGAGACATGCACCATATTCAAACAGAAACTGAATAACTTCTTAAATAAAAAATCTTAAGAAATATCATTACATTACAAACTTAAGATATATCATTACATTACAACATTCAAGACATGCAATACTCCAGAAATATCATTACAATAGAGTTTCCCATCATATGTCATTACAATCACCTTCATTCATATTATAATAAATATAAATATAAATATCATCATAGCCAAAAGTGCTCTTAACATACAAAACCCACACTCCCGAGTGGTAAACTTAGGAGCGGGAGAGACAAAAGAGGCGCAATCTGAAGGTGAATGACGCTTGCTATCCAAAGGGATATCATGATGTTTATCAAGAGGGAGATGCTTGCTTTGGAACTTGGATAAGTGACCTTCAGCCTCCTCCAAGGAACAGAATGAACGATACAAAGATCCTCCATAGCCATTAACTTGTCGTTGACACTCCTCCCAAGTGTAGTAAATCCCAGACCTTCTACCCACAAATACCACATAGTATTTATTTGTCATAAGTACGATACCTGTATAATCATGTCATTCAATAAGTTTATAAGATGTTCAATAAAAATACAGAAATTAAAAACAAGAATATATATCATAATATGCATATAACAACAAGTAAAGTCTGTAGTTTTAATTGATATTGCTCCAAAATCATAGTGATTTCAAAAATTCAGTCAGACATGTTATAATGACTGGAAGAAGTATGTGTAAACTCATAAAGGGAACAAGTAAAAAAACATGATACCTTTACTCTGCAATAATAGAAAAGTTACATGATTTTTTATTATGTCCAGAACCTTTACATCTAGCACATTTGACAGTCCGGCGTTCCTCATCCTGTGAGAGAATTCTTTTTTTCTTTGGCCTTCCCGCTATTTTTTTTCCAATGGGTGGGATTAGTTTATTAGCTGATTTAATACTTTCTAGGGTCTTCCACTCACTTTTATCAGCAACTGGATATATAGATTCTGCATAGGTGGCCCTGTAGTTATCCACTGTATAGTAGTGTGCACAAAATAGATAAGGATCGATCTTATACTGTGCAATTTCGGCTAATGCATGTGAACATGGCATGGCCATCACATCAAATTTACGGCATGTGCATTTTCGATTGCTTAAAACTACATGATCACAATATTGTATAGATCTGACCATATACTCATCGAGATTAATAGGATGACACGATGTGCCATGAGCTCTATCCATGTCTCCGGCTAGTTGGTTTTCTGTCCATTTTGTTAGTTTTGTTGTCAAAGTTGTTAATTTATTTCTTCGTTTGAACTATAAAGCCTAGAGCTTTAACCGATATTGCTCCAAAATCATAGTGATAGGTAGTTCTCTGATATCTTTTAGGACACTATTGTAAGTTTCAGAACTGTTTATAGTTATAATATTATACCTTCTGCGTGTGAAATACGCTGTAGTCCATTTTGCTGGCCCAATTTCTCGAACCAGTTATGTGCATCTTCATTCATATGCTTTATAGTTTCCATCACTTGATGAAACTTTGATTCTCTTGTTGCCTTTGCAGCTGTATAAAAGTAAGAGTATAATCTTTGTTGTTTGAATTTGGCATACATGTTTTGCGAAATATGAAACGCACAATAACCATGTACAGCATCCGGAAAGACAATAGAAACTTGAGCCAATAAAGCCTTGTGTCGGTCGGATATAATAACCAAGTCATTAACTTGACCCAAGCTGTCCCGCAGTTGTGTCAAGAACCAATTCCAACTTTCATTGTTCTCCGATTCACCAATCCCAATAGCCACGGGAAATATATGATTATCTCCATCCAAAGTGGTTGCAATAAATAAAGTATTTTTGTACTTGCCTTTTAAATGAGATCCGTCAACAGCTATTACTGGTCTTAGATTTTGTCTTTGAAAACTACGTAAATATGGACCAAGAGCCATAAAAACAGCCTTAAATCTGTCTCATTCCCTTAAAATATTAGTGATGGTTTCAGGATTATTTTGTGCAACTTCATAACAATATGCTGGAAGAATTACATACGAGTTCTCGTATGAGCCTCTTAAAAGAGTAATTGTCATCTCCCTTGCCAGCCATGCTTTTCGATAAGTGATCTACATACCAAATTCTTGTTGCATATCATATATAATTGCTTTGGGAGAGTACAATACATGTGCTTTTATTCGAGCTTTCACAAAATCACATATCAACTTGCTTGTAGGTTGTCGATGATCAATTCCACGCTGCGACAATGAGCAGTTGTGTAGGCCTAGGAAAGTAATTTTGAAAACATCACACCCTTTTTGTCTACTTGCACGTAATCTCCAACTGCAATTTTCTCTTTTATATTTTAATGAATATCTTGTTCTGCTGGACTTCATCACTTTGTACTCAGTATTTGTAAATAAAGCATTCTTCTGTACCATCTTGATCAATGTGTCTTTATCTATAAACATCTGATTAGGATAAAGTTGTTGATAATCATCTTTTACTTCAACAGCAATAGGAAATTCGTTAAGTACGTATTTGTCTTCATAAACCATAACCGAATCAGGTATTGAAGACTTACGTATATCGTTTTACATCCAACTACTGCTGGCAAAACACTCTTTCTGACTATGTCTCAGTGATACTTCTTTCTTCCTTCTTTATTTTTCAGTCATATTTCCTTCTTGCTTACAGATAATATCCTTATCCTTCAGCTGACTATTTTGTTGAGTGTGCTTTGGAGATACTACCATATCCACAGGAGTGTCAATGAATAATTCATCCAATACATCACAACCAGTAGGCTTCTAGTTAAGATCTATAGATAATTTTGCATCTCTTCTTGACCCATTATGATCATCATCTATATTCACCTTACTGGGCATATATTATTTAAAAACATATAAGTACATGAACTAATTAATCATCGAAATTACAACATAAGATAATTAGAAAAATTATTCATATCTTCTGTCATTCATAATAATGTCAAATAATAGAGGGTTGTCTTCAGGTTTCTCCACACTCTTGTACTCAATACGTTGACTGACATCTAGTGTGCATGGTACAAAATTGAAATCCTCGCCATAATTAATATCAGTATTTTCATCCGTATGCAAATCTCCAACACCGAATGATGACGATATCGAACAATAAAGCTCCGATGATGTCGAGATATTTTTTAAGTCAACGGGAGGGGTAACTACACAAGGTGTTTTACGAGACACCTGTGTCGTTTCTTTCAACTTCCTCTTACTACCGAGTGGTTCGATCTCAATCGACCTGTCAATAGATCCCGAATTTTTCATCACTCTGCTTATCAGCAATGGGACATTGCTATTATTGGCTCGGATGTTATGGGCAATAAATACTGCAACATCATTATCATCCACAATTTCGGCAGGACGACATGCAAGTGTACTTGGATATAAAACCTTTATTGTGATTTCATACTCTTTGAGACTATCATTTATAATCTTATAAATTTCCTGAACAAGATAGTCAAAATCCGATTTTATAGATAAAATGATAATTTCAGTTCTTCCACCCCTGTACTCGTACTTTTCTTTCAAATATAACAATTCTCTATCGTAACAACAAAGTATCGATAATGTTGAATCCATATTTCAAATCCATGTTAGCATAGAATCACAATATCAAAACTCAGCAATATAAAATTTGATATCAAAGATTAATCATATGTAACCAATACAAAATAGACTCATCACGACTAACAATTATTATTTATTTTTTACTTTTAAACTTTTAGATCATGTGATGCTAATATTCACCTAACAATTTTATTGATTTCATCACTTTTTCATCCTAAAATGTGATGTTACTATTTTAAACATAGAATCACAATATCAAAACTCAACAATACCAAATTTGATACCAAAAATTAATCATACGTATCCAATACATACTAGACTCATCACGACCAATACATACTAGACTCATCATGACCAATATAATATAAATTCAGCTAATTTTGTCGATTTCATCCCTTTTTCGTCCTAACCATAATGATGAATAGCCAATTTTATCAATTTCGTTCATTTTTCATCCATTTTTCGTCCTAAAATGTGTTGTTAATATTCAACCACTTTTTGTTGATTTCGTTCATTTTTCTCGATTGGTTGTTGTTGTTAATGAAATCATAAAGTAATCAAATGGTATAATGAAGAAGTTAATCAAACATATATGAAAGAAATCACAAAGCATGGAGGTTTAAAGGGGATATCTCACAGCCCTGTTGAAATGAGATAGTCGTCATCGAAAGGTTATCCTCCAAAGGGGTGAAGTGAAGAGTCGTTGAAAAGGGTGAAGTATAGGAGTCGTTGAAAGGGGATAAAGTGTAGGAGCCGTCGAAAGGGATGAAGTAAAGGAAGACTCACGGGCTTTGATGATCACCGTTGAAATGGGTGGCCGGTTGTCCCACAGTTGCCGTTGAATGGTTGTCGTCGAAAGAGGTGGAGGAAGCTGCCGTCCAAATGAGGGAAGTGAAGGGAGACTCAATGGAAGGTAGGGTTTTAGTAAAAGAGTAGTTCGAAAGAGGAGGAGGAAGCTGTCGTCCAAATGAGGGAAGTGAAGGGAGACTCAATGGAAGGTAGGGTTTTAGTAAAAGGGTAGTTTGGTCCCAAAGAGTTTCAATGGTCATTTTAGTAAAGTCAAAAGCAACCTGGCCTATTCTCAACAACATCAAAAAAAGCAACCATTTCAGTGACTTAACCGAAGCAACATCAAAAAAAGAGGTTTTTACCGAAATGGCCACCAACTCTCAACTATTGTTTGAGGCCTGACGGCCGGAACAATTCAGGCCAATCAGTCTCTGTACGATCCTGTACAAGATTATATCCAAACTTCTTGTGAACCGTCTTAAGTCAGTCATTGGTAAGCTTGTGTCCCCGAAGCAATGCGCCTTTATCCAGGGCCGGAATATTTCCGATAATATTTTGTTGGCCCAAGAAGCCCTCCATTCTATGGAGGTTGACACATACGATAAAGATTTGCTAGCCCTTAAACTCGATATGGCAAATGCTTATAACCGGATGGCTTGGGACTTCCTCTATCAGGTTCTGTCAAACATTGGGTTTCATCAGATTTGGATCCAGTGGATCAAAGGTTGTATCGAAAATCCATCATTCTCCATCCTTCTTAATGGCTCCCCTACGTCTTGGTTCAGCTCTACCCGTGGCCTTCGCCAGGGGGACCCTTTGGCCCCATATCTTTTCATTTTGGGTGCAGATGTTCTGGTTCGTAATATCAAAGTCAATATCCAACGTGGTACGTGGCGAGGTGTTCACTCCTCCTCTAACGCTAGCTCCATTGGAGTTCTTTCCTATGCTGATGATAGCTTAATTTTTACCGAGGCTTCCCCCCCCCCAAATGTTTCTTCTCTTCAGATGCTCATCCGTCAATATTGTCGTTTCTCGGGACAAAAAGTTAACTTCCAAAAATCAACTGTGCTGTTTGGGGCATGGGTTGCAGTTAATCTTCGCCCCATTCTTCTAGCATTTCTAGGGATGTCGGCTATTTCTGGCCCCATTACCTATCTGGGAACACGTATATCAGGTCGACGGATCCAAGCCTCTAACCTGTCTCCGATGGTTAGTCGTATTACTAGACGTATCGATAGCTGGAAAGCTCATCTGCTGTCCTTTCCAGCCAGGGTCACTTTGCTTCAATCAGTTCTTCAATCCATTCCGGTGTTCCAGTTGGGTGTTGTTTGGATTCCCCATCGCATTCTAGACCAACTGGAACGGGAGTTTCGGCGCTTCCTTTAGGCCAAGAGTGACACCAAAAATGGGTTACACCTTGTCAAATGGGCCGATGTGTGCCGCCCAAAGTTACAGGGGGGTTTGGGCTTTAGACAAATTCGTTTGTTCCGACAAGCTTTAATGGGGAAGAAAGTTTTTCAGGTTCTATCGAACTATAACAACCCCTGGGTGTCTTTTGTGCAAGACAAATATAAGGTGTCTGAGGATCCTTGGCAATGGCCATGACCCACTAAATGCTCATGGGCCTGGCGTGCTATCTCTGAGGGTCTGGATGTTGTTCGGTATCATATGCGACAGCCGGTCTAGGAGGGAGCATCCTTCGACCTATGGATGATCCCTTGGTGCTTCTCAATTCCTCTTTTTCGGATGGTGTTTCCCTACAACTGTGGCCTAGCGTCTCAATATTGGTCGATATCTGACCTCTTTGGCCCTCAAGGTTGGCATATTGAAAATCTTCAGGCAATCTTTCTATCGGAATGGGTGCCTCTGATCCGTAGCATACCGATCCTCCGAAATCAACCCCGATCCTCCATTACTTGGGGGCCTCAGCACACGATGGGTTTTAATGTGGCCACGGCCTATCACCTATCTCTTTTAAGAGAACCTGCACCAAATGAACTAATACCTGGGATTTGGCGTTCACTTTGGAAGCCACCTATGGGGCCCCGTGTTCGGATACTTTTATGGAAGCTTTTTCATCTGTGCCTTCCTGTTCGTTCGTACCTCCGTCGTATCGGGATGACAGTCTCCCCGTTTTGCCCTCGTTGTTTGATTAATGAGGAGACTTTGAACCATGCGTTTTTTCTATGCTCTCCCGTTAGTCAACTATGGAGTTATGTTGGAAGCAAAATTCGTATGACATCTATCTCCACCTCTGTCACTGAGTTTGGCCGTCTGTTTAGCCAGACTCAAGATCAGGGTGCTGGGTATAACAAGATTGCCAAAGCCTTCCTTGGATATTCTTTTTGGCATATATGGAAAGCCAGTAACAAAGCTTTATTTGAACTGACAAATCCAGCAATCCATATTACTTTTGATTCAATAATAGCAGATTTTGATTCTTTTTGCTCTGCTAACTCTATTTCTGTAGATTTGTATAATCAAAACATCCCTCATCAGATGGAGGCGATCCCGGTTCAATGGGTTCCATCAACTTTACAGGAGTTTAAACTAAATTTTGATGGATCAGTGGAGCGAATGAGTCAAGCGGCGGGCGCGGGTTTTGCTATCCGTGATTACAAGGGGACCCTTCTCATCGCGGGTGCTGTCTCTCTAACCACGGACTCTGTGCAGGTGGCGAAGACAAGAGGACTATGGGAAGGACTTGTTGCAGCCACTACGTCGTTCCCCGGGCATGCAATGTGGATCGAAGGGGACTCTCAAAGTGTACTATCTCAAGTGTCTTCAGATACTGTGTCGTCCATCATCATTGCCGACTGCAAACTTCTGCTCCAGTCTACAGCCAGAGTCTGGATATCTCACATCTACCGTGAAGGAAATTCTGTAGCTGATTGGTTCGTAGGATATGCACGGAGAATTGGAGCTACCAAAGCCTGGACGTCCGAATTCCCTCCAGAAGTTATGAGGCTTGCCCAGAAGAATTGTAGCACATGTCGTTGGGTTGGTTAAACAATGATGTAATATTTTGACTTTTTCTAGTAAGTTGCTTACCAAAAAAAAAAAATTGCCTTCTTGGAAAGGAAAAATAGGTTCACGAAAATATCTAGTGCAGCCTACTTCTCTCCGGTTCTGGGCAAAAGATCCGTGCCACGTGGCACGAACGGCCTGCAAAGTCCGACTCCACAAGTGAGAACAGAAAGAGGGAGAGGCAAAATGGCGAGGCGAACGCATCTGACCGAGGTGCGATGCATCGCCTGCAACGAGTTGGAGGAGCTCGGCGCCGGCGAGGAGGGATGGCTTGCCGACCCCGCCGTCCTCGTCGCCCTCCACCACGACGCCCTCGCACTCGCCCACGCCACCCGCTCCCTCGTCCTCGTCCTCGGCTGGGACCCCGACCGACGCGCCGACTCCTCCCTCCACCCTCCCGTCAAGATCCGACCCTCTCTCTCCCCCGAAGACGGCAAGATCACTGCCATCGAATGGCTGGCGTTCGGGGATCTCGTCGCCCTAGCCATCGGGACCTCCGCCGGGTATCTCCTCGTCTACTCCATGGGGGCCGATCTGATTCACAAACAGGTTCATCTCGCTGCTGAACTACAAATTATTTGATCTGATGTTGCTTTTAGGTGCAACGAGTGCGGATCTTGATCGCAATACTTGGTAATTGTAGATCGTGCATGCCGGACGTGTGCTGAGGCTGAGATTTCGTGAAGGTAAGGGCTGTACTCCGCATGATACAGATTCGGAGGAGCTTTGCATAGTAATGCCCGGTGCAATTGCACGATTTGAAGGCTCCGATCTCCAGGTTCGATCCTTTTCTAATTATCTTTATTTTCCACATGAAAGAAAGAAAAAAAATACCCCTTTTCAATCCAAATTGTGTTATTACCGAAACTGAAATTATCTTTATTCACCTTTGTGGTGTAGAGTTCGCTCCAACGATGGTTTGAAGGGGCAGAGTCGCGGGTCTGGGGTAATAAGTTTCAGAAGAAGGAGGCCGAGGATGAAGATTCCTATGTGAGGATACCCTTTCAGCTATGGAATGTTAGCAAGTACGGGCCGTGTGCTGATGCGGCGATTGCGGGGTTAATGCCTCCTCCTCTGTTGGAGCTTCAGGTGAAGTACCCTCTCCCGAGTTTAGTATAGTGTTCTTTACTTTATCGAATGCTCTTTTGGATTCCGGAGTGCATGATGATTCAGGAGGTCGAGTCCTTTGATAGCCTATTGCGAAATTTTATGTTTGTCACTCAGTGGCATTGTTGTTGTTTTGTGAAATGACTGTAATGAAAGTTTTCTGAGGCTATTCTGGTATTGAATTCAGCTGCTTTTATTGCTGGGCAGTCAAGCCACCGTTACTATTGTGCGGTTTCTATCGGGAAGGATGCAGTGATCTCAGCTTATAGGTGACTCGATTTCTTCGAATTGTTTCAGTATTACTTTAGGCAATTGTCTTTAGAACAAGGATAAATTTCCATCTTTCCCTTTTTAGGAGAGCGATTACTCTGGATGCCTGAACTTTGAATTTTTCATTTCTCGTATTGTTTGTATTTAATACCCAGACTATCAGAGGACAGGAGCAGGTCCTTAGTTGGAGCTCTTCTGTCAAAGGTCGTGCCCGCAGCGTTTTCGACCATTACATCATTTTCCAGAATTATATGGCGGAGTGAACAAACCTCAACAAGAAAATCTCGCGCACCTTCCCAACCATTTGCTAAAGGTCAGAATCTAATCGATGCTCCATTATTGTCTAGTTATTTCTGTGTGCACACCGACAGTGGCATCCATGTTTGTGTTCAATAACCGGTGAAGTTAAATTTTGGGTAATGATTCGCGATCAAAGTATGCTACTTTGTAATAATTAACCTAATAAAAAAAAAATCTTATTTTCACTATATATATATATATATATATATATATATATATATATATATATATATATATATATAGAGAGAGAGAGAGAGAGAGAGAGAGAGAGAGAGAGAGAGATGCTTAGGTGTGGTCTGCGGTCTGCAGTCCGCAGTCGTCCGATGCACCACTCCGTGCATCCGATGCATGCAGCGGGTGCATCGAACGGCTGCGGCCTGCACGGACCGCAGACCGTACCTAGGCATTCAAGGTTATATATATATATATATATATATATATATATATATAAAGAGAGAGAGAGAGAGAGGGTCAGGATCTTGTGCCTTAAATTTTTGCCTTCAAGGTTATTTGATGCACTAGAGGATTTAGAATTTGTTGATTTTTTGTGGATGTAATCATCGCACCTTAGACAGAGCATCCACAAAAAATCAGCACATTCTAAAGCTTTTAGGGGCATCAAATATTACAAGCTTTGTCCATCGTCCATTTTTATCCGTTAACTTTTATTATATATTTGATGCCCCAAGAAGTTTTATAATGTGCTGATTTTTTGTTGATGTTCTATCTAAGGTGGAATAATTACATCCACAAAAAATAAGCACAAAAAATCGAAGACAAAAAATGAAGGCAAAAATTTAAGGCACAGGATCCTGACCTATATATATATATATATATATATATATATATATATATATATATATATATATATATATATATATATATATATATATATATATATATATATATATAGGGCTGGGATCCGTTGACAACCCGTTTCCTTGACAACCCATCATCTGATGGGGCTTGAGGTTTTAGAATTTGCTGATTTTTTGTGAGGATACTATCTATAGCATTGAGATCGTTCTTATAAAAAATCAGATTGTGATAGTGTTTGTGTGTTTGTTCAGATACATCAAGGAAAATATGAACACTACAACTGGAAGAAATTATCATTAGGAGCTTAACCAAGGCTGATGGTTGTGGAGGATTAAGTAGGACCTTTGTGTTCTATTCCGTTTGTTCTATGAATAGAAGATGAAGAAGACGAAGTCTTGTGAGAGAGAGGAAGGGCTCCTTAAAACAGGATTAAAACAGGAGATGAAATTTACTTTAAGGAAAGGACTGATTATAATGAGAGTTGATCTAATTGTTTGGATCTGATTTGTGCCATTGCAAAGAATGGCTGGCTATTTATGGGATTAATTAGAGCGAGGACTGAAATTTGAACAGATGGGAGTTTTAGAAGGAAAGAAAAGGTGCGGAAATCTTTAATGCATATTTTGTATTGATTGAATTGAGTGATCGTATAGATAAGAAAGAAGAGATTAAAATTGGAATAAGATTTAAAACTTTAAAGGAAAATATTTGAAATTTGAAGAGAAGAATTTGTGGGCTTAGGGGTCAGTTAGAATGAATGTCTGCACCCCGAGGTTGCAAACTCTAAGCCATGGCGCGGGAAGAAAAATGCAACCGAGAAACAGAAAAGAAGAATTTTAGAAGTAACAAAATGAAAAAACTGACTATAAAAGGGGTTGTGCGGAGAGTCAAAGACGAGAAATAAACATGAGGAAACAACTGATTCTTCAGAACTACAAAAAACATAACAGTTGATGTTTTCCGAAGATGGATTGACAAAGTCTGAGATCGAGTTTGTGACATAAGTTTTAACTGTTCACTGACACCATGGGAGTTAACATAACTTATGGAGAATTTCAGTTAAGAATAAAAAATTGAAAAAGAGACGCAGGAATGCCAGGAACAATACAAGAAGTGGTAGTGTCTACTGTCTCATACCATCTGTTCATGGCTACTTTGACATTGACAACATCCATGTAATTTGCAACATGATACAAAATTACAGAAATACTATCTATTCATGGCTTCCTATGTATACTGCACTTCAATGTTTGTTTGCTTTTCAATTAAGTCACTTCTAAAGTATAGCTGACCGTAATGATCTTTTACATATCTGGTAGCTCAAAACCTATGTTCAAGTGTTAAAATGGAAATTGTCACTTATAAATGTATAACTTCAAATCCATTTATCCTTTCTAATTTCCTATCCATGAGATATACATGATTGCTTCTTGGCTTACTTATGATAATTGTGGCAGCATCACCTTTAACATGTTTGAAAGATCCCCCAAGGAAGGGAGAAAAACTCACTTTGTCTCCGAGTGGTACATTGGCTGCTATAACAGATTCCCTTGGCCGTATTCTTTTACTTGACACTCAGGCACTTGTTGTTGTGCGACTATGGAAGGTCCGCCCTTGGCATTGATTGAATTGAATGCATTTGAAGTCTTCTCGAATCTCGATGCCTTTATTTTTGCAAATGTTACACCAGATGTTTCTCTTTGTAGGGGTATCGTGATGCGTGCTGTCTTTTTGTGGAGATGCTAGTAAAAACAGATAAACCTTCATCAAGTTCCACTTCCTATGAACAGACAAAAAATGACTATTGCTTGTGTCTAGCTATTCATGCACCTCGTAAAGGGATAATTGAGGTATTAACAAGATCCATACTGTTTAATATTTTCCATTTCTTGAAGCATTGATTATATGTTGCTGTAAATGATTCCCGTTTTAGAGACGATGAATGAAAATTACATGAAATCTAGAACTTTTATTGCATCTTTATATTTTCCCCCTAATTTTTTGGTTTTTTTTTGTAGGTTTTAGGTTTTTTCTGCGCAATCCTACACTTGAGAATAGGAAAGTACAACAAATATGGTTGGAATAAGTCACCCGGGATCAGACCTCCTTTTTTCTAGAAGCTATCCAGGGAGGAGGACTCATTCTCCGGTGGGAGGGGCATCGTGGGACTCCCCTTCCCTGTTGGTGATCCCACGAGTGAGAGCGCCCGAAGTTGATTCCATTGGGATATGAGTCTTCCTTCTTGGATTTGCTCTATAATTTTGGCTGGCTTTATCCTCTTGTTTTCTGCAATTTTGCAGAAAAGTCCAATTTGACAATTTGCAAAAAAGCACCCACCCCGTCATTTGGTTATTTCTTTGGATTTTATTGGTTACTAGTCAAGTCAGGACACAAAGGTCATTTGATGAATATTTAAAGTGTCCTTTTAGGATTAGGAGTCCTAATTCTGGTTGTATTAGAGTTTTAATCTTAGGGTTTGTTACCTTCTTAAAGCCCCTGTCTTGTTAGTTTTATGATGTACTAGAATTAGAACCTGATGTAGTCTGATCTGCATCATTGCATCGACCTTCGCATCTATCTATGCGTTTTAGTGATGGAACGATGTATTATTGCTGTATTTTCTGTTTTCAGACTACTGTATCACTGTTTTAGGCCTTTATTTGCATTATTATCAGTGTAGATTGTTGCCTAAGTCATGTGCGATGTCCATGATCTCATTCGAGAGCTTTTCGATTGAAGCCGAGTTCTTCCGGGCAAGTTTGCTGCACTTTATTAATAAAATCTGTGCTATGTGTGTTTGCGGGGTGGCGACGGTTGAGATTAATCTTGAAATCGACGGCAATTATTGGGCTTCGACTAAGGTTATTTTGGCTTATATGGGAGCCCAATAGGGCTTCACATTAGAAGGTGCGCTCTCTCTTTTCCTTCTTTTATTTTCTTATTTACCCTACTTCATCCCCATCTTTCATTCCTTGATCCCTTCAATCCGGATCGTCGATTTGCAAACCCTAGTTGCTAGTTGCATAAAAGAGGAAAAACAAAGAGAGAATTCAAATCTGATATTTTTTGAAGAAAGATTCTTCCGGTAGAGACTCTAGCCTCCGATCTTCATCAAAGCCTCGACTTCGCCTCGAGAAGGTCTCATCGTTTTCCGAAGTATCCGGCGTCTTTCGACGTCCAGTCTTGCACCGTGAGCGGGATCATCAGCCATCCTCGCATCGACCCATGACGGAACCGTTTAGGAATTATCCATACTTCTTTAACCTTTGTTCTTCGATTCCATATCCTTTTTGTTTGTTTCCCATTGCCTCCGCGTCTCATTGTTGCTACCCACGCATCCGCATCATCTCTAGTTGAAGCCGTAACATAAGCTATACACGCCATTAGTTTTTAATCTTTGGTACCTTTGCAAGCTTGTTTTAGCGTCTGTATCATTGAAAATCTGCTGCATATCCTCTCTTTAAAATTGAAATCTATTGTTCCAATTATTATTATTATATGCTGAAATTCTGTTTTTGGGGTAGAATTATATCTTAACTTGTTTGCTCTTGATCTATGCTTGATATTGAATGCATTTGCCTCGTAGAACTACGTGAAATAAGTCAAATACCTATATGTTTGCTGTCTTTTTGAATAATTCTGCGTTCTATTGATAAATAAATCCTAGTTTGTTGATCAAAAGAGGAGTCTTAGAGGTTGAGGATTGTAGTGCCCCTCATTGGATCCTACGTCAAAACCTTTTCTTCTCTTTTATCTATTTGCTGGATTTCAAGAAACCCTTGGTGGATTCCAAGTTTCTGTCTCGACGAAGACGTTGCGTATCCTCATTCATGTTTTCGCCTATGCCAAGTGGTCTTCGAGCTTCGAGCCTGCGCTACCCGTTGTGACAAATGGTATCAGAGCTTTGTGCGCTCACCCTCGTTCATGTTTCCACCTACGCCAAGTGATCTCAGAGCTTCGAGCCTCCATTGCCTGCTGAGTTAAATGGTATTAGAGCTTCGTGCATGCACTCCTACTGTGTCAAAGAGCCACTTCCTCTTTGACGAACTTTTTGCCAGAAGTTTTGGTATGCCCATTCATTATCTTCCGTAGGTATCCTGAATTTGCAGATTGCATTCACTAGATTTCGAGTGAGATGACATGTCTCTTACTTTTATCTTCTTCCTTCGCTTACCTTTTTTTCCCTTTTATCTTTTTTTGTAGATCTCGAATAAATTGAATCTTTATTTTAAGAACCGAAGCTTCCCATTTTTTTGCATTTAACCTATATTTTGGCTTGACCTGTTTCATATTGCTTCCCATAATTTATGCAATACACACCCCTTATTTGATTTTTTTCACATTACTTATCGTGTGTGAATCCGGGTTATGTACATTGGACGTGTGACTCCTAGGTGCTCATCAAACATTTTCCACAATAATAATAATGATGGGTAACAATTCATATCCCATCCTATCAGGTTCAACTTATCAATCGTTTTTTTCTATTTGTTCCTATCAACTTACATACGTGTGCGGGCACACGTTATACAAGAAAATCCTACCGAACTTTAATTAGCCAAAAGAGATTGTTTCAGGACCTAACAATTTGACAAGGAATCAACATCACATTCTTGTGTTTGTTTTGTTACTTAAATCTTGACCCCCCCCCTTTCCCCCCAGCACCCACCCACCCACCACACACACATACAAAAAAAAAAAAACCCAACATCATCAAAGTCTATATGCCATTACAATGGGGTCGGTCACTCTGCAGGGTCTTCTCTTCCAATGTTTGACAAGAAATCCTTGTATTAATTGCACATGGTCGATCTGTCCAGCTGCTGTATTGCATTCCAATTTCACTGTGCTTGTGCGAATTATATGCTACGTTGTACTCCCTTGAGGAAGCATTGGGGTTGTTTGGCATCTTCCCAGAACCCTCCGATTCTATTCCTAGTTCTAGATTTTAAAAGTAACTGCAGGTATTTGTTCCGGTGGAATGAAGGAGTTGGGAACGAGAATTTATCATTCCATGCGTTTCTAAGGTAACAGGAACGCTGAACCATTAAATTACATTAGAAATAGTAATTGATGGGAATATCCTCTTTTTGATGTGGATTAAGCGGAACAGTTGTTCGTCATGCCAAACACCCCCCTAGGTGCCAGTCCCTAAGATTTTGTGGAGAGAGTTTGCATTAGTTATATGAATTGCTCAGATATATTTCATGACATGAATGCTTATGAAAAGAAACTGATGCCGTCCTTATTAGTAGATTATATACATGATAGTTTCATGTAAATTGGTGTCCAGATACTGGAACAACATTGTTTACATCACATTTACTTGAAGGTTATATAGGGAAGACATTGGTGATTAATTTCAATGTGAATGGAATGCTACACAAATCTAGAGTGGGGCTTGTCCAACAGTATAAAGTGTTCTATAGAAGCTTAATTTCCCTTTGGCACTCCTAGTGCTGACATGCGCCTATTCACCTGATGTTTGTGAATGATTAGTGTAGATGATTTATTTTATTTTATTTTTGAGTTCGGCGGGTGTCCCTAAACCTTTCGAGAAATGGGCCCACTTCGGGCTCGGACTAATCCCCTCGGGAATGCGCATCTACCCACTTGGAAGATTCCCTATGCACTCCTGGAAGAAAAACTTTTGATCTCACTTTCAAGTGATCTGTTTAAGTTTACTTGATCAGCTCTGTACATTTGCAGGTTTGGAAGATGCGAACCGGGACGCGTCTTCTTACCATCCAGTGCCCCAAGGGAAGCAAAATTCTGCAGCCATCCTCTAGGTTTGCGTCGCCAAGCTCATCATCGTATGCCCCTCTGGAGGTTTTCCTGTTGAATGGAGACTCCGGGCAGTTATCGGTGCTAACCAAATCCGTTGGTTGAATAGTTGCCTAGGGTTGTATAGGCTCTGATACCATTGTCCGATCTAATTCCGTTGTTCGTGATTTGACATCGTCGCTTCGTAGAAGTGCCTGCAAGCGAAACAAAATGTTATAATTTTTTTGTGTATCCAATATGGCTACTCTCAGTCCCTTGAAATGAAATGCTGGAGTGGTTCGAGTCCGACGTGGATTGTGTCCAGTCATTGACATTAATTTGTGTCTAATTTGATGTCTGATTTGCTAACTATATTGAAAGAAAATTCTTCAGAAGGAAGATTGGTAATGTAAAGATAAAAATCTAAGAGTTATGATGGATGGATCATGGAGGTCTACAGGTAGTTTGCTGAATTTCCTCAAGGCCTTGCTTGTATTTCTCAACAGTAAAGTAAAACATATTTGAGTAAATGTACCAGACAGATGGTAATGCTGAAAAGTAGGGTTATTCTGCAAATGTGTTGCACCAGGAGGTCCAGGAGTAGAACTATTTAAAGTTGATGAGATTTTTAAAATTTTACTTAAATGTACTTTACTCCTGAGGGATACAAACAGTGCCTGAAAGCTGTACAGAGCTGCTGATAAGCTCAGCACAGGTGGGGGAAGGCTGAGACGTGGCTGCATTGGCTATCTATGGGCAAATTATAAAATCCTCCCCTGAACTATTCATCTAATTTCACATTGGTCCCTAAAGGATATCCCCTGAACTATGCTCCGTTTGCATGCTCATCCCCTCTGTCAACGTTTAGCTGTTAAACTTAATATTTATTCTAAAAATACCCTTCTTAATATGGCTAAACATGTTTTCTAAATATTACTTATGCTGACTGGCATGAGGAGAGTTTGGTATAAGAATTAAGTTTGATGGTTAAAATTTGACGGAAGGGATGAGCATGTATACAGATGCATAGTTTAGGGGATTTCCGCCTGCTCGGTTACTGAAGTTATGCGTGGCTAGGGCTGGCAATTTCGGACCCAACACGGCAGACCCGACACGAAGTTAGCGCGTCTGGGTCAGGGCTAAACGGGTTTGGGTCGTAAATGGGTTGACAAGATAGACCCGTTAAATAAACGGGTCGGGTCCGGGTTTAGGGTCTGGACACGGTAGATCCGGGAAGAACCGTTTAAAATTCAACGGGTCGGGTCAGGTCTGGTCTACCCGCAATTGGATGCTGTAATATATAATATCAGCGAGTCTATCGGGTTAGGTCGGGTTGAGTCGGATCGGGTCAACTGAATAAACCCATGTAGTAAACGGGTCTTATCGGGTCTATCCGTTTATAAACGGGTCGTGTACGCGTTTAGGATCTTGACACGATTAGTTAAACGGGTCGGGACTGGGTTTAGAGGTTTTGAACACGACTTGAAACTAGATATAACACAACCCGACCCGACACGACCCATTGCCACCCCTATGCGTGGCCCACTACTATCGTGCTCTGCTGATCTGAACACAAAAGAAATGAAAAACGATCGGGCAACGCTCCCACCAGTAAGGGCACAGATTCTATTAGGTCAAGACCTCAGTTTAAGAGAAAGGTCAGAGTTAAAATTGAATCACAACCGTTCTTTTGCATGTCAGTTGAGTCTGAGAGCGATTCACTGGTCGGGGCTAGGTGCGACGGACGGTTGTGAATCTTGTGATTCAGTTTTGGCCCTAATCTCTCTCTTACACCCAGGTTTTTGAGCGTATGAGCGCTGCGCTTTAAACTAAAAGCAACGGGATGTAGGAATGGCAATGAAACGGGTTTGAGAATTGATTTTGATGATTTTCGAGTAGGCCTGTCCCGAACCCGACCCATTGCCATCCCTAGCGGCATGCCGTAAAAGCTAAGCCAAACATGGTCTTAGCGTGTGCGCGACTCATACACCTGGAGATCAATCTGAGCTCAGTTAATATATATAGCCTCCAATAATCGGCCGATAAACCCTCAATCCGTCAGCGGAGAGCGCCGATCTGAGAAGGAAGCTGCATCGCGACTCCACTCCGTCGATCCGAGGAGGAGGATGCTCTTATGTACAGGGAGAGGGCAAGGGGGCAAATCCGACTCTCGGAAGATGTCGACCACGATCTCTTGGCTTCCCCGGAGCCGCCAGAGGCGGCCGAGGAGGCCAAGAGGGGCAGCTTTAAAACCCTAACGCACAGGGGGTAGGGCTAGCTAGTTGATTCTTACCTGGTGAAAAGGGGACCTATCAACCACCTCCTATTGTTTTTATATCGATCTTAAAGAGAGTTGCTATTCAACCCGAAGCGTTTATCCCGACTGGTCAACCAGAGTATCCAATCACATCATTCCTTTGCTTGTCGGCCGGGGTTGAGTGGGATTCACATCACACTGCAACAAAATGGATTTTTTGCGGCCGAGTAATCGGCGGCCAACTCTACCTTGTCAAAAAATATATCAAATCCGGCGGCCATCCAACATTACAAAAAAAAACCAAACACATCCGGCGGCCAACATCCATCCGGCCGAAAAAGTTGAGTAGATCCAGCGGCCAACCAACGTGGCCGGAAAAGACCATGCAAATCCAGCGGCCAACAGCCACCCGGCTGAAAAAGATGAGTAGATCCGACGGTCAACCGACGTGGCCGGAAATAACCATGCAAATCCGGTGGCCAACATCCACCTGGCCGAAAAAGATGAGTAGATATGGTGGCCAACCGACGCGACCGAAACGGCGGCCAACATTGGGGAAGATGTGTGGGGGGGGGGGGGGGGGGGGGGGGTCGGAGAGGGAGAGTCATCTCCGTCGCTGCCGGTGGTGGGGAGGTGTCGGAGAGGGAGGAGGGGCTGAACGCCCTCCTCCTTCATCGCCATCGTGCCTGTTCAAAACTGAACAAAAGAGTACTGGTCATCTATTAAAAAAAAAGTTGTTATAGATAGGTTAAATAAATATAATTCCCACTACTTATTAGATTTCATCGAAAGGAGAGTTGGTAATGTTGTCAGTGTTACGCGGTAGGGGTGTTCATCGGTTCGGGTTGACCCGCCAAACCGAGCCGAACCGGTCTATTTGGTTCGGTTTGGATCGGGTATTTTTGACCGTTCGGTTTGGTTCGGTTCCCAAAAAAAAAAAACCGCTATGGCCGGTTCGGTTCTGGGTTGTAAGTTTTTTAACCTAAACCAACCCAACCCGAACCATTGGTACTATAACCTCAGTAGTTACTACTATATAGTGTATAGTCTCACTAATATTGTACATTACATGATGGTGACCACAATTACCACCATTCGATGCATTCAAAACTTTCAAGAGTTCAATGGTGTGATGAAACTGAAAGTGAAGAGTGTTACCCACATAATTACTAGCACCCCCAAATCCCAACTTATGAAATATCTCAAAAGTGAAAAATTAAGGGTAATTCTATAGGTGGAAATAGCAGCATCCAAAGTTAAAGGCTTAAAAATGAAATCTGAACCAACTCAGCTGCTCAACCATTCATGCCTCACGGTGTGATGACAAACGATTTGAAAGACCCGCAGAACCGAACCGAACTTTTCCGGTTTGATTTGGTTCGGTTTTTACCAAGGAATGGTTTGGTTTGGTTCCATTTTCTAGAGAACCGATCAACTTCGGTTCGGTTCCAAATTTATCAAAAAACCGAACCAACCCGAACCATGAACACCCCTATTACGCGGGCCTACCCTTGGATCGAAGCTCGATAATGGGAGCTGGCAGGGATTTGTTGTGCTTTAAGGTTTTTTTTTTTATACAACAGCGCCCGATCCATCCGCAAAAAAAGCCGCAAATGAGGCAAACCTGGCCGCCGTTATACCCCAACTATATGCGGGGGCCCGGCCGTTTATATCTTTTTTTCGACAGACCCGTTTACGGCTACCATAAGCGGCGGCCAAACGGTCGATTATGACTTTTAACGACCAATATTAGCCGTCGCAAAAGCACATATCTGTTGTAGTGTCATTTTGACTCTTCCCTCCCTTCCCCTTTTTTGTTTGGAACCTGTGCATACTCACTGTTGGAGTTTAGTCCCACGTCAGCTATCGGGCTGGGCAGTGTTGTCATACCCTCCGTCGACCTCCTCTTACGACCAGGGTTTTGGAGTCAGAGGGTATCTAACACTCACTCATGCAATGCCCACACACTGCGTGGGCAACAACTGCTCATTAGCCCCCGTTTTGACGTAAAAACTTTATTAATGCAAATGATTTGTACCTTAAGCTTAGAAGGGGCCTATGAACATATTGGCACTGTTGTGATGCAATGGACATAGACGTACGTACGTACAGCTATGTTGGTGGTGGCTGTCGTCAGAGTTGGATACAATGCACCAGTCGGAGTCTCACTCTCTCTCTCCTCATCGGTGGTGGTTGTGTCAATAGAGATGGGAGAAGAGAGAAAAAAAAAGAGAATAATTTTGAATTTATTAAAAAGACAGGGATCTTAGGCTAAAGAAAACTCTAGCAGGTTCTATTCAGGAGATGGATCAATTATCAGGGACCTCTCACACATTAACACAGAAATTTTCTATTGGGTGTGTAGTATTTTCTAGGATAAATTACATATAGACACCCTGTAGTTTGACCGATTATCACTTAAACCCCCTCATGTTTAATACCTTACAAATGCCCCCCTATATTTGGAAAAACCATACACATAGACCCCTCAAGGGGTGCAAGTGATGTGTTTTTCAAACTGTGGGGGGGCGTTTGTAGGGTTTTAAACATGAGGGGGTGTAAGTGATAATCGGTCAAACTACTGGTTCTATGTGTAATTTACCCTATTTTCTGGGGATGGGACTTTGGCGGGTTGAAGGGTCTGCCCATGCCCAACCCGACTTGCACAAATCTTAACCCGTTTTGCCCGTGGAAGCCCAACATGTGTTTGCTCTTTCTAGTTGCTCGAGTTGCCCAATTTGCAAAATAATGGACGGGTTGGGCTACCTAATTAGAAATGCTTGTGCACATAAATAGATGGGAAAAAAAACCTAACATATTTTTGAATTTGATAAAAAAAATCTTTGAATTGCATAACAAAAACATAAAGTCATCCATCCCATATCCTCACATATTTCAAACGAATTTTTAGCATTCAACATCAAACAGATAGCCTTTGATTTCCATAAAAAATACTACCAAAGCATTCAACCTTAGTGTGTCACTTTCTCAGGTTCCTCGGATTGTGAAGATCGGTACCCAAACCCATCCAAATTAAAATCGGATTGATCTTTTTTTATCCAAATCTGTCCAAATTTTTAACTAGTTTTGCCTATATTTATCCATTGTTCGGATTGGGCAGGTCGCGCTCGAGTCAGACCCACCCAAGTCCCACCCCTACTATTTTCTATCATTTGAATGTCATGCTAACTGCTAAGCAGTGTTTTGAAAACCGGACCGGATCGGGCGGCTCAACCGGTTTGGACCGGAACCGGAACATGTTTTGGTTCGGTCTTTGAATAAACCGGTTTGTATGTTAACCTAGGAATCAAACCTTCCCATTGAAGAATTTAGTAGATATCTATATAAAAAAACATATTTTTATACGGGTCAAACGGTTGAACCACCGGTTTGAACCGATTTGGACCGAACCGGATGCATTTGCGGTTCGCCTTCCGGTTCGGTTTTGAAAACACTGCTGCTAAGTCCGTCACCTAAAACCTCCCAAATGATTCTCTCTATCGTCGACCTTGTCTTCTGCCGAGACTCCACGAGTAATGCTATTTGAACAATCCACAGCGACAAAAACTTTGACAAACAAAACCCATGAGGTGGGTCCAAGGCACTCACACCAATCGGACCCCGCCACCAGTGCATGGGTCTAGTTTGTTAAATTTTTTGTAGCTATGGATTGTTCAGAAATCATTACTCAATTATAAAATGAGATATTTGCCTAAAATATAATAAACCATAAAAGAGAGGAGAACATGCTGACTACTTCTCGCATGCAACGGCATACGTCCGAAATATCCCGGAGGAAAGTAACTAGTTGGACGTTGGGAAAACGACAAAGGCATAAAGAGTACTTGGTGTTTTAGGTAGGATTTAAAACCACTTTCACACTGTCGATTTAAAATCACAATACAATCAAAAAATAAAATTAATATTTTTTATTAAAAAGTTGTCAACATCACTAATGCTTATTTTTTTAGTGAATAATTACTCTTTATGTGCGAGGTAGAATCGGTTTGGTTTCGTATTGTTAGATGTAATTTTTTCTTTGACACAAATAAAAAATTCTTATTGCGATCAGTTGTGCAAAAATATAAATTAACAAATATTATTCTTTTTATCAAATTTTATTTTTCTATGTGTGAGATAAAATCAAATTTGTTTTAGATAGTTAAATATATTTTTTTATCATAAAAAAAATCATATTGCGATCATATATATATATATATATAATGTATAATAAGCTACAATTAATAAATCTATAATTGATACAAATTACCATATCAAATAGTTACATTTTGCTACCAGACTGTTACTCTACCAATCGTTACTCATTGTTATCGGATTGTTACTCGTCTCGTACTTGTGGTACGCATTTTTCTCTCTTCTTTATGTTATTTTATACTCGTTGTCTCGTACTTGTGGGATTTGTCTAGCGATTGTTTGTGATCCTACTTCCGCATGACACAACACTACAAACTTGCCTAGGTTTTACTAGAATAGTAACGCTCATCCTAGTGATCCCTGTGTACCAATTCCAATGGGTTGTCCAGAGCCAGAGGAGTCACCAGGATATATAGACAAACCATTTGGGCTCAACATGTTCATATTGTTGATCTCCAAATCAGAGAGAGAGAGAGAGAGAGAGAGAGAGAGAGAGAGAGAGAGAGAGAGAGAGAGAGAGAGAGAGAGAGAGAGAGAGAGAGAGAGAGAGAGAGAGAGAGAGAGAGAGAGAGAGAGAGAGAGAGAGAGAGAGAGAGAGAGAGAGAGAGAGAGAGAGAGAGAGAGAGAGAGAGAGAGAGAGGTTAGCATTAGGAGTGGTAATTTTGGATCCGACATGAAATTAGCGAGTCTGGGTTTGAGTTAAATGGATTCGGATCGTAAAAGGGTCGACACAATTAACCCATTTAATAAATGGTTTGGGTTCGGGTTTAGGGTCTAGACACGATAGATCCAAGAAGACCCGTTTAAAATTCAACAGATCGGGTCAAGTCGGATCTACCCGTAATTCGATACTGTAGTATATAGGATAGTAGTACCAACGAATCTTATCGGGTCAGGTCGGGTCGATTCAGATCGGATCGGGTCGGGTCTAGACTCGTGTGGTAAACGGGTTTAGTTAAACGGATCGGATTCGAATCTAAGAATTTTGGATTAGACCCGAAATCAGACACGACACGAACTCGATCTGACATGACCCATTGCCACCCTTAGTTAGCATTTGGTTATGGGGTATGTTGTGCTATCCACTACTGGCACTAGGCCTGTCAATCTGGCCCTTTGGAGAGGGTACCCTGTACAACTCGGCCCTCCAAAGCCCTCTAAAGCCCTGCCCGCTAAGGGCCTGAGGGTCGAGCCATGCCCGGTTTTCATAAGCCGTCCAAGATAAGGGCCGAGCTAGAGAAACCTTTGGCCCAGCCCTGCTAGGCCTTGCCTCCATATACATAAATTATATAATATATATAATACTTATTAAGGGGGTTAAATCAACGGTTAAGTGGGACTAATCAGTAATTAATCTGTCACTTACTGTAACGCTATAGGAATTGGAGTTATCAAGTTTAGATATATTAGTATTTGAATTATTATATAACACTCATAAGACTTATAATACTTTTTAAATTGTATTATCAGTCTTAAGAACGAATAAATAAGTGGGGTTTTAAATGAATGCCAAAAACCTAAAGACACTAACATAAGAGTAGTTTAGAAAGAAAAAAAAGGATTAACCCTTCCTTAACGACCTAGCTGAATAAATATATATGTCGATAATCCCTATCTGATATCAACTTAGTCCTTGATTAGTCTTGGCCCAGCTCTGGCCCTTAAAGGGTTAAGCTAGGGCCCATTATTTTCTGGCTCTAAAGGACTAGGGCCGGATTAGGACCTACCTTCTAAAACAAACGATCGGATCCGATTTGACTCCAACCCTGCTCTAGTCCTTCCCTTTGACCGGCCTAACCGGCACCTCCCGATGTCAGTCTAGTCCTCAAAACATTGAGTATAAGGTGACGGGCGACAGCCCTTGGCAAGAGTCACCCCAAAGAACACACTATGTCTGACTTGGATTGCCTCACTCTAGTTTTAATGTCGGTTAGTTAAATTCTGTTCTAAATCAATGCTCGGGGTGACGGGTTAGTTAAATTTTGTTAAAATTTGGTTGACCACATCTCTTCAACTGAGGTGGACCATAAATGAACTATACTTGGCTCAAATAGTTGTTGGACCAACAGGTCCAATAGTTGATGTGGCAATCTATGATTGGATCATATCCACTTTATTACTGATAGTGTTTACCATTTCATAGCCTATCATGTGGGTCCACATTACCCCTTTAGACTCGAGTGGTTTTTTTTTTAAAATTATAATGTTTACTCCTTGTGAGTGGGATATGGTCTAATCATTGATAGCCACATCAGTTGTGGAGCCCGTTGCTCCAACGAGACCGTTGAAGTCGAGTATTACTCTACATAAATCATCCCAACTTTATGTACTAAACTACACGATATATAGCACATGCACTTTGATGCAAAACGGAGCGAAGAAGTTATGAGCACTACTATTATGTCAACTGATTTGCCAACTTTTGATCGCCAACTTGATGTGACACTTGATCATTGGCGTCCGTTTCTTGATAGTTGGGGATGAGTGCAATTCACCAATCAGGGTTGGGTGCAACAGATGGCTGTCATCGTGGCACGTCAAGCTGGCAACCAAAAGTTAGCAAACAGGGTTGGCAGCATATATAGCATTTTCTAGAAGCTATACATATATTTTAAAACCCATACATTTACACATATGATTTGATGGAGTACTTCCTTTTTTGCAGCTCCTAAATCCTAATTTTAATGACAATACAAATGATAAATATATTTTAAATAATTTAATTTAAAATTATAATATTTTTTAAATAATATTTTGTCCCACTTAAATTTACACCAAAAATGGGTGCCACATAGCTTAGTGGTAAAGTCTTTTGGTACCGTTCAAAAAAAAAACAAACAAACTCTTGGTGGTTGTACTAGAGTCCTTAAATCCATTTTCGAATCTCGCCTACACCAACTGGTAGGGGGGCTATCTTAACCCTCCTTCAGATGAGATTGTTGAGCGGTTCTCCAAAAAATCAAAAAAAAAAACTTGGACTAAGTGTTTAGAGCACTTCCACACAGCCCTATAAATCAATTTGTGGCTTGCTTGTCAGTTGTTGCCCAACGACTGATTCAAGGGAAATGGACTCAAATTGACTTGAGAAAAAAATTTAATAATTCTTTGATAAGAGAGAACAATGATGAACTTTGTTCTCTCTTATCAAAGTGGGAGCTTTTTCCTCTCATGAAATTACAAAAATATTGAGTGCGACAGGTACGTACACAAGCTGGCGTGGTGAACCAGTATTGTTTTGAAAATCGGATCAGATCGACAGATCGAACCGATTTGGAACATAACCGATTATTCAAAGTGTGAATCAATCAGTTGTACAATTAAACCATTTTTAAAAAAAAATTTATAATAATAATTAGAGAAGTTATGTGTCTCCTTAGCTTCAAACATGTGACCTGATGGATGAAAACTCTTAAAATAGCATCATGTGTCCATACAAACCAACTTTTTTTTATATATTATGATGAAAATCCCCTTGACGTAGGGGAGTGTGCTACTATATATGCGATCAGATATCTAAAGAGGAAAAAAAATGCTACGAATTTCTCAAGCAAAAATTGGGGAATCGGATCTCAATAGATGCAACGCTAAATAATAGTCACAAAAATATGCTAGAAAGACATAAACGTCAAAACATCATAATCACAAGATAAGTATTAGAACAAGCTCTCAAACTCTCATCTCACACGGCAGTCTTATCGGGTTAAAAGCAAACAAGGCCCTAACGTTGCATAAAGTAAAGCATGCCAAAGATTTTTTAGGTGAATTGAAAACTCTTGCGAGAAAAATTGCTCCCGGCAAGCCGGGTGGGATCAACGGTCTCCCCCTCGCTATATCACCCGCAGATTGGCAATCAAATTATAAGAGAACCTAGAAGTTACCCTCGACGCGCCTCTACCCCTGGATCCTTCCTTTGCTTAAGCTTGCCTTTTGGTTCCTCGTTCATGGTGCGTCAGAGTCCCTCCCCGCCTCGATAGCAAATGGAGCTCGGAGCAAGATCGCAAGTACTCAAAGGTTCGTCACTGCAACAACCTTCTGCCAAGATCACAAGTGACGGGAATGCAAATGAGAGAAAAGAGTGATGGGTTGGAAGATCTTAATTCTCTACAGAAAGCTAGGAAAATAAGCTCATCAATAAATCAAGGAGATGATCCAAGAAAAGCAAGTGCTTCTTCCTTGAGATTTCTCTCTCAATTGAACCAATAAAAATCAAAATCCTAAAGTGAAGGCTAAGGATTTAGAAATCTTGAGAGTGATCTGTCTTACTGATAATATAGACATTAACCTCCTTTTATAGTTCTTGAGAAAACCTAGTGATTAGGGATCATAAAAATCTGTTAAAACAAAATAAAGTCAAATAAAGTTATAAACCCGAACCCATCGTATGCACGACTTGGGAGCCGTTCGCACGACCTGGAAGAAAAACATTCCAAAGACCTTCTAGGTCGTGCACAAACTTATCCAAGTCGTGCTCATGATCAGGATGTTGCGCACACGACGGAGGTTGTCTGCACAATTTCTTGAAGAGCCTCTCAGATCCTATAAACTCGGGGGATTAAGATACAATCTGAAAAATCCAGAATATCGTGTCACACGACTCATACCTTATGTCGTGCGAATGACCACACGTTGAATTTTGCGCATGACCTAAAGGCTACACACGACTTCTACTAAAGCACAATATAGGATCTGTGAAAGTGCTCTAAATCGATCCGATCAAATCCGAGGATGAGTAGGTCATGCCCACATACTCATGCAAATGAAAGATGTAAGATTTTAATGCTAAAACCAATTTTCATGTGCATACAAAATGATTGAATTCGATAAAACTAGAAAGATCGAGGTATATGTGTAGCTCTAGTTTTCAAAAAAAGTATGTTAGTATCCAATCCAGTGGTCCGAAGTTATCCATCAAGAGATAGAATGAATATGCATGATTTGTGATCACATGAAAAATAGTGGTATTTGAAGTGAGTCTTTATCGTTTTGTCTTCAGATGTGGGCATGAGAATCTAAATGGATACTATAACTCTATCCCCCTGACTCAAAAAGGCAAATTATAACCACCGGATCGTAACAGTGCTTAGACTCTAAAACTCAATTACAAACTAAGCGACCACCTTGCTAAAGGTAACATATGGTATATGTATGTGCTATTTATTCAATGAACCGTCTAGTGTAATTGGTTGAACCGACGGTTTGAACCGATTTGGATCGAACTGGGGACCTTTTCGGTTCTATGTCCGATTTGATTTTAAAAATATTGAGTGTTAAAGAAACTAACACCATAGAAGAGCAGACAAGATTTAAATGGTTCAACTCGTAAGCCGAGGAGGAAGAGTTTCATTTATAAGAGACTATTAATCAATGCCCCTCAATATAAAGGAATACAACAACCTAAATTAGGTAACAACTAATCACCCATCAAATAAATACAGCAGGTGATAATATTGCCTATTAAAGATCTCCATATTGGCTCCTCAACTACATCAATCAAGATTGATTCATCCTTCTCCAACACTCCCCTCAAGCCCAACTTGGATAGAATAGCTCGAACTCTAGCTAGAAGAAGATCATTTGTGAAAATATCAATCACTTGTTGATTGCTCTAAACATAGGGTGTGGTGTACATATGACTCCAGCTTGAACTTTTTCTCGAACAAAATGACAATTGACTTCTATATGCGTTATTCTTTCATGAAAGACTGAATTCGAGGCAATATGAATTGCTGCTTGATTGTCACAAAACAAATAAGTTGGATGAGAGGAAGCAAACCCTAACTCTTTTAGAAGAGCACGAAGCCAAATTATTTCACTGGCTAAAGATGTCATGACACGATATTATACTTCGGCACTTGAGTGAGCAACGTTAAACAAATGTGTTAACGTTGTATCTAGTAGTAGATCATTGATCAATTGGGCAATCTGCACAATTTGCATTTTTATAACCAATGATGCGAGTATGATCATGTTTCTGCATCCATATGCTTTGTCTTGGAGATCCCTTAAAAATTAGAGAATTCGAGTAACATCAATCATTTGGTTAGTTCTAGGATGACATTAAGGCGATCGCCTAAGGTCCCATGTGAAAGAAGGCTTCCAATTCTCTAACCAACTTCAACAGCCTTAGGCCCCATAGGAAAAGAGGTCCTCCAACCCACTTAAATAGCCTAAGAATAATCTAATTTAGAGTTTTAGTTTTGGGCATTAACTTTTAGTGAATTGGCCCTGATAATCAATACATCACATGTTAGTGCGCCATCACAAGATAGACCAAGGATTGAAACTCGCCACAAGACTGAGAGAAATATCCCAATTTTTAATAACCTGGCTAACTACTTATGGGTTTGTTTCAATGCAATTTTCTGTGGAAGTTGTCAAAGCGTCTGAAACTCGAGCACTTCAAGCGTTTGTTTCGACGTAACTCCTCACGAAACTCGAAAGTGGGACTTATGGTCAACCCTGAGAGTCCCTTTTTGGTAGTTAGTTAAGAAAGAGGTCCGGCGTCGTATTTATTTAGTTTTTTTGGTCCGATCAATTTGGTATAACGCCCATATATTAAACGTTACAAATTGACTTTGCATGAAAGTGTTGGATCCATTTGCATCTAGCATGCGACTAACACAATAGCTCATGCATATCTAGGAAAGTAATTAAAAGATTCAGAGAAATTTACAAAATAAATATTTAGACGAATTTTACGGGATTAGTTCATTTATTCGCTGAGACGTGTTCAATGAATTCAAGCACATAAACAATGACCTTATACACATGCACCATCCATATAAGAAATTAAACATACTAAATATTTGGTATCTCGAAAATTCAGTTTTTAGCAATGATGAGGGGATCAAACAAGAATTATGGAGCTACCCCAAGATAGTAAACTGTTATTGAGTGTATATGAGTACATCGATGCGCTCTTTTTCAGTCTTTCCTATGATCACGAGTTGCAGAATCCCATACATTGCATCCAATCATGAGATATATTTGGTGAATCTTTTTTTAATGTGATTTTTGTTCTTAATCATTATCTGAATATATATATAAAGTTAAAATTCTGAACCGTGCTAAGGGTTGCATTTTAATTTGTTTGTGGTTCATAGTAAATAAATTTGAGCAAACTAAATTATGTATTGTGACAACACATAACGATCTGAATTGCTCAACACTCGTCCGCACGTAGACCACGTCTTAACAAGGACCTACTCGCACGCGAAGAGAGAGGCGTCAACGGATGCAGTGGGCCAGGGCCACTCGGTAGACGCTCCTAGAGCGGGCCCAGCTCTGATACCATATGACAACACACGGAGTGCTCCAAAAGATCGACCTTATGGAGAGAGGCGAGCACAACAGGTATATGAAGACAATGATCTCCGCTCAATTCCATTACGGTACCAATGTGGGCCTAACCGCTCAAAAAGTATACATGGGTGGTGAAAATTTTAGTAAATCCACTGCAGCTTGGAAGGCATTGCGTTTACTGAATGTTAATTAACTGTCAACGATAATATCTCAAGTTCCTATCCAATCTAGTGGTCCGAAGTTATCCATCAAGAGATAGAATGAATATGCATGAGTTTGTGATCATATAAAAAATAGTGGTACTTGGAGTGAGCATTTTGTCTTCAGATGTGGGCATGGGAACCTAAATGGATACTATAACTCTATCCCCCGAACTCAAAAAGGCGAAACTAACACCATAGAAGAACACACAAGATTTAAATGGTTCAACTCGTAAGCCGAGGAGGAAGAGTTCCATTTATAAGAGACTCTTAATCAATGCCCCTCAATATAAAGGAATACAACAACCTAAATTAGGCAACAACTAATCACCCATCAAATAAATACAGCAGGTGATAATATTGCCTATTAAAGATTTCCATATTGGCTCCTAAACTACATCAATCAAGATTGATTCAGCCTTCTCCAACACTCCCCTCAAGCCCAACTTAGATAGAATAACTCAAACTCTAGCTAAAAGAAGATCATTTGTGAAAATATCAGTCACTTGTTGATTGCTCTAACCATAAGGTGAGGTGTACATATGACTCCGGCTTGAACTTTTTCTCGAACAAAATGACAATTGACTTCTATATGCTTTATTCTTTCATGAAAGATTGAATTCGAGGTAATATGAATTGCTGCTTGATTGTTACAAAACAAATAAGTTGGATGAGAGGAAGCAAACCCTAACTCTTTTAGAAGAGCATGAAGCCAAATTATTTCACTGGCTAAAGATGTCATGACACGATATTATACTTCAGCACTTGAGTGAGCAACATTTTGCTTCTTACTTTTCCAAGTAACTATGTCCCCCCCCCCCCCCCTCCCAACAAATGTGTTAACGTTGTATCTAGTAGTAGATCATCGATCAATTGGGTAATCTACACAAATTATATTTTTATAACTAATGATGCGAGTATGATCATTTTTCTGCATCCATATGCTTTGTCTTGGAGATCCCTTAAAAATTGAAGAATTCGAGTAACATCAATCATTTGGTTAGTTCTAGGATGACATTAAGGCGGTCGTCTGAGGCCCCATGTGAAAGAAGGCTTCCAATTCTCTAACCAACTTAAATAGCCTTAGGCCCCATAGGAAAAGAGGACCTCCAACCCACTTAAATAGCCTAAGAATAATATAATTTAGAGTTTTAGTTTTGGGCATTAACTTTAAGTGAATTGGCCCTAGTAATCAATACATCACCTTTTAGTGCGCCATCACAAGATAGACCAAGGATCGAAACTTGCCACAAGACTGAGAGAAATATCCCAATTTTTAATAACCTGGCTAACTACTTATGAGTTTGTTTTAATGTAATTTTATGTGGAAGTTGTCGAAGCGTCGAAACTCGAGCACATCGAGCTTTTGTTTCGACATAACTCCTCGCGGAACTCGAAAGTGAGACTTATGGTCAACGTTAACCCTGAGAGGCCCTTTTTGGTAGTTAGTTTAGAAAGAGATCCGGCGTCGTATTTATTTAGTTTTTTTGGTCCGATCGATCTGGTATAACGCCCATATATTAAACGGTACAAATTGACTTTGCATGAAAGTGTTGGATCCATTTGCATCCAGCATGCGACTGACACAATAGCTCATGCATATCTAGGCAAGTAATTAAAAGATTCAGAGAAATTTACAAAATAAATATTTAGACGAATTTTACGGGATTAGTTCATTTATTCGCAGAGACGTGTTCAATGAATTCAAGCACATAAACAATGACCTTATACACATGCACCATCCATATAAGAAATTAAACATACTAAATATTTGGTATCTTGAAAATTCAGTTTTTAGCAATGATGAGGGGATCAAACAAGAATTATGGAGCTACCCCAAGATAGTAAACTGTTATTGAGTGTATATGAGTACATCGATGCGCTCTTTTCCAGTCTTTCCTATGATTGCGAGTTGCAGAATCCCATACATTGCATCCAATCATGAGATATAATTGGTGAATCTTTTTTTAAGGTGATTTTTTTTCTTAACCATTCTCTGAATATATAAAGTTAAAATTCTGAACCGTGCTAAGGGTTGCATTTTAATTTGTTTGTGGTTCATAGTAAATAAATTTGAGCAAACTAAATTATGTATTGTGACAACACATAACGATCTGAATCGCTCAACACTCGTCCGCACGTAGACCACGTCTTAACAAGGACCTACCCGCACGCGAAGAGAGAGGCGTCAACGGATGCAGTGGGCCAGGGCCACTCGGTAGACGCTCCTGGAGCGGGCCCAGCTCTGATACCATATGAAAACACACGGAGTGCTCCAAAAGACCGACCTTATGGAGAGAGGCGAGCACAACAGGTATATGAAGACAATGATCTCCGCTCAATTCCATTACGGTACCAATGTGGGCCTAACCGCTCAAAAAGTATACACGGGTGGTGAAAATTTTAGTAAATCCACTGCAGCTTGGAAGGCATTGCTTTTACTGAATGTTAATTAACTGTCAACGATAATATCTCAAGTTCCTATTCACTCCTCCCTCCATATATTTGGCTCCTTCCCTTCCTCTCCTTACACACAGTTCCTCTCTCTCTCTCTCTCTCTCTCTCTCTCTCTCTCTCTCTCTCTCTCTCTCCTCTCTCTCTCTCTCTCTCTCTCTCTCTCTCTCTCTCTCTCTCTCTCTCTCTCTTCCCATACAAAAGTGAGGAGAAACAATAGGCCATTGAAAGGCAATACTTGTTCCTATCTTCTCTCCTTATTTTATTATTCCTTGATATATTTTTTTAAATTTTATACTTATTATTGTTGTTTCTTGCACATCTGCTTCAATTCTCTAATAATTCTATCAATAGTATTGTTTTTTTTTTCTCTGTATTTGCTTCGCTCACTCCCCTCCTAACATCCTTTTCGACGATAATAGAGATAGGTGGAGAGAGATGGAGATGGTCGGGGAGAAGAGGAAGGAAGTGGAGAAGATCTGCAAAGATGGGGACGACAAGAGGCCAATGGCAACCTTTGACCTCAACAAGGAGATGACGATATATGAAAGTGGAGAGGAGGGGGGCAACGGCGGTAATGGGGAGAGCACCACTGAGGTGGCAGGTGGTGGGAGCTCCGGTGACGATAGCAACAGTATCAGCAACAAGGATGAGGCCGAGGGGAGCGGTGAACGGACGGCCACCAGGCCGTACAACCGGTCCAAGACGCCGAGGCTGCGATGGACCCCTGATCTCCACCTCGCCTTCATCCGTGCCGTCAAAAGGCTGGGTGGCCAAGAGAGTGAGCCTCCCTCCCTTTCCCACCTTGAATGTAACCCTTTTAAATTTTTGTCAAAAAAAAAAAAAGTTGGAGAATTTTTGAACTTTGGGTCTTATTATTACTTGATTTGGCCTTATATTGATAACAATAACATATATTTCCTTTTTTTGGATGACATGGATGGTGCAGGGGCAACTCCAAAGTTGGTTCTTCAGATGATGAATGTGAGGGGTCTCAGTATTGCTCATGTAAAGAGCCATTTGCAGGTAAAAAGAGGGGGAAGAAAAGGAAACTCAGAGAGCAACCCCCTTAATTACCATCTTTTCTATGATCATTCCATCTAATCTGTGGGCTGCTTCTCGCTTCCTCCGATCGCCTTTTTTAGTTCAATGTTGGCCCGAATTCGATCTCGATAAAAAATTAATTCGTCGCCCTCTAGCTCTTCTGATCAAATTTTCCTTTGGTAATTTTCTGAATCAGATGTTCCGAGGCAAGAATCTTGATGATCCAGGGCAAGAAAAGCACATCACTTCCTTTTCAGGTACTGCCATCGACCGGTTCTTAATTATTATTCACCCCAACATGGAAATTTTTTTCTAAAGAGAATGAAATCCCATAACAATGCAGATAAAAGAATGTTACTCACCGTCGATATGCCAGTACTAAAATCTTCGATGCGGAAGAAAATTGATAATTTTTTTCAGTATAAAAAATGCTAAATTAAAATTAAACTCTATTTGCTTAATTAATTTCCATACCAAACTGACATATTAGCTGAATGTTCATAAATACAAATTCAAAGTTTTTATTACAATCGCAGCATTATCAACGCTGCGAAGAGGAGATCACACTTCAGAGATGCTTTTCATTCGAACCGGATCGCAACAACCCTTCGGGATAGCGAATAAAGACCTTTTACCACTGCGGAACTTCTACGGTCACAGCAGATTTTATAGCATTGTTCGGCAACCACAACCGCAATCGCAGCAGCCTTCGGATCTTAACAACTGCACCTTCAAGTAACTAAAATCATTTCCTCAGCATGGCAATTAACCTCTAGGAATATAATGAACCAATTCTTATAAACCCTAATACCTATAACTTTCTTTAATTTCCTTTCCATCTGTTTTTGCTCTCGATCAGTTGGCGCCAGGACTGTGCGTTAAATCAGCGAACGACAACAGGAACTAACCCGATCAAGGGCCAAGACCCTGCCAATGGCTGGATTAGCAGTGACTTGATCTTCAGGAAAGATGGGAAGTCAGCAACAACGAATGGCGTCGAAGACGATAAGTCATCACCCGGCTCAAGAATTAGTATCAATAAAATGGATAAGACCCTAATCAGGAACTTTAATTTGATCGGTAGTGATTTCCGACCACTCGCTAAGGATGCTACAAATTCTAGTTTCGGATGGAACAATCGAAGCAACCATCACTACGACATCACGAGCAACATCAAGAAGATTGAGCCTGGTATTCAAGATTCTATAATCATCGAAGATAGCCCCGAGCCTCGACTTGGGCGGGCCTCATTCCACCCCGAGGTAATTATCAATCACTTCGACCTTATGAAACCATTTAGGTTCGAGCCCTTGACTCATGATCTTGTTGATGTTGCTACAGAAGCATTCGGAAGATAATTCCAAGAGGAAATTCGAAGAGATCTTCATGACCCCGACCGCGGATTTGAAGAAGATGAAGAACATGGAGATGGAATATTGCATTCCCAACTTGCTGTTAAACTTGAGCCCCAACTTAGTAGATGAAGGAAGCAATGGAAAGAAGGGCCTAGGCCTTGATGCCGAAGGAGTCGATAGCGAGCTCTCGCTTTCGCTCTCTCCTCCCGTTCGCGAGTACCGAGCTGATCCGTCCCAACTTGCAGGTAGCAGCAGCGACAAGGCCGCTTTGGGGCTGAGTACTTTAGATCTGACCATGTCGATCAAGGCATTGGAGTACTGAGATCTTTTAAGTGCTTGCCTCCAGGGGGGCCTTCAAGAGATATCTATAGTAGTATTAAATCTTCTGAATAAAACGAGGACTGATCAAACAATTTCTTTGCGGTTATACTCGATGTAGATTAGTGATTAGCAGCCTAATTAATCCTAATAAGTTGTTTCCCTAGCTTGGAATCAATGGGAAGCCATTTTGATGTTCTTCAAAGATAGAGATTTACATGATCGTATGGCATTACAACAGGCCTTCTCTCAATCACTTGGAAACTATCTTAATTAGGGTTTTGATCTCTACCATGCAAAATGATGAAATCTTAGTCCCACATCGATAATGAGAGCAGAGATCATTGTCTTCGTATGCCCGTTGTGGTCTCCTCTCTCTATAAGGTCGGTCTTTTGGAGCATCCCTGGTGTTGTCAGTGCTATATCTATAAGCTGGATCTGTTCCAGCAGGCTAGGAGCGTCTTCCGAGTGATCCCACCACACCCGCTGACGCCTCGATCTCTCTGCGTACGAGTAAATCATTGTTGAAACGTACGTGCTCAGCGGCCTTTTGGAGCATTCCGGATGGTGTAACAATGTAAATCCTCTAGCTTGATGTCAAGTAAATGCAAGTGTTCAATGAGAGGCTGAGGCTGATCAACAACCTAAACAAATAATCTAAAGATAATCTTCCACTATTTACCACCTAACCTTCTGATAAACTATTTGTTTCCATTAGAGAGAGAGAGAGAGAGAGAGAGAGAGAGAGAGAGAGAGAGAGAGATGTCCATATCAGCTTAGTGTTCCCACCGTTGAATCTTTAGATTAACAATCACAGATTCCACCCACTATATTCCCGGTACTGAATGTAGGGTGGAAGGAGAAAATTTGCGGCGCAACAGTTGTAGGGGCTGACGTGGTGCAACAAACATCTCACAGCCGTCAATGCACTCACCATTGAAGAGTGAATCGCACCTAGCCGTGGATGCAGGCACCTTGGTGGGTGAATTTCATCAATGGCGAGTTCATCGGATGGCTGTGTGATGTGTTATCACATCTGCCCCTGCAACGGTTGAACCGAATATTTTCCCGGGCGGCAGACGACAGTCCTCAACAAGAGACACTCAGAAAGGAACACAAAGTCTGACTTTGACCCCCTCAGACATGTTCTGACGTTGGTTCACGAAGAGTATTTGAACATACTTTAGGCCAACCTGCGGTGGTGTGGGGCCACGGGTTGCAGTCGGTCGGGTTCGGGTCGGACTATACCACTACCCTTACCCATACCCATTTTGGTATGGCAGGGTCCATACCCAACCCATATCATTCGGGTAGAAGAGGATCCATACCTAATCGGGTTTAGGGTTTTGGTTCGGTTTCTGTATGGTTTGAGTATAATTTTCTCTATCTCCATCATATATGTAATTATTTTTTTAAAAAAAATCAAGGTATTTAAGAAGCTCTTTTGGTTTATTATTACAGTGGTTCTAGTAGAGCATAAGTTTGGGTAAAGATATGAGTTCAATTAGAATTTAAATATATGATAACGGGTTTGGAGTCGAATTTTATTATCTTGTATACACAAGTTATAAGGGTAATTGGATTTCTGGTATGGATATTAAGGTATTCATATCCATATCTGAAGTTAATCAACACTAGATCGCGTGTTCTTATCCAAACCATGTTTCGGGTAAAGAAATCGGTACCCATACCCCTTTTTTTTTTTTTATCGAGCTTTTGTTTTTTGAGAACCTTCAAGGTGAGGGGGGTTTGGAAGTCCATTGCCACCCCTATGTGGGGCCATGGGGGCATTGGCCAGCACCTTAGTTAGAGGTTAAAAAAAGCCCACAGGTCCAAACCCAGCCCCAAAGCCAACGGCCCGACCCGTCCCGAAAGCACCATGGGCCGGCTCGGGCCACCACCCCCGAGCTTGCAGCCCAGCCGAAAACGAAGCCTGAAAGCCTGGTCCAAAAACCCGATCATAATAATGTAGATTTGATATATATATATATATATATATATATATATATATATATATATATATATATATATATATATATATATATATATATATATATATATATATATATATATATATATATATATATATATATATATATATATATATATATATATATATATATATATATATATATATATATATATATATATATATATATATATATATATATATATATATATAGAGAGAGAGAGAGAGAGAGAGAGAGAGAGAGAGAGAAGTGCTAGAATTCGGCATGCGGTGCGTGCGGCATCGCACCGCAGCCGTCTGATGCACTGCTGTGTGCATCGCATGCACGCAGTGTGTGCATCAGACGGCTGCGGTGCGATGCCGCATTCTAGCATACCCCTATATATATATATATATATATATATATATATATATATATATATATATATATATATATATATATATATATATATATATATATATACAGAGAGAGAGAGAGAGAGGGATACTCTCACTAATGATCTGGACCATCCGTTCCGATCATGATGGTCCAGATCATCCCTCCCCCCCCCCTCTCTCTCTCTCTCTCTCTCTCTCTCATTTGGTAAACCCAGCCCCCCCCCTCCCCGACCCTATCCCCGCGCCCGACCTCCCCGACCACCCCTTCCGGCGCCGGCCATCCCCCCCGACCGCAGCCCTCGTCGATCCGCGCCCCCCGCCGGCCCGCCTGCACGCGCATCCCGTCGGCCGCCGACCTGCCTGCCCGTGCCCCCCGCCGGCCTGCGCCCCCCGCCGGCTCCACGCCCCGCGCCGGTGTCGCCGGAGGGGAAGGTTGTCGGGGGTCGGGGGGGGGATCGCCGGAGCCGGAGGGGATAGGGGGAAGGTCGGGGTCGGGGAGGGGGTCGGGGGCTGGGTATGCACCATAGAGAGAGAGAGAGAGAGAGAGAGAGAGAGAGAGAGAGAGAAAGAGAGACTGGGAGAGGGAGTGCAAATCAGAGCCATCCATCAAATCCGATGGATGGTCCAGATCATTTGTAAGCCCCATTAGTAAGAGGCCATTAGTGAGAGTATCCCTCCCCTATATATATACTAGTAATGCCCATGCCTTTCGGCACGCAAAAGATTTTGAGGGTGAGGACAACATTTCGAGGCAGGTAACAATATTTTAAATGTGATAAAAATATATTTTGAGAGTGACGATAATATTTCGAGGGAGAGAACAATATTTTGAGAAATGTGAAAACATTTCGAGAGTGGTAACAATGTTTCATGAGCGGTGATAATATTTTGAGAAATGTGACAATATTTTGTGAGGGTGGTAATGCTCGTGTTTGATGGCACTCGAACGGGATGGCAAAATTGGTTCGGCTGTGCCCACAATCAGCTAAGGCACCAACTTTATGCTGGAGAGCTTACACTTGGCGAAAACAACCTAATTCGTCGACGACGCTCACATTCAAAAGCCTTCTGCGACAAAACACTTTTAGCGAAGACGCCCACATTCGACGGGGTGTCAACCAATGTTCGTAGACCACATTCGGCAATGCCACTTTCATTCGATCGATGCCCACATTTTAGTTGTGGCGCCCATATTAAACAGTAGCACCCACCTATAGCAGCAAAATTCATCAGCATCACCCACATTCGACTGTGGCACCCACACTTGCAGAGGGTGGCCTAATTTGTCATTGGCACTCACATTCAGCTGGGTGCCCACATTCGGCACTACAACTATCGCATTTGGAAGCAACACTAAACACTAATTAGTCATTGGTAGGCAAAGACAACATAAGAACCAAGCTATATTTCTTCCCTACACTCTGATTTCTCTCCTTGCGCCTTTAATTTATCGTAATTTTATATGTTATATTATTTGTTCTGCTAAATTAAAATCTTATTTGAGTAGGCATTACCTCTTTTTTCAGGTTACTATGGAGGTCATTTAACTAATCCTGTCCAACATGCCCTTGCTCATTTTCAGGGAGATCATGATAGATAAATATAGATGTGCATGAAACCTGCACATGATCCGCCCGAAGAAAGAGGGGGTTCTAATATACTCCAAGCAAGTTTTGTTCGTCCATGAGATATTGCACGTACCTCGCCAAAACCAATTATGACCTCTCAAAGCTTGTTTGCTATAGATAACGACAAATACGCAGCAGTTGAGGAAAAAAAAAAAGACTAAGAGCCCTTCAAAATGCCCATTCAACACTTACATCACTTCATAATTTTTATTCATCTTATAGCAGTTTGAGATGAAAAAATAGGCTAAGGGCCTTATTACCAAAAATCTTTGAGATCAAAAAATTTCCAAACTTCACACATCAAAAGGAAAAAGAAAAAAATTCAAATTTAGAAGAATTCGTCATTCCCAAACGTCACGCATCCTTCGGCCTATGATAGCTCTAGTCTAGAGCCCAAAATGCCTCTTATTATTATAACTGACTTACCACCGTGGATGGAAGCAGCACAGTTAGTTCTCCAACTGATGATAGGAGGGTGGCGTCTAAGAGGAAAATCCCTTATGTGCCTCTGGTCCTTGACAGGGGAGATGCTAGTGCATATCACTGTTCTGGAACTTTTTCCAACCTTAACATTTCCTCTGATCGGCCAACTCCTATCCCCGATCCTCGACTCTTGCCTACAAATTTCACTACCGTGGTCCCTAGTAACCGGAGTGACAATCATGTGACTACCGGAGAAGGATTTGAGAGAAATGCGAGAAGCTAACATAGCCACCCCCTTCACTTAGAAACCAACCCAGCTGTGTTTACTTCCGGCCAGTCCCACTCAACCCCAGCCCACTCCATATACCTGTATCATAACCAAAACCAATTTAAACCAATATACAAAGATGCAATGTTTAGGAAAAAAATAAGGTTCTGAATGATATAAAAATACAGAAAGATATGGTCATATTCTATGTTCAATAGCCTGATTATTTGCCCCTGATGTGAAGTAAACAACAAACATTCTTGGTCTACCATATGCCTCTACATTTAAAGAAAAAAAAAACCGTTGTGAGCCATAATTCCTTTGATAGGAAATGCTGGATCCTTTTCCTCAAAAAAAAAAAAAATGCAAGATCCAATGATGATGGGAGACATCCCCTTGTTTGTAAACCCATTCCATGGCAAGCTGCCATTCCCATCAGATGCTGTCTCGCCGGCCAAAAATCTGCGTAATGATAGTTAAAATGAAAAGTTTGAAGTCTAAGAACACGGTTCAATTAATGCGCTGATCACAGTTTATCATTGTTTCATATGACACATGAAATGCATTTGATGGAATATGGTACATTAATGTAAAGGCACGAAATACTATTAATGTACTGCAATTCACTTAAAAGGACTAAAATTCAGATACGGGGTACAACAACTCTATGTTGAGAAAGAATTTTTATAAAGTTAAGAAAATAAAAATACTGTTTTGATTTGGATTAATGGATCCGATAACAGACACTTGGATTCATGGTTATGATAGCGGAGAATGATGCACCTTTGAGGCCCTCAAATCGGGCATTTCTCCGTTATTCTCCTCAATTGTTGTTGGGATCCCGCAGGCGACGATCCCGACCCCGTCGGCCAATGGAAGAACCTTGCACCAAAAAAAATGATGTCAAAAAACATACACACACACACACACACACAGACCCCAACCCGACGGCCCCGACCATCCTCCTTCATCAGTGACGATCGAGTCTCCAGCGATGTGCTCCTCTGCACCCCCCCAGGCGACGACACCGACCCCAACCCCGCCGGCGATGACCCTGATTGATTCCCCCTTCGTCCAGGATCTCATCGTCGCCCTGCACACCCTTTTCCCCTCCCCCACTAAGTCTCGTTCCCTTTCTCCTCTGCTCTGCGAAAAACTTGTTTAAAAAAATCAGAGATAGAGAGAGAGAAAAGAGAGCCTGAAGGGGTGTGGGTGTTGGTCCCAGCCACATCGACTGAACCCTAGGCCACCAGAGAGAGAGAGAGAGAGAGAGAGAGAGAGAGAGAGAGAGAGAGAGAGAGAGAGAGAGAGGCCGGAGTTGAAGGAGGAGCAGTCGGTCGGCAAGGTCGGATCAGCAGACAGTCAGCGAGATCGAATCTGGATCGACAAGATCAGATCTGGATCTAGATCTGGATCTGGTCAGATAAACAGTCGGTGGGTGAGATCGGAGCTGATCGATCCCCTCCGCCGGAGCTGCAGTCGGTTGGCGAGGTCGGATCAGCAATCGATCGGCGAGATCGGATCTAGCTCACCGGAGTAGTGGATTTTTGCCGAAGAGATCAGATCTAGGCTGTGATCTCTTCGAAAGAGAGCAGATCAGGGGTACAGCAGGCGGGATCAGGCGATTCACCTTTAGGGGCCGCCGGGAGGAAAGGAGGAGGGGGAGGGAGAGAGCAGCTCGGGGGTACCGCAAGCGGGATCAGGCGATTCACCTTTCGGGGCCGCCGGGAGGGAAGAAGGAGGGGGAGGGGAGCAATGGCCTGGCGGAGAGGGTAAGGGCAGGGGTCCAGGGGGCCCTATGGTTAAGGGTTTCCATCTATAGAAAGGAAGAGGAAGAGAGAGAAGGGGGGGGTCGCAGTAGAGAGCAAGAAGGGGGTATTTCCATCTGAGGGTCGTCGATCACCTCCCATTTTTAACCTAGCTCCAACTGGTTCGGACGGGTATCATCACCTACCATTTTTAACCCATAATATAATCACAGCTGTCCGGGTCAATCACAGCCGTTATTCCATCTCTCCAAGTGAATAACACTCACCCTAACAGCAATGAACGACTCTGTTTATCTCTTACGGTTTGTCTCTAAAGTCAATTAAATGTTTGTCCCCCCCACAAAACCCTGAAATATTATATATATATATATATATATATATATATATATATATATATATATATATATATATATATATATATATATATATATATATATATATATATATATATATATATATATATATATATATATATATATATATATATATATATATATATATATATATATATATATCGGGGACAGGGAGCCTGCACTCGAGGTGCAGCAAGAACGCTGCACCTCAGGCATTGTTTACCTACCAAGAAGTTTTGGAATTTGATGAAATTTGGTGAGGGTGTTGTCTAGGGTAAGATGATCACCCTCACAAATTTTCATCAAATTCCAAAACTTCTAGGGGGGGTCAAATGGTCGAAGCAAAATCAGCCGTTTGCAGTCACCGTTAAAATCTGCAGATTTTGCTTCGACCATTTGACCCCCCTAGAAGTTTTGAAATTTGATGAAAATTTGTGAGGATGATCATCTTACCCTAGACAACACCCTCACCAAATTTGTGCATGCGACATCGCACCACAGCCGTCTGATGCACTGCTGCGTGCATCGCATGCACGCAGTGTGTGCATCAGACGGCTGCGGTGCGATGCCGCACGCACCGCATGCCGCATTCTAGCCCATTCTATAACCTCTAAGTGCCTCAAAGGGTGCTGGGTTATTAATGGGTCAAAATTTGCTGGGTCATCCTATCCTGACCCATATATATATATATATATATATATATATATATATATATATATATATATATATATATATATATATAGGGAAATGAGTTCCTATGACATGTCATAGGGAGTACCCTATGACATATGGTGAGTTAGTAACCCTAGAATATTTAGAATGTTCTGAATTTTTATGAGGATGATCACCCTATCTTAGATAGGACCCCCGCAAAAAATCGGCTCATTCTAGAACTTCTAGAGGCATCAAATATGATTTTCAATTTAACTGTTAAAATGGATGGCCGATAAAACTTCTAGAATTTGATGCCCCAATAAGTTTTAGAATGCTTTGATTTTTTGTGGACATTCTATCTAAGATAAGGTGATCACCCTAAAAAAAATTCAGCATATTCTAAACATTCTAGCATTACTAATTCACCATATGTCATAGGGTACTCCCTATGACAAGTTATAGGAACCCATCCCTCATATATATATATATATATATATATATATATATATATATATATATATATATATATATATATATATATATATATATATATATATATATATATATATATATATATATATATATATATATATATATATCCTGCACCCGAGGTGCAGCAAGAACGCTGCACCTCAAGCATTGTTTACCTACCTAGAAGTTTTGGAATTTGATGAAATTTGGTGAGGGTGTTGTCTAGGGTAACATGATCATCCTCACAAATTTTCATCAAATTCCAAAACTTTTAGGGGAGTCAAATGGTCGAAGCAAAATCAGCCGTCCGTAGTCACCGTTAAAATCTGCAGATTTTGCTTCGACCATTTGACCCCCTTAGAAGTTTTGGAATTTGATGAAAATTTATGAGGTTGATCATCTTACCCTAGACAACATCCTCACCAAATTTCATCAAATTCCAAAACTTCTACGTAGGTAAACAATGCTTGAGGTGCAACGTTCTTGCTGCACCTCGGGTGCAGGCTCCCCGTCCCTATATATATATATATATATATAGAATACGGGGTATGAACTGACAGCTCATTTGGGCATTTGGGCTGTCAGCTCACAGCCCTCCGATCGTGATCAATGACCGTCCGTTTAAAAGAAAAATAAAAACACCAGAGTCTCTCCCTCTTCCTCTCTCTCACGAGCGGCAGTGGCAGCCCCGTCCCCGTCCCCGAACTCCCGCTCCAACTGCCCCTCCGGCACCGGCACCGGATCTGGCCGAAGGATGGCACGCAGCCACCGGGGTCGGAGGACGGTGCACAGGGCCGGGGGACGTCGGAGGGGATCGGGGTCGGAGGGCGCGCAGCCGCCGGGGTCGGAGGGGACCGGGGTTGGAGGACGGCGCGCAAGGCTGGGGGACGTCGGAAGGGACCGGGGTCGGAGGGCGCGGGGTCGGAGGGGACCGGGGTCGGAGGACGGGGCGCAGAGCCGGAGGCGGTCGGAGGGGACCGGGGTCGGAAGGGGCGCAGCTGCCGGGGTCGGAGGGGGCTGGGCCGGAGGCCCGCGCAGGTACCGGGGTCGGAGGGGACCTGGGTCGAAGGCGGGCGCAGCGCCGGAGGGGACCGGGGTCGGAGGGGAACGGGGGGCGCAGGGGTCAGGATCGGGTTTCTTCAGCGAAGGAGAGAGAGAGAGAGAGAGAGAGAGAGAGAGAGAGAGAGAGAGAGAGAGAGAGAGAGAGAGAGAGAGAGAGAGTAGTGGTTTTGGGTTCCATGTGTTTATTTTTCTTTTAAACGGACGATCGTTGATCACGATCAGAGGGCTGTGAGTCGACAGCCCAAATGGGCTGTCAGCTCATACCCCGTATTCTATCTCTCTCTCTCTCTCTCTCTCTCTCTATATATATATATATATATATATATATATATATATATATATATATATATATATATATATATATATATATATATATATATATATATATATATATATATACTCTCACTAATGGCCTCTTACTAATAATCTGGACCATCCGTTCCGATCATGATGGTCCAGATCATCCCTCCCCCTCTCTCTCTATCTCTCTATCTCTCATTTGGTAAACCCAGCCCCCCCCCTCCCCGACCCCATCCCCGCGCCCGACCCCCCCGACCACCCCTTTCGGCGCCGGCCATCCCCCCCGACCGCAGCGCCCCGCCGATCCGCGCCCCCCGCCGGCCCGCCTGCACGCGCACCCCGTCGACCGCCGGCCAGCCTACTCGTGCCCCCCGCCGGCTCCGCGCCCCGCGCCAGTGTTGCCGGAGGGGAAGGTGGTCGGGGTCGGGGCTGCGAGGGGGATCGTTGGAGCCAGAGGGGATAGGGGGGAAGGTCGGGGTCGGGGAGGGGGTCGGGGGCTGGGTATGCACCATAGAGAGAGAGAGAGAGAGAGGGAGAGGGAGTGCAAATCAGAGCCATCCATCAAATCCGATAGATGGTCCAGATCATTTGTAAGCCCCATTAGTAAGAGGCCATTAGTGAGAGTATCCCTCCCCTATATATATATATATATATATATATATATATATATATATATATATATATATATATATATATATATATATATATATATATAGGGGACGGGGAGCCTGGACCTCAGGTGCAGCGTGAACGCTGCACCCGTGTCCTGCGCGCGCGCCACGTGGCGTCCCTTCCGAAATCCGATCGCAAATAGCCCCCTCCGAGACCGCATACCCACTGGATTAATAGTAGCCGTCCGATCGAGTTAATCGAATGGATCCGTAAACACCCGGCCTCGCTGTTACTGTGGCGGGCACAGTAACAGCGAAAATCACTTACGGGGGAATTCCATCCGTTCGTTCAGCCGATCGGGCGGCTGAAAACAAAAATTGCGATTACTGTAGCCGCTACAGTAACCGCAAGATTGCTTTCAGCCGTCCGATCGTAGGATCCAATGGATTGGATTAACCGAACAGCCAATTGACTCCCAAAAGAATCCAATCCGTTGGATCCTGATGATCGGACGGCTGAAAGCAATGTCGCGGTTACTGTAGCAGCTACAGTAATCATAATTTTTGTTTTCAGCCGCCCGATCGGCTGAATGAACGGATGGGATTCCCCCAGAAGCGATTCTCGCTGTAACAGCGAGGCCGGGTGTTCATTGATCCGTTTGATTAACTCGATCGGACGGCTACTGTTAATCCAGTAGGTATGCAGTCTCGGAGGGGGCTATTTGCGATCGGATTTCAGGAGGGACGCCACGTGGTGCGCGCGCAGGACACAGGTGCAGCGTTCAAGCTGCACCTGAGGTCCAGGCTCCCCGTCCCCATATATATATATATATATATACATATATATATATATATATATATATATATATATATATATATATATATATATATATATATATATATATATAGAAATGCTTGAATGCGGCATGCGGTGCGTGCGGCATCGCACCGCAGCCGTGTGAAGCACGCACTGCGTGCATGCGATGCACGCAGCAGTACATCACACGGCTGCGGTGCGATGCCGCATGCACCGCATGCCGCAGCATAGCAGCCCCCTTATATATATATATATATATATATATATATATATATATATATATATATATATATATATATATATATATATATATATATATATATATATATATATATATATATATATATATATATAGGGCTGTTACGTTGCGCTGTGAGCTGCCATGGGGGGAAAGTGAGCTGCGGGTTTTTTGACCCCCCCAAAAAGTTTTGGAATTTGATGAAATTTGGTGAGGTTGTTGTCTAAGATAAGATGATCATCCTCACCAATTTTCATCAAATTCCAAAACTTCTAGGGGGGTCAAATGGTCGAAGCAAAATCTGCAGATTTTAACGGTGACTGCGGACGACAGAAATTGCTTCGACCATTTGACCCCCCTATAAGTTTTGGAATTTGATGAAAATTGGTGAGGATGATCATCTAATCCTAGACAACAACCTCACCAAATTTCATCAAATTCCAAAACTTCTAAGGGGGTGAAAATACCCGCAACTCACTTTCTAAAACCGCAGCTCACAGCTCACTGTAACATTCCTCTCTCTCTCTCTCTCTCTCTCTCTCTCTCTCTCTCTCTCTCTCTCTCTCTCTCTCTCTATATATATATATATATATATATATATATATATATATATATATATATATATATATATATATATATATATATATATATATAGGGGCATTCTATGCTACGGCATGCGGTACGTGCGGCACCGCACCGCAGCCGTCTGATGCACGCGCTGCTTGCATCGCATGCACGCAACGGTGCATCAGACGGCATGCGGCAGGTGCCGCACTTGCCGCATGCCGCATTATATATATATATATATATATATATATATATATAGAGAGAGAGAGAGAGAGAGAGAGAGAGAGAGAGAGGAATGTTACAGTGAGCTGTGAGCTGCGGTTTTAGAAAGTGAGCTGCGGGTATTTTCACCCCCCTAGAAGTTTTGGAATTTGATGAAATTTGGTGAGGTTGTTGTCTAGGATTAGATGATCATCCTCACCAATTTTCATCAAATTCCAAAACTTATAGGGGGGTCAAATGGTCGAAGCAATTTCTGCCGTCCGAAGTCACCGCTAAAATCTGCAGATTTTGCTTCGACCATTTGACCCCCCTATAAGTTTTGGAATTTGATGAAAATTGGTGAGGATGATCATCTTATCCTAGAAAACAACCTCACCAAATTTCATCAAATTCCAAAACTTTTTGGGGGGTCAAAAAACCCGCAGCTCACTTTCCCCCCATGGCAGCTCACAACGCAACGTAACAACCCTCTCTCTCTCTCTCTCTCTCTCTCTCTCTCTCTCTATATATATATATATATATATATATATATATATATATATATATATATATATATATATATATATATATATATATATATATATATATATATATATATATATATATATATATATATATATATATATATATATATATATATATATATGGGGACAGGGAGCCTGCACTCGAGGTGCAGCAAGAACGCTGCACCTCAGGCATTGTTTACCTACCTAGAAGTTTTGGAATTTGATGAAATTTGGTGATGGTGTTGTCTTGGGTAAGATGATCATCCTCACAAATTTTCATCAAATTCTAAAACTTCTAGGGGGGTCAAATGGTCGAAGCAAAATCAGTCGTCCGTAGTCATCGTTAAAATCTGCAGATTTTGCTTCGACCATTTGACCCCCCTAAAAGTTTTGAAATTTGATGAAAATTTGTGAGGATGATCATCTTACCCTCGACAACACCCTCATCAAATTTCATCAAATTTCATCAAATTTCAAAATTTCTAGGTAGGTAATAATGCATGAGGTGCAGCGTTCTTGCTGCACCTCGGGTGCAGGCTCCCCGTCCCCTATATATATATATATATATATATATATATATATATATATATATATATATATATATATATATATATATATATATATATATATATATATATATATATATATATATATATATATATATATATATATATATATATATATATTGTAATACGAAGTAAGTATAGTATAGTGGTTATAGATTTTGAGAATTGTTATCAGGTTCTGTTAGAACCTACACATAGCTTTCGAATAAATTTTTTTATTAAACCACATGGTTTTAATCCAAACCCGTCCCGGCCCGACATTACTGATATATGTATATACGGGCCGGGTCTGGGATCAGATATTCGGCCCGCAGCCCGGCCTGTTTTACACCCCTAACCTTAGTGAATACGCCCCCACATAGAGTCTGGATCTGCTCTAGTCAGTCGGCCCCAGTCGGTGGGCCTGCGTGCATCACCACCGCATGATGGCAGGCAACCCGAAAGTGGATCGTACTCGTGACGCGGGCATGGCCCACCGACCGAGACCGACAGGCCCACCGGAGGAGATCCGAACTTCCCCACACCACTACGAGTAGTCCCGTGGGGTTGTCCTGAAGTATGTTCAAATGTGTACTCTTTCACTAAACTTATCAGCCTGGTTCTCAGTAGCTTATTTACATATAATAACCTTAAGTTATTATATGTAAATAAGCAAATACCCCCCATTTGATTTCAATAAAAATATCAAAAAAATAAAAAAAACAAATGAATCAAAAAGTAAACTTTCAATTTTAGTAGGAGAAAACAGTTTTTATGAATTTTTATAAAATCTACATGGTGAGAAAAGTGATTAAATCAACTCATTTTTAGCTCAAAAAATTCCACAAGATGTAGAAGTACGAGTATATCTAGAAAACCATGGTCCGTCTTAGAAAATTTTGAATATATAAAAACTTTTCTATATAAAAACTCTTTTTTTTAGACTTAATAAAAAAACAGTGTTTCACATTTCAGCATAATTTTTGCATAATTTCAAATTTATATAATTTTCTTGTTTTAAGTCTGTTTTCAAAATCGTTTAAAACATTATTTTAACAATCACGTACTAATCTTTATTTCAAAAATATTTTTATCCAAAAAAAAGATTAAAAAATATTTGAAAAATATATATCAAAACCGAACTAAATAAGATTGCACAAGACTCACAGACTCAATACATTGAATACATGTTATGTGAAGCTCTACACCCCTAGATAGGGTACACATATTATTTGAGTGTTCTAAAGTGTGTATCTATATTTGGTTTATGACTACCCGGAGTTTCACTAAAAAATTCTATCAAAAAATCAATATTTCCACCATTTCTACAAAATTGCAATATTTCTACACTGTCAAAATATTTCCATGAAATATTTTCATATCCAAAAGGTCAAAAATTCCACCGAAATAGAGATTTCGAACCTTGACCTTATCATCCTCGAAGCTTAAATAAAATACTATCTGTGGGAGGAGCAACTACGTGGCACAATGGATCAGATGATAATAAAGATTAAAGAACCCTAGCAAGTACCGATAGTGATAAAAATTTCCTACTCTCCATCTTTTTTATTTCTTTTTGAATGATTATCCACTATAATCTGTTTTTTTTTTCTTTTTTTTTTGGAAAATGACTAAATGGTCAGCACATCATAAGTTAATGCGTCGGCATAGGATAGACCGAGGGTCGAAACTCGCCACAACAGTTAATAACCCCATAGACAGGAAAGCTTGCCTTTAAGGCTAGAGGGAGGAAGGCAAGAAGAAATATACTGTAGCATTTATTTAAAATCCTTGGCAGATTGTTTATATTTGATGACTTGATCAGAAATGTCACTTCACCAGATGTCAATATCTGGGAACATGCATTTCTGTATTGGAATGGCTAGCGGATCACATGGCGCTATATGGCCTGGTTGTAACTTGATCTTTGATTAATAAACTGATTGAGGGACTGTTTAACCCTCCTTTCATTTGGAGGGGTCTAAAAAAGAAATTAAAAAAAGAGGGGATGAAGTTCATGATGATGAAGACCATGTTTAGTGAGCATGAGCATTAGAGCATCATGCCAGGGCCTAATGTTTCATCAACCCCGAACTTTCGACAAATTTTGAGAGTGAACCGGGGTAATTACTTTGCTTACAAAGGTTCATTGCACAAATCCCAATTTCGTATGTACTTAAAGAACCTTTTATACCCCTTGGGTTGTAAAGAGGGAGAGGCCCTGGACATATACTAGGAGGAGAGGCGCGACACTTTGGAGAGCGACCTTGACTCCCCTATAACTCGATCATAGGGAACGAGCGGGGCCATGGTGATTGTGTTCGGGACACAGTGCCATGCCCGAGTGCCCTTGATCAAGAAGGCACTTTGGACAATAGCCGGTTGGTATCGTGTGGTGGGAAAGGCTAGGAGGCTCTTTCTTAGCATGTTGGCTTTGGGCTACCCTATTCACAAGTGAGCTCATTAGTGCATGGAGCCAACAAAATGGTAGGGGACAAGCTTGGCCTATATATCTTGATAGGCAAGTCCCAGGCTTGCTGTCGTACGTGTGGGGATCCATGCATGCTGTGTCTAGGTCGTGGAGAGAAGATCGTGCTTGGAATGATCAATGTCGGGATGTTGCATGCCTTGGAGTTTGGCCAAGGAAATGGGATGATGCATGTGTTTACTAAAGGGGACTGGTTACCGAGGGATATTGTTATTGGTCTGCCGAGTGGTAATAAGACAGGCATGGGCACTTTGGTACTGCACAAGCGGGCGAGTAACTCTTGTGCACAGGTCCGAGGCATGAGGGCTTTGACAGTGAGCTCGTCACGACACAAAAGGTTTTGAATCGTGCACGATGGTGCAACATGGCGTTGTCCAGTGGAGCTGGCGACATTTGACATTGGTCTTATAGAGGAGCCTCTCATGGTGTTGAGGCATATATTATGGGACGTACTATCGTCATGCAGAGCTTAGTTGGTGCACACTGGAAGATCAGGCATGTTGTTCAATGGGAGTTTTCAACTTGATGTTCAGTGTAGTGCAGTGTTGGTCATGGCACCGGTGCACAATGGTGTTTGGTTTGTGTCCAAGTGAAAGGATTCACGAAAAGCTGGCCCTGATGAGTGGCACATCAAGGCATCACACACGTATTTATAGGACAAAAACAATGAGCATGTGATAAATTAACTATGTGAAAGTAATGTGGATTCGACTAAAGGGTACTTTAAAAAGTGAATAAATAAATTAACAATAATTCCTTTACAATGTGTTTGCATTTGAAGCAGTAAAGTAAAAGTAAAGTACATTTGAATAAAAACCTAGAGAGGTTCGTAGAGGCTCAGAGTGCCCTCTTCCCCACCCCCTTCTTCCCCGGGTTCTAGGGTTTCGGCGACCTATCTTGGACCCCTCGAACGCCGGCGACGACATCGGGGAGGCCAGGAAGCTCGGCTGAGGCGCGATTCGGGAAGGACTCTGGCCCCCTTCTTCCCCCGTTGTATATAGGGGCTTCCTGGTGGCCGGCTTTTTGTGATCGACATGCCGGAGAGGTGTGGTGCTCACAGGCTTGGTCGACAACCTTCTCTTGGCCTCGAGGGCGTGGATCCATCGCCGGATGCAGTCGGAGGAGCAAATCTGGTCCTGTCCCTCATGTTCGCGGCGGTGGTTTTCCAGATTAGCCTCCCCTAGAAGGCGACACGGGTCCCGGAGTTGCGGAGGCGTGGGAGTTCGACGTCGACGAGTGGCGTGCTGATATTTCTTACTCCCTTTGAGGTGGGCTACTAGATCGGAAGACGATGCTCTTCTATTTCTTTTGGTCTTGTTTTGTGATTCCTGATCCGTCGGTTGTAGCGAGGTCTCTGAAGCCGATCGGAGCAGTAGTGGTTTTTCTAGCTTTTTTTTAAGGTGCGCCGGTATTGCGCTTCTCTGCCCGATATGGTGAGTTTCCGCCGGTTGTGGGTGCAAAAATTATACTGGACCAGACCAGACCCGCCTGGGCCCGCGCAACGGCCCAAGTAGGCAGTCCAGACCCATGGACCTGCTCTATATGACCCGCAAATCAAACCCTATCTTATTAGGTTCAGACAACAGCCTAATAGGGGCCCAGCAAGGAGGCTCAGAACCAATGTCACGTCATCACTGCCACATCATCACTGCCATATAGGGTACGTGCCTTGACTATAAAAGGACCCCTTTGGCATCAGGAGAAGGGTTGGTCATTCTATCAAAGGAGTAGAGGATTCCAGAGCTAGTGCCGGAGAGCTCACTTCTCCTTTTCTTGTTCTCTTTTAGTTGCTCCGTGCAAGCCCACTGTAGGGCCCGCAAATTAAGTCATCTCTTATTGGGCCCAGACAACGGCCCAATAGGGGCCCAGCAAGGAGACATCATTGACACGTCATCGATCACTAGCATGTCATCACTGCCATATTGGGTACATGCCTCAACTATAAAAAGACCCCTTTGGCATCAGGATAAAGGTTGGTCATTCGATCAAGAGAGGAGGATTCCAGAACCAGAGTCAGAGCTCATTTCTCTATTTCTTGTTCTCTTCTAGTTGCTCAATGCAACCCACTTGTAAGAAGTTTTTCTCGGCTTGTCGAGAGAACGCTCCTCCCCATTCGCATACGTTATAGTGCAAACCTGGTGGCACCTCTCGCTCGAAGACGTATGTCATAAGACCGAACTTCGACAACAACTCCACGTGTCATCTCTCTCTAATCTCTATCTCTACAAACCATCCAATTCAATCAAGAATTGTAAGGCGAGGTCTCTGATCAAGACGGCTCATGAATTTCTCCCACACCGGTGATGGCGATGTTTTGTTTCGGTGGTGTTTGTGTTTCCTTCTGTCCGGTGTGGTGACTTCTGTAGCTCTGCCGGTGGTGGCATGGTCTCCGCCTGACGACGGGCTTATTCGTTGTTTGAGCGGGCATGTGGCTCCTCCTGTAGATCCGGTTGGGATCTCCCCTTTGAATGAATACCAAAAACAAACAGTACATTTGAATGCAATCTTACAAATCTATAGTTTAAATCAGAAATTTTTAAAATCTTAAGTTTAAACCAGTCGAGAAAAGAAATAGATGAGAACAAAACTATTAATGTCATAAATATATTTACTTAAGCCAGACCTCTTTCCAACATATTAATATTAATTTTAATCAAATGCGCTTCACTTCACCTTACTGTTTTGATACGAACACACTAAGAGGTACATGACTAGGAGAATGAAAACTATCATAAATATAATAATATAAACTGGTTGGGATCATTTGCAATGTTATTTTTCTTATTATGAGTTAATATTTTTGAAAAGAATAATTAAAACGGTGTTACATTAATTTTGATTTTTTTTTCCACCACCTTAGTTCCTCGATATACATTAATAAAAAATATCAACAAAGATAGTATCATGTTTCACACGTTTATGACTGCTTTTAATCACTTAGTAATGTGATTCATTCACACTTTCATTTAATTTGTTATTTTATTATATTTTTTTTGAATAGGACATGCATGTCCAGGTTAGAGCTGTGATAACACCCGAAGTGCTTCAAAAGGATGACCAGAGAGCACATTGAGTATATGAAGCAATCCAATCTTGCTCCCCTAGCCGACGTGGGACTTTTACTGGTGGGGCATCTCAATACCCCCCCCCCCCCCCCCCCTATTTATCTCGTGTGGCATGCATGGTGTGACAACAGTCGAAGTGCTCTAAAAGGCTGACCTTATGGAGAGAGGAGAGTACAGTGGGTATATGAAGACAATAATCTCTGCATCCATCACCGATGTGGAACTAACCGCTCAATACCTGCCTACACATAGCGTGCATTTCAATTGCGACCTATCCGCACGCGGAGAGAGGTGTCAGCAAGGGCGACGGGGCCAATTGGGAGATGCTCCCGAAGCAGGCTTAGCTCTAATTCCATGCGACAACACCCGAGTACTCCAAAAGACCGACCTTTTGAAGGGAGGAGAGCACAATGGGTACATTAGGAGAGGCCACCCCGCTCCCTTTATCGATGTGGCACTAATTAACAGCTCAACACCCGCTTGCACACAAAGCACATTTCAATGGGGACCTACCCACACGTAGAGAAAGGCGTCAGCATATGTGAGAAGACCATTCAGGAGAATCTCCCGGAGTGGGCCTAGCTTTGATACCATGTGACAACATCTTGAGTGTTCCAAAATCCTGACCTTATGAAGAGAGGAGAGCACAACGAACATATGAAAGACAATAATCTTCGCTCCCATTATCGATGTAGGACTAACCATCCAGCATCTGCCCGCATGCAGAGCACGTTTCAACAGGGACCTATCCGCACGTGCAGAGAGACATCAACGGGTGTGTTGGGAACACTCAGGAGATGCTCCAGAACTAGGCCTAGCTATGATACCATGTGACAACACCCAGAGTGCTCCAGAAGGTCGACCTTACGGAGAGAGAAGAGCACATCGGGTATATGAAGACAATAATCTGTGCTCTCATCACCGATGTGTAACCACTCAACACGTGGCAAGATTCAAACAAGAGACTTAGGGAACATGCTTAGCTCTAATACCATATGACAACACTTGGAGTGCTCCAAAAGACCGACCTCTTGAAGGGAGGAGAGCACAACGAGCATATGAAGCATCCCAATCCCATTCCCATAGCTGATGCGGGACTATTACCCATGGATCATCTCATCAAGAGCGACGCCTGTAAGTACCATTACATAAGAGAGACCACGGTTCGAAGCCTGCAACTGCAGAGCACAAGGTATTTTTTTCCTAGCCAAAGACCGAGCCTTGTTTTTGGCCACATGTGCACCACTATATTTATGTCACATCACATAACTCAAAGCCCGAGAATTGATCATGCGATCGCCAGGAGAGAAACAATGGAGGTAACCACTGGGATACACACATAGTTTCAAGGTATTGTTATTTGAACTCACAAAATTACTAAGTGCCACAACCTGCAATTGAAAAAATATCGGATGTATCCATTGATTTTTTTTTTTTTATCAATACCATTTCTAAGTGCACCCGACAGTCCATCGTCGGTGCTCGACTGCTCATGCAAATTGCCCCTTGTCAATTTCCATGTAGCTTACTTGCTCCTCCTTCATCGATCTTCATCTTCGAAAATATGAATTTACCAAAGAGATGTGTCGGTGGCTACCATCCGACATTTATGGTGTTAAATGTTTATGGATATATGGTGTCAATGTTGATAGGTATCCACCGAACAATTTCACACAATGTCAATTGGATGCGACTGGGACATAATGTCAATTGGATGCCATTGGCAATGTATGTTGTCCTGACAATCCGTAGGGTGGGTTCGGTTATCAACAAGGAGGAGGAAAGTACAAGGAAGAAGAAGAAGAAGAATGGAAAGCGACAACGACAACGAAATTTACCTTCAGGGGAATGGCGGAACGGCGATGTCAAAGACCTGCACTGGGAATGACGAGCAAGAAGGAAGATGGGAGAGTGAAATCCAACATGACGTGGCCGCCGATCACAACTGTACCTTTATCTGCTGATCAAGTATGGGTGCTATAGACGGTTGTGATCGTGTTACTTCAGGTTGGACAATACAAGTTGGTCAAACAAGTTGGACAATAAACATTTACCTTCACTAGCACTGCTATTTGAACAAATGCGGCTCATCTATACTATATACTAAAATGGAAGCCTCTCGCCCGTTTTGTGACACGTGGACATCTTTTGAAGAGTCAGAATCCTTTTCTCATGTGTGAACGCAACTCTCTATCATAAATCCTATTAAAAATCTACTATAAATATGATAAATGCCCATTCAATGGTAATTAATCTTTATTTGATGTTAATTAGTTCTCTCTCTCTAACAAGCGAATCATATCGGGACGAGTGAATCGTACTAATTCCAGATTGTACACTTCTTCAGATGACGTAGATGCCGTCTCTGCCAAGTGATGTGCATTAAGTTCATCTGGGTATTGCCTGGGTTTTTTACTAGTCTATCTATACTATATACTAAAATGGAAGCCTCTCTCCCGTGTTGTGACATGTGGACGTCATTTAAAGAGTTAGAATTCTTCTTCCGTGTATGAACGCAGCTCTCTTTTAAATCCATTTAAAAACCTACTATAAAGATGGTAAATTTTCATTCAATGGCATTTAATGGTCATTTGATGTTAATCTCTCTTTCTCTAACAAGTGAATCACACTCACGATGTCACACTTCTTCGAACAGTTGCGATTTCGTCTTTGCCAAATGGCGTGCATCAAGCACATTCGGGCATTGCCCGGGTTTCTTACTAGTATATATACTAAAATGGAAGCCTCTCTTCCGTGTTGTGACACGTGGATGTCTTTTAAAGAGGTAGATTCTTCTTCTCTGTGTGAACATGGCTCTCTTTTAAATCCATTTAAAAACCTACTATAAAGATGATAAATTTTTATTCAATTGCATTTAATGGTCATTTGATGTTAATCTCTCTCTAATAAGTTAATCACACTCACTTCAGATTTCACACTTATTCGAACAGTTGTGATGTCGTCTTTGTCAAATGACGTGTATCAAACACATTCGGGCATTGCCCGGGTTTCTTACTAGTATGGAAGAATCGCAATAAGCTGATTTTTGAAGGGGTGGATGAAGCGGTTGGTGTGGTGGCCAAGCAGGCCTTCCAATTTTCATCCAACGGTTATAATTAGCTTATTGGGGTCAACTGGAAATCACCTCCGGATGGAAATCACCTCCGGTGTGGTGACTATCTCGAAATTTTCATCCAACGGTTATAATTAGAAGCGTGTATTACAAGTTACGACTTTGGATATTGTGGGTTGGGTTGGGTTTTATATAGGTCCTATTGTGGGTTGGGTTGGGCTAGTGTTTGGTTGAATGTTGGGTCGGATTAACCGAAGCCTCTGTGGCCAGGCCCAATCTGGATAGAGTTGGATTTGAATTTTCAACCCAAGCCCAGCCCAATGTAAATTCCCAATCCAAAACCATCCAAATTTGGGTTGGGTCCAGATTAGACCACTCCCCCACTTGCTTCCTTTCCTCCATGCCCCACATGTCTTTCTCGTCCATCCTCCCTTTCCCACCCTCCTTTGTCCGCCATTGCCTCCTGCTCCCTTGCCGGTGCCATTGTTGTCTCCCCTTCCCTCCTTCTCCCCTCCTGCTCCTTTCCTAGATGATGGGAAGGAGGAGGGAATGTGGCGGAGACATCAACTCAGACAACGTGGAAGGAGGAGGAGGAGGACGTGGGGGGTCGACATCGGCTCCATCAATGGGGAGGGAGGGGAGACCGATGGGGTTTGTGGTATGAGGTGGGTAAGTAGAGTGCAAAGGAAAAAACTTGAGAAAATTGGGATATGTTAATTAATTTTGAGGTGTGAATAAAAGTAAGGGACTTAGTGATAGGTGCCTGACAACAAATCCGTTTGGTGAAAAGGACAGACAAGAGATAGTTTTGCATCATTGCTCCCAAAAAAAAAAAAAATTATAACATATCTCTCCATTGACTTTCTCTCCTCCTTTAAATAAAAAAACTGCCTCCAATCCTAATTTCTAATCTGTCCTTATTATTAAATACAACGTATTTAAAAGACTTCAGATCAATTTGCTCATAAAGTTATCATAAATAGAACTTCGGACCTTACCATAAAGATGCCAAGGCCTCAACAATTCTAACTCATATTTGATTGTCGCGACCGTTTGTCCCTGTCGTAACTCCTTCCAGCTCTTGTGGGGGTCGTGCAGACACCGAGGTCTTATCGGAAAAAACTTGAGTGGGGAGCCCCTACCGCACAAAGCCGTGGGATACCTATCACCCGGCGCCGTAATGAGCGCGTCTCTGTACATTGCGGGCCACCGCAACGCCATTGTGGCGAGCCGTATTAGGCGTTACCACGTTGCAGTGAAGTAAGACCTCCCCACTGAAGTTACCCTCGGTCTTATCGAGCCAGCAAGCGAAGAGCTGGCGCGTGGAGGGCCACCAGGAACCTCCCTCCTGTGTCCGTCAAAGGAAAAAGCACGTGACTCCAACCCCCCCTGACAATCCCATCCATATCCGCATATATGGTTCTGTACGGGACCTCGCGCCTTTTTCTCTGATGTTCGGCCTTTACACTGAGTAGATCACCACCGTTCATCTTCGTTTTCCGCAGCGTCACGCACCGTTCCTTTTGCCCTGAATCCCGTGATGTGGATCTGGCACGTGCCAGCGGCTGAGCGCGCCCCACCGTCAGGCGGGAAGGACCTGGGTCTTGTTGTGGGCCCCAACAGCTATTCGGCTGCACGACGGGGTCCTACTCAGCCAGACGACCGGAATTTAGCTGTTAAAGACTGAACAGCGTGCAAATCTTGTCTGAAAGCCATGGAAGGTGTACACCCTCCTCCACCCTATAAAACCCCCCGGGGCCCCACCTCACCATCTTTCTCCTCCCGTTCCTCCAAGATCTCCTCCTCCTCACCTCTCTCTCTCCGTTCGCCGTCGTTCATGTCGGGGAAACCCTAGGTTTCTTGTTCTCACTCCGGATCCGGCTCCGAAGCTGCAATCGGCTTGTGGATAGTGAGATTGGAATGCGAGGATCTGTGACTGTGAGTGAGGTCCTCTTCCGAGATCTGTGTTTCTTCTATGCTGTGCGGGTTTTGTAGCCTTGATTCGTTCTCTTGGTGTTGCGTCTAGGTGTCTGGTGATTCTTCAGTGTTGAATTGGATGGAAGTGGATTCAATTGTGCAGGTAATTGCTGCTTAGGATCTACGCACGCTAAATTGTGTAATTTGAGTTTGATTTTGATCTGAACTCGGAATTTCGTTTCCTTTTAGGAGATCTAAACTGTTTCTGCATCCTTCCGGAATTCTGTTTCCTTTTGTCTGTATACGCGATTTGGATGAATGGGCATTGTTTTTCTGTATTGCTTATCTAGTTTATAAATGTACATATAATGATCTTGATACAATCTAGTTATGGGTTAAATTTGTCAATTTTTTATCAAAATCAAGAAGTTATATCGATGAATAGTGTGGATCACATGATCAGATGACATAATTCAGAAGAAGAGACATCGGAATTCAACTAAGAAGCTTTATCTCCTTTGTTCGGGTCGGCTTTATGGATCATTCACTGTCATTCGTTAGGGTTAGATCTAACAAGGTTCTACATTTCGTTCTTCACGATCCAAACTAGATTTTCTTAGACCTTTCTTTCTATTTTTTCACCCTTATCCATCAATTAGAACCCTTCTCCATGTTTCTTCTTCTTCTTCTTCTTTTTTTTTGCGGAATATGATGATAATGTGGCATAAAGATTCATCGGTTCATTATCTATTCATGGTATTTTTTTTTTCTTCCATTTTTGGACTTCTTACTTCTACAACTCATCTATACAAGCGTCATCTCTTCCACAATCTTCTTGTGTGCTTGTGCTGTCTGTCACGCCCCAAATTTTGGAAAAGAGAAAAGTCCAAGACTCGGGGGTGGGTGTATTTTTTTTCTTTTTTTTTTTAACAAGGGAATTAAGTACCAAACAAAGAACAATCATTGTATCTAAGGACTGACAAAGAAAGAACAATTCTTTTATCATAAACAATTACCATTTGCAACTGAGTTGTCCATAACAAATTAACACTGAAGTTGCTGAACTACTCAGTACTTCCAGCACTTCATGGGAGGTGGCAACTCTGCCTACAACGCCTACCGTTGGTACTCCACTCTACCACAACTCCACTGTAAGCGTCTTCCTACTACAATTGGAATCCGAGGAAGCTAAAGATATCCCCTAAGTAACAAATACTCAGTGGTGTCACAAGACGACGCAACAAGTGCCTTTACTAACAGTTCTATTATAGACATAACAAAGACACTATCATTGTTTTAAAGTGAGGTAACAGGTACGACAAACTAGACAACTATACTATGCAACAGTGAAATCTAATAGCAATTTCGATAAATATGCAAGTAAGCTAAGCATGTGGAAGCATGTAACTAAACATGTGTTTGATCATTTTTTATATAAGAAAACAAACTACAAATACTGTTTTTAGGTTTAAGTGTCAACTGAGAGTATGTTTCGCAAAAATAAGTGTCAATATAAGTATGTTATTGGATGTGAGATGTTTCTCTCATGGCATGTCCCATACCATGTCATGAAAAGGACATCCCACCAAGACTATCCACAATGGTGAGTAACCATACCGTGCCGGATCCTCTTGACAGTCCAATTGCAAGAATTAAATGCCTATCATTATTGTGAATCGTCGATTTTCTATCAGTTCCAACAACAAACAACCTATTGGATATCAAGTTCCCTTGGTATCCTCCAATAGAAAAGTCAACCCTCACTGGGCATCAAGCTCCCTTGGTGTCCTCCTGTAGAAATGTTAATCTGTTAATCAAGTTGCCTCGGTATTCTCTAGTAAAAAGGTGCCCAGATGGTCAAAAGAGATTTGTCATCTTTCAGGACGGAGCTCTAATGCCCAACTTGCCTTTTCGGGGTTAGTACCCATGATTGGACAACCAGGCCAAGGTCTCTAGGCCATTGACTTTATCACTTGCCCAACCTTGCGATTTTATCTATTTTATTCGGATTGTGTACATGAAGTGGTTCACATTCCACTTGTGCACATGGGTTTCCTACGCACTTCCCTCTAGAAAGTGACAATAAAACATGGTCATATAATTAGTTCATTTATTTATCATGCTAATACTATCGAGGCAGCCAATCTCGTTGCTCATCAGCAAGCTTAACCCTGTATCCATGTAAACTAAGCATGTTTCATGTTGAATTGGATGTGTAACAACTAACAAGTAACAACACAGCTAACTTCATGTTTTTTTTACAAGTGTATTACACTAAGACTGCAATAGTCATATTTTCCATGTTTAAAGCCTACACTAATGAATACGTACATTTCATTCCAATTAATATAATATGATCATATTGTTTACTTTAAAAAGGTTGGACGGTGACAACTATCGCTTGCGATGATGTTTCCGTCCTCCACGTATGATAGGTGGTCCCTTTGGCCGTAAGTGATGGGCACGTCATAGCCCGCATGCAAGAGTGGGATCACCCCGCATAAAATGTCTACTAGTGTAAACAACCTGGAAAATGTAACTTTCATAATAATTTGAGTAACCTCGAGAACGAGTCGTCCACTTGTCCCCGAGAATCTAAGGAAAGTCTATCGTCTAAGGAATCAAGTATAACTTTCTGATTTAGGGTAAGGTATAATTGGGTTCAACACCAAGCACAAGACAACATAGATGATGGAGCTAAGCAACCTTGGGTCAGAAGACTAAACCAACACCAGGCACTAAAAGCCACCCAACCAGGACTCAAAGTAAGTCCAACACTATCAGGGAACATAGTCACCAAGTTCGGGTTTGACAATAAGTCGACAAGGGTAAAACTCGGAAAAGTTCGACGAAAATCAGAAAGCTCGAAAAAAAAAACGGGTAAAAGTCGAGAGAAAAAACGGGTTCGGGTTTTAATCGGCGATGGTGAAATTTAGAAAAAATCAGTAAGTTTGGGGCCTTTAAAAGTCAAATTTTTAGCCTACATTTAAACAACTAAGATATTTCTAACGCGACTTATAAGAAGATAGGCTAACAACAACAAATCAACTAAGTTAATCATGCAACTATGCAAATGCAAGTAAGCAACAAAACAACAATCCAACAAAGTAACATACTAAGTTATGAACATCATGATAAGTTGATAACGACATCCTAAAAGAAAACATTACAAAACTTAAAATGTCCATTGTCCAATAGTCACTAATCAAAATAGAATAGAAAATATAAATTAAGCATTCATCGTGTCTTCGAAACTCGAGAGCATCCAATGCCAAACTTGTATCATTCTCTCTTGCTTCATTCTCTTCATCCTCCATGAATTCAATGTCATCGGACTCATCATCGAAAGAAAGTTGAATTTCAATGTTATCAAACTCATTATCAATAGTCACAAAGTTAGGAAAAAAAAATGCATTTTAACCTTTTTTTTTCAATAAAAATGGTAAAAAACCGGTGAATTTAGTAACATGTAAAAATTGAGAAAAAAACGGTAGCACTGCCCATTAAGTCGCATTTTAAACGTGTTTTTTTTCTTCAAAAAAACGCTGAACTTTAGGACTATAAGACTAAACCAACACCAGACACTAAAAGCTATCCAACCAGTTCGGCATCTGTGGCTCGAACCAGATGTGAACATGGCTCGCACCTATCCAAACCAGAAATAAAAACATAAATAACTCAAGATCCACAAGTTGGATCGATAGAAAGTAAAAACCAAAGTCATAGATAATCGAAATAGCTTTCCAATGATTCTGACGGATCGACGATCGACCTCCTGGATCTCCGTAGGGAATCAAAATACGCTATCAGCTGTAGAAATTTACACGTCGGAGCTCGTCTGCGTCAAAAGGTAACCAACAAGGTAACACTACAAAATCCAACTAAACTATAACGACTCATTCGACAAAACCCTACTGGGTAAATATGATGACTCTTGGCCAACTATAGAAGGACCTCTCGTCCCGTGCACCTACGTGCACTTCGGCCCAAGCTTCGAAGGGCGTACCAATAAACTGGTAGGACAATTAACTAATACTATAAACATGCCTAACCCGGGCAAAAACTATCAATGTTCAAGGACCACTCTTACCTTGTACAACCGAGTGTACTCGGCAAACAGAGGAACTCATTGGACTACTAAAGGCAAAACAGATGCATGATGTCTAACTACTAGTAAATCTGAAAGTAAAGACACGAGCTTGTCTGGTCAAGAGGGGCAAACCTGTACTAAAGAGCATGAACTCTCACTAAGTCCACCAAAGTTGCCTAGCCTCCGATCCACTGTGAGTTGGATCGTCACGGTCAAAACCTGAGCAAAGTCAATGAGCATAAACAAACATAAATATACTGTACAAATTAGAGAATTGAAATGATAAGTAAACTAGGGTTGCATATGGTCCAAGGTTCAAGGTTGGCTCAGGTTGAGGGAAAGAAGATGATTCGGGCTAACAACCTCACTGAACCGGAGTTTAGATTTGCTCGAGGACCGGGTGTATGGTTCGACTTCGAAATCCCGCTACACAGGCTAAACGTCATAAGTCGAGGTCAGGGGAGTCGGGTAAAGTCAACATGTCAGGGTCTCAAAATGCCATCAAAATGCCAATGGCATCAAATAGTCTGTGTGTGCTATGCTATCAAAATCGGGACTAGTTCCCGACTAGTTTCTAGGCTGCATTTTGCCGACCGACTAATTCAGATTCTTTCATAGCGGGGCAGAATCCCGACCATAGTTACCAAATCGGGCGTTTTTTTGAAAAAAACGCGTATAAAACGCGTATCGATTAGAAGTCGTAAACAGGAAAAAAAACTCGTTTTTTTGAAAAAAACGTCAATACACGTTTTATACGCGTTTAAAACGGAAAAAACACGTATAAAACGCGTATAGAACACGTTGGGTTTGGTCTGGGTTTAAATTGAGTTCGGTTTTTATTTTGTTCGTGCGTAATAAACGCATATGCTATATGTTTTGAACTTTTGATTACTTAATGTTGGAAAATAACATATATACATACTTGGTATAATTTTTAAGATTTTTTTTGTTTTTCCGATGTTTTCACGTTTTTTTCCCGTTTTTTCCGTTTTCATCGTATTTTTTCGATTTTTCCCCTTGCCGTTTTTTTCCCGTTTTCCGACTTGGTAACTATGATCCCGACTAGTCCCCAAACGGCATTTTGCAAGCATTTTTTTTTTATTGCAAGGATCTCTACAAGCAATTTTGTTTCGATTTTTTTGCATTGTCTCGGAGTCTTGAATCGCAACTATCGCTCTTCCCTATAATCATTTATTGAGGACCTGAGAATTTGAGATAAAAACATAGACAAATATTTATTGTTTATTTGTTAATATTTATATAACCCTATAATCGAAATTGGGGTTGTTTACATATTAAACATCAACAAATAAATATTGTGATGAATTCTTAGTTTTGAGTCTTCTAACATGGGCATGAAACCAATACAACTGCGTTCATTTACTTATGTATTTATACCCATGCTTAGAAGTGTTAAATCATGCATTGTTATTGACTGACTAATATCATATATTTATTGATATTTATGCTAGTTTATATATCATTTATGTTTAGGGAGGGGGGAGGAGTTGGAATAAGTTTTGGCCGACTAGTCCCGAATTAGTCCCGACTAGTCCTAGTCAGCCCTTGGCCGACTAGGAGCCGACTACCGACTTTGACTGCATAGCGTGTGTGACTGACACAACCAATTGGATCAAAGTTGGTTATCCGAAAATCAGAGGACATCCACAGGGTGAAACCACTATGGGTAGTTAGGTTTTGGAGAAAGCTTTCCGATGGTGCTAATTTCACTGGAATCTAATATGAAACGAGAAGCTATGGCTAACCCATGGAGCACCAACGAGATCGAGTCAATAGTAAATTTCATGGGTTTAACAGGGTTTTAAGGGCCTAAACTACCATCAACACGTCAACAAGTTGTGCTTGGTGGGGGCTTTCCGATGGTTATGGTTTCACTAGAAACTGCCGTCAGGTGAGGAAATTACAACAGAGCCAAGTCATACCGTTCAATTTGGTATGGTTCAAAATTGAACAAGTTTACAGTCAATGGTGGCTTTTCAATGGTTCTGGTTTCACTAGAAATCGTCGTCGGGTGAGGAAATTACAACTGAGCCAAGTCATGCCGTTCAATTTGGTATGGTTCAAAATGGAACCGGTATACAATCTAGTTTTTAACATTACCTAAAAATTATTAAAATGATAGGGGTGGCCCTGTCTTCCTCATACATCCAAAGAACATTGGGGGTTTTCTCAAAACCTCAACTGCCCTAGAACATGTGCAGGTCCATCCTCAACACCTTACGGCCACTCAGCTGATGTCGTCGGCCACCCTAGCTCCACCACGGCTGCCAGCATTGCTGGTGGTTTCTCACAGGCGCCACACCTGATGATCACATCCATGGCCGACGACTTAGAACGGGGGGGGAGGGATGGTCGTATGCTACCCTATGTGCAACCCTTTGCCGCTATAACTTCTCTGATCATAGATTTTTGAATTTGGACATGCCGTGACTGGTGGAAACCGACCCAGCCTGCAAAGTGCAAAGCTTAAATGGCGTGGGTGGGTACATGTCTTTCAAGTATTATTTGGGACGGGTTTGGTAATTGCCTCCAAAACTTGATACTGGTTTGGGACGAGGAGACTATGGGATAAAATCTAATAAGTTGTGGTCGGGCCAACCCGTCTGAACCCGACCTTTTTCCATTCCTAATATGGACTTATATTGGTAGTTTTAAAACCAATTTTAGTCGTTATATCTATGTATATCTGGTGATAGGTTGGCAATATGCTTTTGGTTGCCTCATTTAAATCAAAGAAAATTATATCATTCTTTCATGTCAGTTTAGTTAACTAATTCTTCTAGCTCCCTTTGTAATGGTTGTCACATAATTTTTTGAATATGCATGAACATAGTAGTGCTGTATATACGAAGCATTTTCTCATGATTTGAACTTGTGAGAATTACCGATATTTTATGATCTATTCTATGAATTCTTGCATTTGGTACTTGTCACAAATCTATACCAATGTGGTTATTCCAAAAATTTTCGTTCTACAGATTTTATAATCTTATGATGGAAAGAACCATTCAACGAGAAATTTCTAGACCCACTTGCTCTGGTCTAATATTATTCTGTAGATAGTAGATGCCAATGGGGTGAAAATTGGGGGGACAATGATTTTATACTACAAAATCTTTAGAAAAAATGGACAAGTTGTCAGGTGATTCCAGGCAATCCGAGCCAGGACCTTCTAATTCTTCTTGGTGGCACTCGGATTGCGTAGAGAAGTTACAGTCTGTTACTTTGGTTCCACGAGAAGATACTTTGACCAGCAGTGGGTCCACACGCAGTGTGAGCAAATCTGAACTTTCATCTCTGACTGCTTCTCAGGCTTTGTGGTTCACTGGAACTTTGTCTGGACCGATACCCAATGGTTTTTATTCTATCATTCCGGTAAGCAGAACTTAATTGGTCACATAATGTTACTATTACATGTGTTATTATAATTTTATGTTTCTATGATCTTTCCCCAAAGCCATTCTTTCTAGAACAATGGGGTTGAGCAAAAGTGTAAGCTCTTTTGCAAGTGGCTATTAGTAGTAATTCCGTTATCCTAAATGTCAGTACATGGAATCATTCAAACATTTTATAATTTATATGATGCATTTTTATGTAAGGATGCACAGGCAATATTTGGTTCTGTTAAGTATTTTATTATGTATTAAAATTTGTTACTGTTACCCCAATAATTGCTGTTTACTAGCTTTTTATTATAGAATGTTTGCGTTACTTTTTTCTTTATTGAGCTGGAAGAGTGGCAATGTTTGTCTAGTTGCTTCTTATAGTTGACTGGTATCAGGAATTTAATGGAAATTTAATTGAAAAAAAAACAATGAAATTGAAACATGTCAACAATTTGCACACAAGGATGAGATCTTACCCTCTTTTTGGTCAAGCTGTCAAGTATCGCATATTGCGATAGTAACAGTTTGTGCCAAATTGGCCATAGCATATAAAGACACCATGTTGATTCAAGATTTAAAGTATCACTTATCATACCTGTTTAATCCATTGGTCAACTTAGTTCGATGTCCCATGCAAACCTGCTGAGTACTAGCCAAAATATATGCACCGAACATTTAGCAATAAATTTTCTAACAATGCGCTAGGGAAACCTTTGATTGCTTTGATGTACAAATAGAAATGTGTCTTACTTCAAGTGGAGAAATTTATGACAAGTCTATCATTTAAAATGAATAAAATATGCATGTTGATGTTCATGGGCATCATCAAAACACATTGCTGCAAACTTTATGGTAGTGCATACACATTCAGCGTCAAAATGGTTTCTTTTCTCTCATAAGGTTAAATAAGTAAAACAAGCACATGTATATGAGCAGAGTCGTAACCTAGAATTGCATGGATGAGTAGGAGAGAGAGAGAGAGAGAGAGAGAGAGAGAGAGAGAGAGAGAGAGAGAGAGAGAGAGAGAGAGTTGTAACCTAGTAAAACAAGCACATGTATGCGAGTAGAGTCTTAACTCGTAACCTAGAATTGCACGGATGAGTAGGCCTAGGAGAAGCTTTGATACAGTGTGTGTGCAGAGAGAGAGAGAGAGAGAGAGAGAGAGAGAGAGAGAGAGAGAGAGAGAGAGAGAGAGAGAGAGAGAGAGAGAGAGAGATGCTTGAACCTTCATTACTGAAACTTATTGTTTGGAATTAGTACAAGATGCTTGACTTGAATCATACTATAATCATAAATCATCTAAACATCTTAAGACTTAAATACCCTAAAGTTTATTAGACCAAATATTGATTGCTTGTGATCGACATTCTCCCTCTCAAAGCTAAGTTGTCGAGCATCATCCCAGCTATTGATTCCAACTGTCATCTATGTGTAGTGAATCTTGAATCAGCCCAACATCTTTTCTTTGAGTGTCCATTTGCAAAACAATGCTGGCAGGGATCTCCTATTACGAACCATATGGCAAATAATGAGCGCACCTTTCAACAATGGATATCTCATCGTGTAGACTATGTTATTGAAGTTTTCAAAATTGTCTCTTACATCTCCTGGTATCTGGATGGCCCGCAATGATTTTTAAAAGTATTACTCCAAACCATAGAAATGTGATTATTCAAGCGGCTAAGATGATGGAGGTACTCTCAATGCTCCTGTTGTCCGCCATGGTACCTGGCATCGGCCTTCTGAGGGTTTCCTTAAGATTAATGTGGACGCGGCTGTTGGTGATTCATCCGTTGCTTGTGGACTGGTGATCAGGGATGAGGTGGGATATATGTTATGTTGTCGTGGTACAATTCTAGATGAGTGCTCTCTAATTGAGGCTGAGACTCTAGCAATTTTACTAGGAATTCAGTTTCCGATGAAAACCAAGGCTAATAATGTAATCATGGAGGGTGACAGCCTCACAATGATTACCCTCCTATTGGATGAGGGGTCTACCTCGCCATGGCGTGTCCACAACGACATTGTGGATTGCAGGAGGCTCATCAAGCCTTTTACCATCGCGACTCCTCAGCATGTGTTTCGAGAAGCGAACAATGCCGCACACCAGGTTGCTGTTTATTCGTTGTCTCGCAAACATTGAGTTCACCTTCTGGGATACCCCATATTTTCTTGCCAGTGTTGACGGATGTAACAAACTCTGTGCCCAAGGAAGAGTCTTCCTAACTCTATAAACCAAGATTGTAACCTCTCTGTTCCTATTGGGTTGGGGCGCCATGAATGAAACCCCCTTGGTTTCCTCAAAAAAAAAATTGATTGCTTTATAAGCAAGATAGCCATGGTTAGATCCATTACATCTGAGCCAATGTTTACCACTGTGTCCAATAACTCATCACACGTCGTAGAAAGAAAACCCACCTTTCAAAAGTTTCAATATACAAATGCCCAAGGTCATACATGATCCCATCGCTTCAAGACTCCTGAAATGGAGGTATCCTTGTTAGAATAATACATAATACTAGTTAAATCATACTATGTTGTCTGGTCTTCAAGTGTGGACAGATATGTTCAGATAATAATCTGGTGGGTAAAAGGGAATTTGCTCCCCTCCGCTTCTGTACCCTATACTTGTATGGATTATTGGCCAGGAAAATTTTGTCGATCTTGCACTCTTCATGTCCTGGTTCTGTCCACAAGGCCTTAATCCAATTCCCATATGATATATGCTTAACTCATTGACAGTGAACACTATAACACCTAATCCTGGCCCCAAGTACTGATGAAATAAATGAAGGCTCAATATCAGGTTGACATACAGTTGTAAGAAATAGCTCAAAATATGAACCGAAATAAAAACAAGCTTAATAAGAATGACCGACAAAGAAAGATTGGTAATGCCAACCTTAAATTGTTTTGGACAGCTTGACGGTTACGATCTCATGGTTATTTATATTGAACCCCATATCACAATGTCTACAAAGCTAATTTATCACATGAAGAAATTAGTATTCTAAACTTTATTGTACTTTTTTGGTATGACGTGACAATTTATATGTGGACTGAGTCGACTGACGTACTACATATTGGCCTCTGCATGTCACAGGTTCAGGGCCTGTCTAATGGTCTTCATTAGTCATTATGTAGAAATATGCTTACACTTGTCATAAATTGACGAGATGTTAAAGTTCATAGATCTTAAATCTTATGTGTTTCTTAGGTCTTCAATCTAGGTTTATGTACTTTTGAACTGACCCTCTGTTTTTTAGTATGTTCATCTCAAGTATATTTGTCTACGGTATACGTCGGAAGTAGTATTCCTTATCATTTTAACCAATAAAGGGTATGTCCTTTTGTTTTTTTTTGGTGACACTGTTTGAAACAGTGGTTCATTTCTTTCTCCTTTTGCCATGCGCGACATGTGCAGACACAAGACTTGATTAAATAAAACTTGTGCAGGATAAAAAACTCAAGGAGCTCTTTGACACTATTCCATCTCCGGATGACCTTTATTCTCTTGGCATGGATGGGCTTAGAGCAGACATCATTCTTGTTGATGCAGAGAAGGATAAGAACCTTTCTGTGTTGAAGCAATTAATTGCAGCATTGGTGAAAGGAGTAAACAAGAATCCAGCTTTACTAATAAAAAAGATTGCTGGGTTGGTGAGTTGTTTCTGCCATTGGCAATATAACTCTGCTTTTGCTGTTGCTGTTGCGTATGTACTGCAATTGTGTATTTCTTTGGTGGAATTATTTACTTCCTGGAAAGTGTGCATCAGTAATATTTGGAAACTACAGTAACTGTTGATTTATTGTTGTTGCTCGCTGCTGTTTTCTCTATGTACATTTAATTGTTATCTCGATCTTAGCTTCATAGTGTTTCTTCTATTCAGTGGGTGCTTAGTTGCAACTGGAAATAATTGTTTAAGAGGCTTGCCCAGTTTTTATTATCAATGCCTTCTACTTTCGTAGTAACATATGCATTTGCATGTATGCAACTCACACATCAACAATCGTTGATACTGCGACTATAAATTGTGTAAATTGGATTAGAAAATTTTATTAAAACATGCAGGTAGCGGAAGTTGATATGACAGTGTTCAAGGTTGCGGAGTATTGAACTTGTACAAGAGTGCATCTGGTCATAGTGGTTTACTCAGTTCTATTATTATTGAAGGCTCCATGGGAGAAATTTGTTTAATGCACAATATGTCAAGTCATTTTTTGTGGCACGTGATTATTAAATTAGCCCATCGGTGTTACACTAGTGAATACCTAATGTAATAGATGGGTAAGATTGTGACACAATTATGTTAAGTGTCTGTGGCTCACATGAGTCACAGCAATAGCAAGTGGGTTCTACATCTCAGTTCTTTCCGCATACATGTAGCATTAATATGGGCATGTAGATTGCTTCATGATGAGATGGCAGGAGCTTAAACATTTTGTCCTCCTATTTTTGCATTTTCTATTATCTGGACTGTAGTAGTACCTTCCGGAATAGTCTCCTAATTTTTAATTCCACATTTCTGTTAAACTTGAAGAAAAATGAAAATTTAGTCAAATTTTTGCGCAGGCATGTTTTGAAGTATCATGATTGTATTTGTAGTGGCATGGTACAATGTTCAATATCATACAGTGTCAACTATTGACATAACCTTCCCGCAAAAAAAAAAAACTACTGGCATAGCCGACACAAAAAAGATACGTTGCCCACATGCACAAAAGTTGCACAGATACTATAGGATAACTATTTTATCCTATTCTAATCTATCTTTAAGTGTTATAATTTGACGGTAAAAATATTTTGAACATTTTAACTGCGATTTTGACTTAATAAAGAAATCTTGGATCATAAATAAAATTGAACGTGTATGTTGTTGCTTTACCCAATCATATAAAATACTCTAAACTAACAAATTCAACCCACAATGCAAGGTTTGAGAATTTGATTATGGGTTTGGACCTAGCAAAAAATGAACCGGTTCGCCCAGTTTGGAAAATTTTTAAAAATCAGAAAAATTTAGAATCACTTCTGATTCAGCTAGAAGTGGATGGCATTGGTTCATAGCTAGAGGAGAAAGGGCAGTCAAGCATTGTTGCCTTCGATCGGATGAGAGAATTGGAGTTCATGCCTCGTTTGATTTATTTGGGTTTGATTATGCCAATTTGGGTCTCATTGAGTCTAATTTGGCGTATTCGTTCTTTAATTCGACAAAATCTGGTCTGGTGTAACCTATTTAAGATCAAATCTAGTCGATTTTGTAGAACTGAATCTGAATTAGGGTATATTTCGGGTTTGGGGAACTGTTTCAGTTTGGAGCGGCCAAAATACGGACCGCTTTGAGTTCTTAAGGTGGTGGCGGTGGTGCCAACTGGGATCAGTGAAAATTTGAACCGGTTCGGGTTTGGACGAACCCTTGAACTACACCTCAAACGAACCTTTGACAACAAAGTTCATATTGGATGATATAGAATGTAATCCAAATGGTTCAAATATGAATTGTTAGCTTTAAGACAGATATTGATTTAAATCACTGCTTGTTAGTTAATAAATTACCATTTCTTCATATATAATGGGGATGTCATATGGCTGATATGGTTCATTTGCCGACACATTTAAAATTTAAATTAAGAACTTTGGACTATAAAATTAGTATCTTGTAGGAAATATAATTCATTAATATGTTAATTTTTATAATGGTAACACAAGATTAATTATGTACTGAATATATGTTCTTTATAATTTGATTATTATGAGTAAAAAATGCTAGAGTTGGTGTGTAGCCAAAGAGGGGTGGTAAAACTGATCCCATATTATCTATTAGGTTCTCTTCTAATGATGGAATCATAGTGGTAATGCACCAGTGGTAATCTAACTATTCACAAAGAAATCTGCATCATTTTACATTCCACATCCAACTCATTTTATCGTAGTAAGGTGCATTTCCAACGCAATATAAGAAGCATGTTTGTGTAACAATGCACTACTGTATCATACTCGATAGGTAACCGAGTCTTGCGTAGCATGAAGCTATTTTAGACAAACTGACAAGCCCAATTAAAGGGCAACTGGTGGCTGAAATATTTTTCGTGCGTATCACCGAAGGCAAAATAATTGATGGAGTGGGTCTGGTTCACTGAGTCAAGTCCAACTATTGGATTGGCAAGATTCAGGCACTAGATATAATGGCCTATGTATATTGATCAAACCCTCTCGTATCCCTTTTGCATTCGTATAGATAAAGATATATCTCTATGTATCCATCTGCCCTACCGGAATAGCCTTCCGATATATGTTCTATGTGCCGAGTGGGACAACTCATTTGTTTTAAGGAAACATTTACCGCCTTTTATGGTTATTGTAACGACGGTGATACCTTGGGCTGAATGAAGACGGAATGTCTCATCTGGTATAGATAGGAGATGTTTTTTGGTCAATGTGGGTATGAAATGTATAGGTCAATGGCATAGTATGATTATAGGTTCTAGGGATCCATCCATGCTGCTATCTTATCCCTTACTTTGCTGCGCATTTCCCAATTAGACCTTTAGGGAAATGCGGTTGAAGGGGCACCACCCAATACGTTGTTGCTTCCTCTCTCGTTTATTGATTAGGGCAAGTTGAATACCACCCAATACGTTGTTGCTTCCTCTCTCGTTTATTGATTAGGGCAAGTTGAATGGGAACTAAATTTGTACTTGCTTATAGGGATTTCGGCTTCCCCCTGCTCGGCTTCCACCTCTTCCTCTTATTGATCCATGTCCTTGTCGCCTTCCTTGAAACCGCTTCCAGGTCTATCAGTTTGTTCTTATCAAGGCAAGGGATATCGACCGCCCTCTTCTCATTAGTTGAGTGGTTTCACTCCTTTCCCTTTACAACTTTTATTACTTAGATCTTCGACCAAAAAAAGGTCTCCTGTGAGTATGGGCCTCAGACTCCTTATTACTGGTCAATCACATTCCTGAGACATTTTGCACCCAGAGAGAGTGACTTATATGATATGAACCATGTTTCTCTGTCTTCTGAGAATCGTTTCACTTTCATACGAGGCGATAATTGCATTGTATTACGAAGGGAGAAGTTTTGACGACCCTAGCCAAATCCATAACACCAATTGTATCCATCATGCATCCTTCCTTTGAGGGTCCTAATAACGCTAGCTGAGGGGGATTGGACCAGTCCTGTAGTAGGTGATTTCCATTAGTGGGGGCCAATTGTTTGATTGAATGGAGACATAATTATGGAAAGTGTACAAAGAGGAATCTTTATAGGTAGCTAGTTTTTCAATTCCATCTCTGCTCCGTGCCTTTCTTGATTGGACCAAGTTGATTGCCGATTTCCAACAAGTCTTTCTATATTTTGAGAGCAAGAAGCGGAACAAAAACAAAGCTTTTTCTTTATATTGATGGTGAATCAATTTTTTAATATAGTTTCTGAGAAATTCCCCAAGAAATGTGTACACAAGATGAAAAAAACCGGAACTTAGGAATAGACATTATAAAAATATTGACTATCCATTTTTATTGTTGTTTTTAGTAAAATGATATATCTATCAAGGGTTCAAGTTTCAATAAGTATTTATGGAGAAAATCATCCCATTCATCCCTCTTGAAAACAAAGATTTGAAGCTGTCCAAAATTTACTGAGTAGTCAATGTAACCGACACATTTGGGTACAAACAAATGCAAACAACATGAATATTTCTAGTAGTCGGTCCATTTCCATTAGTCCGGCGGTGAGAGCGGTAAGTATGGGACCTCTTTGTGTTTCTTCCATCAATCATCTAGGTTTATGCCATATATAGATCATGGTCTGATGCCTATTCATGACAAAAAGACTTTCTTCTTAGTGGATATGTGCAAGCAAGGTTCAAAATTTTAATTTCGACCAATATTTTGATACTGGAAATATTTCGTGGAAATATTTCAACAATGTAGAAATATTGCAGTTTTATAGAAATGGTGGAAATAATGATTTTTTAATAAAATTTTTCAATGAAACCCTGGATAGTCATAAACAAAGTATAGATACACACTTTGGAACACTCATATAATATTTGTACCATGTCTAGGAGTGTAGAGCTTCACATAAAATGTGTTCTATATATTTGAGTACTGTGTGAGTCTTGTATGTTCTTGTGCAGTCTTCTTTGGTCTGGTTTTGATCTATGTTTTTTAAATATTTTTTATAAATAAAAATATTTTCAAAATAAAGATTAGTCGATTGTTAAAATAATGCTTTAAACGATTTTAAAAACGGACTTAAAACAAGAAAGTTATGCAAGTTTGAAATTGTGCAAAATTATGTTGAAATGCAAAACACTGTTTTTTTTACCAAGTTAAAAAAAAGAGTTTTTATATAGGACAGTTTTTATTCATTCAAAATTTTCTTTGACAGACCATGGTTTTCTAGAGTGCTTATAGTTCTACACCTTATGTAATTTATTGAGATAAAAAGGAGTTTATTTAGCCACTTTTTTCAGCATGTGGATTTTATGAAAACCCCCTGAGAACTGTTTTCTCTGACTAAAACTAAAAATATACTTTTTGATATATTTGGTTTTTTATTTTTTTTGATATTTTTATTGAAATCAAATAGGGGGGGGGTATGTGCTTATTTACATAAAATAACTTAAAGTAAATGGAGACCTTTACTTAATTGTTTTTTATGTAAATATGGCTGTCAAGCTGAAATACACTGTATCCTAAACCCAGCCCTGTTTTTTCTAGCTGCTGAATTATGAAAAGTAGAGGATTTTGGGAGTGATTTCAAGAAATTTTCGGAATTTTTCGTCATATTTCGAGAAATATCCTACAAATTTTCAACTGGTTGGGATTGTATATGATATTTCGTATCGAGATCTCAGAAAAACGAAATAATTTGTGAAATATTTCTATTTTTTGATGCTTGCGTGCAAGTGCACAATGATGAGCCACGAAAACATGTGGTTTCTAAACCCCTTGGGATGACCCAACAATTTGTTAATTTGATTCTGCTAGTCCTTGGTTGTGTTTATTTTCTTGCAAATAAACATTGGTAGGAAAGAGGTAGACTAAATGACTTATGTTGACACCTTTTGGAACATCCAACATCAAATCTAGAGTTATCCAGTTGAATTAAATGTAGGCCCTAATTAACTCAGTAGAAGTGGTGGACAAAGTCATGGATTGAGTTTTGAACTAGCCCATATAGTTTCTTTGAAAGTCATGATATTATGACCGATCTGAGTTTGACCATTGTTTTCGCGGCAATCAACAGTTTCGTCAATAAGTTTATGACAATATCGGGAGGTCCAGTAGCAAACATTAGGGTTGCAACTCGGGCGAATTGGGTCGGGTTGGGGGTCAACCCAAGCCCAACCCAAGTACTAAAACCCCCAACCCTAACCCAACCCAACCTCCAACCCGAGATGCCCAGCCCTAGCCCAACCCAAGCAAAAATTCCTATGCTTGGGTTGGGCTCGGGTTAGCCCAAGCTGTAGAGCGGGTCAGGTTGTAGAGGTCTGGTATACTTATTGTTTAAAAATGTTCCCTCTGAACATCAAAATCTAAAAAGAACTTATACTTGTTAACACTATCATACAACTTTTTTTATATTTCTATTCATGCAATTTACTAGATCATTAGATAATGTCTTTATTTGATAAGCAAGAAGCAAATAAATAATATGACTGGGTGAAACGGATGACTGTGACTGTAACCCCTCAACAAATGAGTACTTGGGATGGTTGTGATTGTTAGCTATATATCACAGACTTATAGCTATACATGGGTACTCGGGTTCGAGTTGGGTCGGGTTGCCCGACCCCTCAACCTGAGCCCGACCCAAATTCAACTCGGGTTGTATTTTTTCAACCGTAACCCAACCTAATCTTCAAATACATCAACCCAAACACACGCAAAATTCGGGTTGGGCTCGGGTTGGGTCGGGTCCAACACGCCCAAGTTGCAGCCCTAGCAAGCAAACTACCACATGAAGAGATTGTCACAACTGCGTGTATCAATTGGAAAATTTTGAAGCTACCTCTTATTTCAATATTAATTTTTTTCGAGCTAGTGAAGAAGATTTGAGCTTAGATACCATGCAAGTGGAGGAGCAAGTGTTGGTTACGTATGTTAATACAATAGATGTGCAAAATAGTACATCCAGATAAGACCATACGTGCCTACATATTTTACACCCCACTGTCCGTATTTTGGGTATTTGTTCTGTCGAACACTGATTCACATGCCACCATGTGAATACCTACGTCCATGTTGTTTGGCATATTATACATGAAAAATGCAGGGCCGGCCCTGAGGGTAGGCGAGCAAGGCAGTTGCCTAGGGCCCCCAATTAATTTATACTAATGGGGGCCCCACAGCTAAGCCCAAACACTAAAAGAGGGGGGCCCAACAGCCAAGTCCAAACGACAAACACCAAGAACCAAAGAGGGCATTTTCCAATAAAAGCAAATTTTGTAATGATACTTGCAAAAAAAATTCATTAGTACTTAATTATTTTTTCTTGTATTAATATGTATAGGGGGCCCAACTTTTGGAGTTTGCATAGGGCCCCCAAAACCTCAGGGCCGGCCCTGGAAAAATGCAACCACCCATGCGTTTTATACTTAGTGTAGGAGAGGGGGGATACTCATATCTAAATATGTTATAAAATGTATAGGTGCTGGTACCGTTGCAATTATTCACATATGTTTGAAGGTTGTACATGTGAAGGACCAAAATGCAATTATTTTCAAAACCTAGAGGTTTCTTTATATGCTAGTACTTCTCTCATGGTTGATTTCTTAATGCCAACGCCAGGTTTTTGACTTCTATAAACGCCCACATTTGGATCTAAGTCCTGCAAAAGCTTCGGTCGAGGATATGTCCCATTTAATGGAAAATCAAGCTGTCCAACTTTTGGGGAAAATAAGGCATGGATCATGCCGGCCTCGAGCAATTCTATTCAAAGTTCTTGCAGATTCTGTTGGTCTGGAGAGCAAACTTGTGGTGGTAATATATCCTTGCCTTTTCTAAACGTAAGCTATGTAGTAGTGGATATTGTTTATCAGGTTCAAGCGACTCAAAGAAGTTGCATATCCCGAAAAGGTTCATTGCTGATTTTAAAGCAAACATTAAAGTTCAGCCCTTAAAACTGCTGTATGGTTTGGCAGGGCCTACCTAGCGATGGTGCTGTTGATTGTGTGGACTCATACAAGCATATGTCTGTGGTAGTCGTGCTGAATTCAATTGAACTACTAGTTGATCTTATGCGGTTTCCTGGGCAATTAATCCCATTTTCAACCAAGGCCATCTTTATATCCCATATATCAGCCGCAGGGGAGAGTGACTCTGCTGAGAATGACTCATGCGATTCTCCTCTTGAACCGAATAGTCCATTGTTTGGTTTTTCTGATAGAATGGATGGTGAAAGGTATGCTACTATTATTAGAGAAGTTTTCAATCAGCCCTTATTACTTTTCTTTTTGGAATTATCCTTTTTGTGAGGCAGTATTATATTAAGAGACCATATAATGAAATAGGCAGTGATTGTGGCATAATTGACTGGTACTTCCATCAATGTTAGTCTAGGTCTTCCCCTCCTCTTTGGACCTTCCACTTTTCCACACTAATCTGAGACCCTCTCCTTATCGGGGTCGCCTCTGCTCTACGCTGTACATGCCCAAATTATCTTAATCTGTTCTCCATTATCTTGACCTCAATTGGTGTCACTCCAACACTTTCACTAATACACTCATTTCTCACTCTAACCGTCCTAGTTTTTCCGCACATCCACATCAACATTCTCATCTGTGCCATGCTCATCTTATGTTTTTGAGTTCTCTTTAAGGGTCAACGTTTTGAACCATATAGCATTGCAGTCTTATTGTTGTTTTGTAAAATTTACCCTTAAGTATTGAAGGTATGCGTCGATCTTATAGCTCTCTTGAGGCCCCTCTCCACTTCATCCAACCATGATGTAGGCACCAAATAGGTTTCCTACAATTCAAAGCCTGTGACATGCACTTTGATCAACGAACAAGCGTGATTGATCGTAGATCTATCAAGTATTTGCAAGCAATATTAATGCAAGTTCAATATCTAACAATCATGGATATAAATCTACCACGAAAAGTAAATTTCAGCATATAATAACAATAAATGCACCAGCATATTTCGAATTTAAATAGGAGATATGCGTCAGATTTTTATATAGAAATAGGCTGAAACAAGTAAGACACTTAGACAATCGGATCTATTTTGGCGAGGATCCGGGCCCTATAATGGGATTCAAACTAGATAATAGTTGATGGTTAGGGCAGCAGAGATGATGCAGATGCAAAATAAAGAGATGGAGGATGATGCGATAGTGGAGGAAAAACGATATATATTGCCTGGGGTATCCGCCGTGGAACAAGTAAGGACGCACCAAGATCATGCGCACGGAGCAAGGGTGGACTTTGAGAGGAGCACACTCTTTCGAAAACGAAACAACGAGCCCTTCAGGAGGCAAAATCGAGGATGGTGGCGATGATCGGGGCACAAGCCTCTATCGGAAGAATATTCTTATCAAAGAATTCAGATCTGAACTTTCTCTTGTTTTTTCTCTTTTTATAAGATTAGGGTTTGCGATGGAGGGTGGAGATTGCAAGGAAATAAGGGATGTATGGCTTGGATGGAGGGAAAAATAAGGAAATGAGAGGGAAGGAATAAGAAAGAGATGGCCGGGGGGAGAGGTCCATATGGAAGAAAAGGAGAAAGAGGGAGGGTGGTACGTGAAACTAAGGAAGAGGGCCGGTGTGAAGATATATGGGCCCTAGGAAAAATTCGAGAAACCTATTAATTGCAAGGAAATAAGGGGTGTATGTCTTGGATGGAGAAGAAAATGAGGAAATGAGAGAGAAGGGATGCCACATCATTGGTTCTTTAAGTTGTCATCATCTGACTGTTGGATTGATGATGCAGGCGCCGATAAGGTGCACTACAATCTTAAACCCTTTTAGGATTCTCTTTGGTCAACAACTAAGACTTATTTATCAATATAGCGCCGTATGACTCAAAGAGGCGGCAAACACAAGCTATTTCACGTAGAATTAAAGTTCTAGGCATTCAACATAAAGCATAGTTTAAGATCCAACAATATAAGACGCAATATTATCACGAAAACTAATTTCAGCATATAAGAGATTAAATCGCAGTAATAGATATTGAAATTTAAAGATAGGTTTGCATCGGATTTTCACTAAAAATAGGCTAAGCATGCTTGCTAGGGTTACCAACAGACTAAAGATAGCAAATATAATGATTAGGCATATGTTAGGGCTTCAACTAGCGATGAAACGAGATGGTTACGACTGCGATGCGGAGCGGAGGCAATGAAAACAAAGGAAAAACGATGCGGATGCGATGGGAAAATAAGCTAAAAGGATAGATAGTGTCTGGGGTTTCCGCCGTGGGTCGATGCGAGGATGCGCCGATGATCCCGCACACGGAGCAAGGTCGGACGTCGTGAGAAGCCGGATCCTTCGGAAGAATAAGCCAAGGCCTTCGCGAGGTGAAGTCGCGGATGCGGCGAGGGTCGGGGACACACGTCTCTCCCGGAAGCTCTCACGAAGAGGCACCAATTTCAGCAAACATAAAAAATCTGAACTCTTCTTCTTTCTTCATCTTTTTGTAGGGTTAGGGTTTTCTTTTGGATGGCCAAGATCACAGAGAAATAGGGGGGGAATGGTGGGGATGCAATGTGCCAAGAAAGGAAAGGAAAATAGAGAGAAACAAGGGGAAGAAGAGAGAGAGAAGAGAGGGGACAGAAGAGGGGTCGGGTGGCCTTTCCGCACGGACAAGGGGGGGGGGGAGGTCGGGCGGATGGTTCACGGGAAAAGGGAGAGAGAGGGGAGCGACACTCAATGGGAAGCCCTATTGGGCTTAAGATAAGCCCATTTAGCCCCTAATTGAAGCCTAATTGATGCCATGTCATCCAATTTAATGTATTTTGCTATCTAACCGTTGATTTCGAGACCTAATCTCGTCCGTCGGTACCCCGCAAACACACACACTTAGATTTTATTAAGATAATGCAGAAAACTCATCTGAGAAGACCCGGATTCAATCCGAAAAGCCCTCGGATGAGATCATGGACATCCCCCATGAATTGGGCAAGAACATAAATAGTACTAAGTGCAGAAATTAGGTCAAAAACATAGAAAATGGCCAAAAACTGAAATAAACAGCTAACAAGTTCCATATGGATAATGTCCTCCAAGTATAAACTAAAAACGACTGGAAATAAAGGGTCTCTGGCGATGAACTGAAGATGCGGCGATGATCTGATGATGCTGATCATGCTGCATCAACTCCCTCGGACTAGAAAGAACTCGACTCCGTCGAGTGGACGTCCAGCTGCTGTACGAGGTCGGGCCGCAGTGCTCGCAACTGTCACTCGTCCACCCAGGTACAGTCTGACAGTGGCCTGCCTACCCACCGAATAGGAACCGTTGGAAAATACCGCGGCGGGTAGCAAGATCTCTGACGTCAACAATCTTCTGTATCTGCTCTGTCTCGTCTCGCTATGCATCTGAAAAAGGAATCTGTGGCGCTGAAGGCGTATCTGGCTGGTCTCCGTGAAAAGGGAACAACTCTGAGATGTTGAAGATCGGTGATGTCGACATATCATCTGGTAAATCCAGCAGGTAAGCATTGGGTCTCAACGCTCGGAGAACACGGAAGGGCCCAAACTTCCTCTGGCTCAGCTTCCCATAAGAACCTGTGGGAAACCGCTCTCTGCGAAAGTAGGCGAGGACCCAATTCCTCTGGCTCAGCTTCTCATAAGAACCTGTGGGAAACCGCTCTCTGCGAAAGTAGACGAGGACCCAATCCCCTGGCTGAAAGGTGCTCTCTCGCCTGTGTAAATCCGCGCTTGCCTTATACCTTGCATTGCTTTCCCTCAATTTCTCAAGTGACTCTCGCTGTACGGTCTTGATGTGTTCAAGAAATTCATCAGCATCAACACTTGCAGGACCTGTAGGCGGTAAGACAGTTCTATCCAGAAAATGGGGAATAACATGACCATAGACGATTTCAAAAGGAGTTTTACCTACTGAGCGATTAATTGAACTATTATATGCGAATTCAGCTTGTGGTAAAACCACATCGCACTGTTTCGGTCTTTCACCAGCTAGACATCGAAGCATATTCCCAAGACTACGGTTGACAACTTCCGTTTGTCTATTAGTTTGAGAGTGATACGCGCTACTGTATTGAAGTTTCGTCCCTAGCTTTGACCAAAGAGTACGCCAAAAGTGGCTTACCTATCAGATGTGAATGACCGTGGAATGCCATGCAGACGAACAACTTCCCTAAAGAATAACTCAGCTACATGAGATGCATCAGAAGTTTTCCTACATGGTATGAAATGTGCCATTTTAGAAAATCGGTCTGCAACCACAAAGATTGAATCGACGCGCCGAAGTGTTCGAGGTAGACCCACAATGAAATCCATGGTGATATCCTCCCAAGGACGAGCAGGGATTGGTAGAGGAATGTACAGACCTGTGTTCTGCTTTCTGCCTTTGAACATTTGACAGGTTCGACATCGTTGCACAAACTTGACGACTTTTTTCCTTAAGTGAGGCCAAAAGTAGCGTCTCTTCACTGAATCAATAGTTTTGGTTTGGCCAAAATGACCTCCCAAATTACTTCCGTGCAATTCGTGGATTAACGTATCTCTAAAAGATTCATTAGGACTTTCCTCAGAGACGGTCATTCATGGGTGTTCTGAACAAGACTCTCGCGAAGGGAACACTCAGGGATGCACAGGCGGGTTCCACGGAACAAGAATCCCTCTTGGATGATATAGGATGCCGTGGGATCAGTGCCCGTTTCCTGACAGGATTCCCAGATGGGACCGAAGTACAGATCAGTCACATACAGTGATTTCAGAGCGTCAAAAGGAACAACGACGAGCTGTAAAGTGACTAGCATCAGGCCTCGTCGACTCAAAGTGTCAGCAGCTTTATTCAGGACTCCAGCCTTATATCTGAGGTTGAACGTGTACTCTTGGAAGAAATTTGACCACTTAGCATGACGTTGGTTCAAGCTACGCTGAGACTTCAGATAGCGAAGCGCTTCGTGGTCAGAATTGAGCACAAATTCTCGCTGGATCAAGTAATGCCTCCAGTGCTTGAGGGCTTGAACAACCCCGTAAAACTCAATGTCATATGTCGAGTAATTCAAACGCGCGGTGTTCAGCTTCTCGCTGAAGAATGCGACGGGACGTCCCTCTTGACTAAGGACTGCTCCTATCCCGACGTGAGAGGCATCACAATCAATCTCAAAGACCTTTTCAATGTTCGGGAGTGCCAAAACTTGAGCACTCATCATCTTGGTCTTGATGAGGTCGAAACTCGCTTCAACTTCGGAGGTCCAAAGGAAGCCACCCTTCTTCATACTGTTCGTGAGAGGTGCAATGACGGAACTAAAATTCTTAATGAATCTGCGATAAAAGGACGCTAGACCATGGAACCGTCGCACATCACTAACGTTTTTTGGAACGGGCCATGATTTGATGGCTTCGACCTTCTCTGGATCGACCCGTATCCCTTCGGAGCATACGATGTAGCCTAGAAAGGTCAAGCTGTCTGTCAGAAAGGTGCACTTCTTCAGATGGACGTACATCTTATCCTTCCTTAGCGTTTTCAGGACTTCTCGCAAGTGCTCGACATGTTGTTCCGATGTCGTACTATAGATAAGGATGTCATCAAAGTATACAACGAACTTTCCTATGAATGGTCTGAGCACCTGATTCATAAACCTCATAAAGGTACTTGGTGCATTTGATAGACCAAATGGCATTATTAGCCATTCATACAGTCCTTTCCGGGTCTTAAATGCAGTCTTCCATTCGTCACCGGGTCGTACGCGGATCTGATGATAACCGCTACGAAGATCAATTTTTGAAAAGATTTTCGCACCAGGTAGCATGTCAAGCATATCATCCAATCGGGGAATCGAAAATCTATACTTGACAGTTATTCGATTGATGGCACGACAATCTATGCACATTCCATGTCCCATCCTTTTTGGGAGTTAGGAGTGCAGGTACTGTGCATGGACTCATGCTCTCTTGGATTAGTCTCTTTTGCAGTAACTCGGTAATCTGTCGACGCATCTCCTCATATTCAGACGGACTCATTCGGTAGTGAGGAAGGTGAGGTAGCGTCGCTCCTGGGACTAGGTCAACGCAATGTTGAATATCCCGAAGAGGTGGAAGTCCTTCAGGTAGTTCCTCTGGGATGAGATCATTGCAGTCTTCAAGTAGAACTCGAACCTCATGAGGAATGCTAGGGCCTTCAGTGGCCTCTTTTGCAACTAGGAAAACGACGGAGCGAGATTCTCTGAGCTCGTCCTCGAAACGAGCTTGCGTCAGCAGTGCTGGTTGGGCTTTTGGTTTCTCTTTTGGTAATTTTGGGGTGACGTGTGGGGGCGTCGGCTCACTAGAAATTGGTTTCAGTGGCTCCCTCTGAGACACTAAGGTGATATTATAGTCATCTTTGCAGAATGAGTAAGTGTTCTTTTCCCCATCATGCTTTGTCTTTCTGTAGTATTGCCACGGGCGGCCCAACAGAATGTGCAAATGCCCAAGGGCGCACGTCACACCAAACGGCTTCCTTATACATTTTGCCAATAGTGTACTCGACTAGGCATCGCTCTTTAATAGCGACATCAGACCCTTTCTTAAACCAAGACAAGTTGTATGGCTTGACCAGCTTCTCTGTCTTGAGCCCTAACTTGTCAACCATGATCTGGGCGACTAAGTTTTCGGTACTACCACTGTCTATGATGAGGACACAATGCCTCCCCTTTGAGGTACAAGTGGTGTGGAAGATGTTCCTTCTAAGCCATCGATCTGGTTCAGGAGCTTTCGGTGTTGACAAAACACGATGCATGACTAGTGCATGCGTTGCCTCGTCAGCTTCAGCGACGACATCATGTGTTTCGTCATCCTCCTGATATTCGGCATCTCTAGGATCATCATCATGCCCTTCTTCAGCCATGTTGTTTAGGGTTTTCTCAGTTGGCTCTTCACTTTCTGTCAGATGGGTCTGAGGTCTCCTTTTTGGGCATTGGGCGATGAGATGTCCTACCTCTCCACACTCGAAGCATTTATAAGTCGCTCCGGGTGGTCGACTCCCTATCGCACTTCGCTCACGACTTGGTTGTTCAACCCGACCAGGGGGTTGATGGGTTCTTGATGGAGTTGTAGTCGAAGGGGGAACAGGTGGGTGACTCTGGTAGGAGGTGCTCCTCTTCCAGCTGAATGGGCACCTGGGGGTACTCTAGGGGCAACTTCTCTCCTAAAGGCTCGTTGTTGGATCTTCCCGGTCTTGAGAGCTTGCCTAGATGCTTCCATCACAGTGAGGATGGTCTGCATTGCTAGCGCGTCCTGAATTTGATAGCGCAATCCCGAGACGTAGTGTGCAGCTTTCTGTTCATCGTCTTCCGGGATGGCGTTCCGAATGGTCAAGATGTCAAACTCTTTAGTGTACTCCTGTACGCTTCGATTGCCATGTTTCAGGCTAAGCAACCTTTAGTACAGAGAGGTACGGTAGTCAGGAGGGAGGTACTTCAGTCGCATCTTGTCACGCATCTTGGTCCACGTTGCGACCTTTTGTTTCCCTTTTCTGAGGTGACTCGTTTGCAACTCTCGCCACCAAACCTAAGCGGCTCCTTTTAGTTTCGTTGCCACGAGTTTGACTTTTCGATCGTCAGAGAGATCTTTCCATTCAAAGAAGTGCTTGACGCTTTCTATCCAGTCAAGGAATGCGTCAGCATCATGGCTTCCCCTAAAGTCATCGATGTCAACTCGGACTCCATAACCTTGGGATCTCTCAAGGGCTCGCACAAGGCGCTCTTCCATGCCGTGCTGATCACGCGCATGCTGCTCTCTAGGGTTTTTGGGACGACCGAACTGAACGTACTCTCGTTCGAAGTCTACGTCGGACTCGTCCAACTCAGCTTCAGACTCAGGGGGCGAATCAAGATAGTCAGCTCAATTTCGCTCTTGCGGTTGGTATCGGTTGTGATGCTGAGGTAAGGCTTGGTTCTAGTTCTGAGGTGGGGCTGGAACCAGATTTCGATTTAAGCCCTGGCATTGGTCTTGCTCATCGACCCTATGAACCTCGGCATTTGGATTGGCTTCTGCCCCTCCCGGGTCCTCTTCGACCGGTCGGGTCTGAGGGTTGACGCCTCTATCTTGTAACAGTAGCCCTAGCCTATTCGTGATCTCTTGCAACAAGGTTGCATGTCGATCCAAAGTATTTTGGGTCGCTTCTTGCCAAGCACCACGAGGTTGGGGTCCTCGGGGAAAACGTCCCCGATTCCGGGCATCCCGGTGCAGATGGGTACGATCAGCCATGGATTATGAGATATGCAAAGGATTATGCAATTGCAGATGTTTCACACGATGCAATCCTAGCACTAGATGTAATTTCAAGCACGCAAGACTATGCGCTATGCAAAATCAGCAAAGAAGAAGATGAGGGTTTGCTGAATTTCAGCACTCAAAAGAAACCCGAACATGTTCTTTCGAGTTCTGATACCAACTTGATGCAGGCGCCGATAAGGTGCACTACAATCTTAAACCCTTTTAGGGTTCCCTTTGGTCAACAACTAAGACTTATTTATCAATATAACGCCGTATGACTCAAAGAGGCAGCAAACACAAGCTATTTCACGTAGGATTAAAGTTCTAGGCATTCAACATAAAGCATAGTTTAAGATCTAACAATATAAGACGCAATATTATCACGAAAACTAATTTCAGCATATAAGAGATTAAATCGCAGCAATAGATATTGAAATTTAAAGATAGGTTTGCATCAGATTTTCACTAAAAATAGACTAAGCATGCTTGCTAGGTTACCAACATACTAAAGATAGCAAATATAATGTTTAGGCATATGTTAGGGCTTCAACTAGCGATGAAACGGGATGGTTACGGCTGCGATGCGGAGCGGAGGCAATGAAAACAAAGGAAAAACGATGCGGATGCGACAGAAAAATAAGGTAAAAGGATAGATAGTGCCTGGGGTTTCCGCCGTGGGTTGATGCGACGATGCGCCGATGATCCCGCACACGGAGCAAGGCCGGACGTCGTGAGAAGCCGGATCCTTCGGAAGAACAAGCAAAGGCCTTCGCGAGGCGAAGTCGCGGATGCGGCGAGGGTTGGGGACACGCGTCTCTCCCGGAAGCTCTTACGAAGAGGCACCAATTTCAGCAAACATCAAAAATCTGAACTCTTCTTCTTTCTTCATCTTTTTGTAGGGCTAGGGTTTTCTTTTGGATGGCCAAGATCACAGGGAAATAGGGAGGGAATGGTGGGGATTCAATTTGCCAAGAAAGGAAAGGAAAATAGAGAGAAACAAGGGGAAGAAGAGAGAGAGAAGAGAGGGGACGGAAGAGGGGTCGGGTGGCCTTTCCGCGCGGACAAGGGGGGGAGGGGGGGTTCGGGCGGATGGTTCACGGGATAAGGGAGAGAGAGGGGAGCGGCACTCAATGGGAACCCCTATTGGGCTTAAGATAAGCCCATTTAGCCCCTAATTGAAGCCCAATTGATGCCATGTCATCCAATTTAATGTATTTTGCTATCTAACCGTCGGTTTCGAGACCTAATCTCGTCCGTCGGTACCCCGCAAACACACACACCCAGATTTTATTAAGATAATGCAGAAAACTCATCCAAGAAGACCCGGATTCAATCCGAAAAGCCCTCGGATGAGATCATGGACATCCCCCATGAATTGGGCAAGAACATAAATAGTACTAAGTGCAGAAATTAGGCCAAAAACATAGAAAATGGCCAAAAACTGAAATAAACGGCTAACAAGTTCCATATGGATAATGTCCTCCAAGCATAAACTAAAAACGATTGGAAATAAAGGGTCTCTGGCGATGAACTGAAGATGCGGCGATGATCTGATGATGCTGATCATACTGCATCAATCGTGTTTTTAATCTCGACCGTCGACGTCATGCCAAACATGTTAGCCCGAATTTTATTAATAATATTATTGAAAAGACATCCAAGTTAGTCCAAAATGATCTGAAAGCAATCCGAATGCGATCGTGGACATCCCAGCACGACAAGGCATAACCTAATAAAATAAACAAAAAATGCCAAAAATACCATAAAAATGACCTAAAAATTGAAGTAAAGGCATAAAAAATACTAATAAATTGTTTTTAACAAATACAAAATTCTAATATATAGACATGCATTAATCTCATCCGTTCGAAAAACTCTTCATCGAGTTTCATCCGGAAGACGTCGCCTGCGGAAAGAACGAAAGAACCACCACTATGGGATCGTCGCTGTGTCTGGATCTGATGTTGAAATCCCAGCAGGTGATCTCTCGTGAAGTAGGCAACCTTCAGATGCCTTGCGAAGAAATCGCTGACGTTTAGCGAGGGCCAAAAGCTATGAAGAGCTAGTGTAAGAGTACGCGAGCTGTAGGTGATCGATCTGTCCCATCGATGTCAAAGTACTGCAATGTCTCGGCTGACACTAGCTCCATGACTGAAGATGGAGGGAACTCAACGGGGGTTGTTGCAGGAGGAAGGGGCTCTCTGGAGGCACTGGAGGGGGGAAACCCTACTGGAGGTGGAGGCTCCTCGGTTGGTGCCACTGGTGGTGGAAGCTCCATTGACGATGCTAACAAAGGAAGCTGCATACGTGCCAAGCGCTGACGACGCAGCATGCACTTTTCTGTTGCTTTTGCCATCTCAACTCTGACTCAATCTCATCAACGAATAATTTTACTTTAAAATCCTTGGCCTCTAATGATAAAGATGGATACACACACAAACAAAATATTCTGATCGGAATGGTAGGAACTATAGGTCTTATATAGCTAGATGAAATATTTATAGGCATTTGTATCACGTGGGAGAAGGGAATAAAGGGGGTTCACATGCTCTGATGGGACATGGTGCCAAATAGCTCTGATACTAACTTGATGTATGCACCTAATAGGTTTCATACAATCTAAGCCTATGGCACACTTTGGTCAACTAACTAGAGTTAATTATCAACATAGCTCAACAAACCACAATAATGAGAGCCAGTAAGTGCGATTAATCATAGGTCTATCAAGTATATGAAAGCAATGTTCAAGCTAGTTCAAGATCTAACAATTATGGATATACAACTACCACGAAAGTGAATTTCAGCATATAAAAACAATTAACGCAGAAACAGATTTCAGTTTTAAATAGGAGATGTGCAACATATTTGTATATAGAAATAGCCTAAAACAAATCTGCAAGAGGCTTCGACGATCAGATCTATTATTGTGAGGATCCAAGCACTATAATGGTGCTTCATACTAGATGATAATGACAGTTAGGTTAGCAGAGATGATGTAGAAGAAAATTAAAGAGATGGAAGATGATGCTGTAATGGAGGAAAAACAAATAAGATTGAGAAGAATTGATAGATAATGCTTGGGGTATCCACTGTGGAACAAGCAAGTGCGCCAAAATCCTTCGCATGGAGCAAGGCTGGCCTTTGAGAGGAGCCAGATTCTTTGGAAATGCAACACCAATGCCTTCTCGAGGCAAAGTCGAGGATGATGGCGATGATTGGGGGTATTGGAGATTCTGTCCATTATATTAATTAGAATAAAGTCAATGGATTTAATTATAATTTTTATATTTTATATTAATATAAAAGAGATTAGGGTTCTCATTAAACCCTAATATGATTTGCCTTGCTTCTTGGTATCAGAGCGCCCCCATCTCCTTCCCTTTCCCGATGCTTCCAGTTGTATCCACACCTGCGTACTACCCCCATACCTTGTTCACCGACTGTTGCTATTGCCGACCTCTCTAGTTCGTCAATGCAGTCTTCTCAGCTTCCAAGTGTTTCGGATTTAAGGTAGGTGTTGTTCCTGGTATAGCATCTGATGAGTCAGCTTCAACACCTACAGCCTTCTCAGCCCTCAGCATCCACTGCTTCTTCCTCAGGTACTCCGTTCGCTTTTCAAGTATCGGAGGTTGATCCTGGTTCTTCTCCCTGGATCATTGACTTTGGTGCGCATCTCATTTCTTGGAAGGGATTTTTTCAAAATAATATTTAAAAATAAAATATTTAAACAAATAGCGTCTGACCAAAAGTAATTACCATACTAGCGCTCTGACAGCAACGTGGCATGTCAGCGCCGTAAAGCGAGTCGTGATGTTTTTTTTTTTTTTTTCTGTTTCAAGTAGAACTCGGTATTTGGATTACAGGGTTTAAACCCGTTATTATGGATACCGGGTTTACCTGAAATCCAATGAGAAAACGGCTAAGTATGGGAACGTTATATAAGGGGGCTTCGGTTAAACTCGGTGTCCAGAATGCCGGGTTTAAACCCTGTAATCCAAATACCGGGTTCTATTTGAAACAGAAAAAAAATATCGCGACTGACTTTACGGCGCTGACATGCCACGTGGCTGTCAGAGGGCTAAGCTGATAAATGCTTTTGATCAAATATTGAATTAAATATTTATTTTTTAAATATTTTTTTGAAAAAAAATCATGTCTTGGAAGAGCAAAAAATAGCATGTTGTCTCGTTTTTTTGCTGAGGATGAGTATCGTGCTATGGCACAGGGGACTATTGAGTTGATTTGGTTACACTCTTCTAGCAGAGCTTGGGTTTCTACATCAAGTTGTTCGCGCCTCTTCTGTGATAACCAGTCAGTAATTATGCTTGCTTCTGACTCTGTTCTTCATGAGAGAACAAAGAATATTGAGATTGATATTCACTTCCTCCGGGATCATGTTCAGTTTGGTATCATCACTCTGGTGTTCATTCCATCTACTACCCAGATTGCTGATGCTTTTACCAAGGCTGTTGGACCTACTCGTCTTCTTTCTACTATATCCAAGTTGGGCTTGTTTGATATCTTTGCTTTAGCTTGAGAGGGAGTATTGGAGATTCTGTCCTTTATATTTATTAGAATAAAGTCGATGAACTTAATTGGAATTTCTACATTTTATATTAATATAAAAGAGTATGTCCTTTATATTAATTAGAATAAAGTCAGTGGACTAAATTATAATTTTTGCATTTTATATTAATATAAAAGAGATTAGGGTTCTCATTAAACCCTAATCTGATTTGCCTTGCTTCTGGGGGCACATGCCTTTTCCGGAAAAGATTCTTCCCTAACAATTAAGATCTGAACTTTCTTTTATTTTTCCACTTTTTATAGGATTATGGTTTGCGATGGAGGGTGGAGCTCTCATGGACATAAGAGATGTATGGCATGGATAGTCGGATGAAGGGGAAATAAGGAAAGAGGAGAAAAGGGAATAAGAGAGAGAAAGAGACAGAACGGGGGTTTCATGGAAAGAAGAGGGAAAAGTTGGGGGGGGGGGTGTTCTGTACGGAAGAAAGGAGAGGGAGAGCGGGTGGTACATGAAAGAAAGAGAGGGGATGATGTGAAGAGATGTGGGCCCCATGTAAAATATGAAAATCCCATTAATAAAACCCATTTAGATGCCACGCCATCTCCAATTAATCTCGATCGTCGGCGCCCTGCAAAACATGTTAGCCCATATTTTGTTAATAATATAGCTGAAAACACATCCAAATTATCCCGGAATGATCCGAAAGCAATTGGCATATGGTCGTGGACATCCCCACAAGATGATGCATAAAAAACAATAGATAAAATAAGCAAAAAGGTCAAAAAGCATCATAAAAATGGCCTAAAACTGAAATAAAGGCATAAAAATTACTAATAAAATTGTTTTTCAGCAAATCAGAAAAATCCTAATGCAGTTCATGACTGCTTCTTGCTCTAATTCTATTTGTTATATCTTCATCTATCTTGCCATTCTTCTATATGATAGACCCAAGATAACGAAAACAATCATGTTGTACTTCTTGGCCATCAATTGTGAAATTAGCTTCATTATCATTATTATTTCCATGAAAATTGCACTTCATATATTCCTTTTTAGGTTGATGTATATTTAAACCCTTATCTTCCAAAGTCTTCTCCGATAATACAAATTTAGCATATGTACCCTATTCTTTTCTCATCGACTGACACTATATCATCTGCAAATAACATACACCATGGTACTTTTTGAATATTAGCAATGAGTTCATTAATGACAAGAGTAAAAGGATATGGGCTTAATGATGATCCTTGGTGATGTCCCACAAGTACTGGAAATTCATTTATCTTGCCATAGTTACTTCTAATAGTAGTAATTGCTCTCTCATACATGTCTTCAATCACTTCAATATAACCTTGAGGAACCCTTTCCTTCTTACAGTCCACCAAATTACACATTGCTATACTTATCATAAGTCTTCTCTAAGTTAATAAAAAGCATATGTAGATTCTTTTTCTTTTCTCTAATTCCTTCCATCAGTTGTCTCAATAAGAAAATAGCTTCGATTATGGACCTTCCTGGCATAAGTCCGAATTGGTTCTGAAATTCTTGTTGTCTTTCTTAACCTTTGTTCCATCATCATCTCCCACAATTTTATGGTGACTTAGAAGCTTAATTCCACGATTATTAGAACAATTTTGAACGTTGCCTTTATTCTTTTACTCATAGGCACTACAATACTTCTCCAATCATTTGACATTTTCCTTGTTATCAAGATTTTATTAAACAAGCTAGTTAACCAAATTAATCTAGTTTTTCCTAAGATTTTTCAAACTTCAATTGATATCCCATCAAGGCCCAATGCTTTACCTTTAGGCATTCTTTTCAAAGTCTCATCCACTTTAGTTATTTTAATTGAAGGATAGTAAACATGCCATCCCTACATTTTGGTTTTTATAAAAAACAACCATATTGCTTATGAAAATGTGTATGTCAATGAAAATTTTGAGAGGGATGCCTTAGAAGATCAAAACAAAGAAACAAATGGAAACCAAACAAACAAACCTTGTGGTGTAAAAAAAGACATTTATTTTCTTATTCCTATAGTTTTGTCCATGTATCTAATGTCTGTTTTCTAGTTTTGATAAGCAATTATAGATTAGAGGTATCTTTTTTCTTAATATAAACAAAAAAATAGATGTGATTTTCGTTCTATATTTTTTAAAATAACCATACTGTGTGAACTAAGATTTTGTTCTCTTTTTGTAATTTATCCTGTGATTCTCTTCGTCAACGAAGATTTTGTATGCAACAGAGCAGATACTGATCAACTTGTTTTAAGAAATCATCTGCTAGTTTACATAGTATTGTTTTTAAAAAAATATATAACAAAAAGCACATCTATTTTTTTGTTTATAGTAAGAAAAAAGATACCTCCAATCTATAATTGCTTATCAAAACCAGAAAACAGCTTTGTAAGACGTTAGATACATAGACAAAACTATAGGAATCAGAAAATAAATGTCTTTGTTTTTTTGACACCACAAGGTTTTTTAGTTTGGTGTCCATCTGTTTCTTTGCTTTTGATATTCTAAGGCATACCTCAAAATTTTCATTGCCATGAAATCAGTCTACATTACAGATTTTGCAATGCTGCATGTTGTTTGAATGCAGTCTTATTTCTCTTGATGTGACAGTCCAGAGCATGATGAAAACCTCCAACCTTTACATCAGCGTAGAGTTGAGACATTGGCAAATGTATCTGGTCCTTCAATGCATAATATGATGCTCAGATCAAGAACTTTTACTGAGGGAAAGTTAAGGTAGTCTTTACTAGTTTAGTGTCTTTGTTTATCCAGTCTCCTGTCGGACTTTATTTCAAGTTATGGGATGGATGTTTTCTCATTTTTTTTTTATCAATTTCGTAATTCAAAATATTAGTTTTGGTTTTAGCCTTGATACATATATATTTTTTTGGATGGTTGCATCAGTGTATCACATAGTGAACCGAACATAGCGAATGCTTTTTGGAGGCACAGCCGAACGAAAGCATTTGCTGAGCAACAACGTGCAGATAGTTCCAGGTTTTCTTGTTTAAATTTTATCTTCTTTATCTTCAATTTTCCTTCTTTTGCTTCATTAACTGAATTAAAGTGATAGCTCTATGCTTTAGAAAGCTTTTGTTTTGCAATTTTCATCTCTCCTTAGGAATCCATTAATTTATCTTCTTGCTTAATAATGCAAATTGACATTAGAACACCAATGCTGTTGATACTGTTGTTTGACATGGCAACATTTTATTGAATCATAATTATCCCTTCTACTGATTCTTTTTAACTCATGAAATATTTTGTCTCCAAATTCAAGGTTTCATATTTATTGCAAATTGTCTAAATATCCTAGAAGAAATCAGCCTATGTTATATCATGTTATACTTTTAAAGTCCTTTTCATTCTTCAGTTACGTGCTACCATGGTATTCTAAAGTAGACTAATTTTGTTCTTGCAGTCCAGAGCATCCTCTATGTAGAGCACGTGGACGGTCCATGCTTAGTGGTGATAGACAGTCATTTAGGGATTATGAAGATGGTGTAGCTGCATCAAGGTCTCGAAAAATATTCCAAATATTTTCTTACAAGTAACACTAGTTTTTGCTTTTCACCATTTGTTTGAATTGTTTGGGACTTTTAGATAAGTAGCACCAACATATGGTTTGACATTCATAATTTAGTTCTTTCTTTCAATTATGTTTACTGGTGCTATTAAATGATGTTTTTCTGTAAGTTTTTATACTTCTTTATCTTTCTTTTATTCATTTATTTTCAATATATATATATATATATATATATATATATATATATATATATATATATATATATATATACAGTTGCTATTAAACTTCAGCAATGCTCTCATGCTCCCCTGTCACATTGTGCAGTATTATCTGTCTATAGTCATTTAATATTTTTGCTTGGATCATAGTTAGCTAGCTGCAAAATCATCACTGCCCTATTATGTTATATTGGCTATATTGCAAGTTCTTGACTAGATTTTCATTGACAAAATATAGTTGGGTCTTGTGGAAGTAATGCTTGTTTTTAACTAGGTGTGCCCGTAGGAGGATGTTACATCCTTTGATGTGCACAAAGCATGATGAGTATTAATGGCATATGCTTGATGAATAGCCTCCTTTGATGTGGTTTCATTGCCTTCATAGCAAAACCTTGGGAGGGTCATCATTTCCAGTTTGTATTAGCCGACTTCTCAAGTGTCAAAATTAAGATTGGGCTAAAGTGGTTCTAACCTACAGTCAGTGTTATAACTTGTCTCTTTAATCTTGTAATTTTATTTATTGATTGTCCATATTTGTGATGCCCTATGATCGATGCTTATTTGTGGATGATGAGGCTGATGATGTATGATACTATGATAATGGGGATGATGCTGATTTGGGATTTATAGAGGACACCTTGATAGACATTGAAAAACAATTATTCAAAACAAAATATGTTCATTGCAAACTCTATTTGGATTGTCCCTATAGAAGTCGTGTGGTCCAGTTTCAAAGCTTTAGTTATCTTTTGGTATGCAGGTTTCTTCAATAAGCGTTTGCAGGAGATTAACCCTTTTCTCTGTAACTTGTAATTTCTTCTTATCCACAGTTCGGTGGGCCTCGTTGTGCACTAGTCAAGGAGCCCACTGCACTGTTGGTAATGTCGCACGCTGATAGGCATCCTCACAACGCTTCGACTGTAGGACGACCTCGTTATTTTTCTATATTATTCTACCGATTCCATTGTGGCTATACCATCTATACCAAGCTGTAGTAGATCTCATGAATATTAGAAGGATCATTTTGTTATAAATATTAATATTTTACTTTAATACTTTTTCGTAAAGAAAATTTTAAGTTATTGTTGGAACCAACCTTGATGACTATGATAGGAATTGTTAATTTAATTAACTGGTTTATTTATTGAAATCTTGAAAACAAGGTGGATGCCAAATTATTGGAATTAAAGTATTTGTAACCTATATTTAAGTATAAAAGTGATGTACAATTGTTACAATTACTGTGGAATTAAGCTTGTGAGTTGCACCATGAAATTGTAGAGGAGGGTGATGGCACAAAGGTCAAGAAGATGACAAGAATTTGGTAGAATCAGTTGGGATTCATGCTTGGAAGATTCACAATGGAGGCTATGTTTTTGCTGACATAATTAATGAAAAGATTTAGAGAGAAGAGAAGGAAATATTATATAGTTTTTTTTTTTACTTATGAAAAGTTTATAATAGAGTGTCACAAGATGCAATTTGGTGGGCTTTAGGAAGGAAAGTGGTGCCTTAAGTTCAAATTGTAATTAGACACTATTACTAGTTGTGAAGCAACTTTGGTGAGACAAGTGAATTTTAGTGGTTAACAATAAGCCCATATCTTGATATTCTTGTAATTAATGAATTACTACTAATATTTGAGAAGAAATACGTTGGTATATATTGTTTCCAGATGATATAATGTTAACGGTGAGACAAAGATAGTGTCAAATGCTAATTTCGAATTATGGAGGATTTGGAAGATAACCGTTCAAAAATTAGTAGATCTAAACCATAGTATATGGAATGCAATTTAATGGAAGTAGTAATGAATAATGATAATGAGCCCTTTTCTCAATTGACGGGTTTCAGTGTTTTCGATCTATAATACAAAAGAATTGAAAGATAGATGTGGATTAGTCTATTAGAGTTGGTTGGATAAAGTGGAGAGGAGTTTCAAGGATGCTATGCGATTGACACATGGCTTTAAGACTCGAGGGTAAATATTACAAGTAACAATAAGGCCAACAATTCCATTTAGTTCAAAATGTTGGCACTAAAAGTGCTCAAGTACACAAGATTAATGTGAAGAAGATGAGGATGTTGAGGTGGATGTGTGGCTAAAGTAGGAGGGGTAGCATGATGAATGAGTTTATTGGAGGAATTGATGGAGTTGCAATTGTTGGAGTTGCACCAATTGAGAACAAAGTGATTGGCAATGGATTATGATGCTATGGGCATATACAACGAAGAACATAGACTACCTCGTAAGTAGAGGGTCTCATAATACCTTGGAATGGTCAAGGAGGGGAAGACCTAAAATAACAATGAATCAAGTTGTTAGAAAAGATTATGTTTAACAGATATGAGTTGTGAAGAAGGATTCATAAAGCCGACCCAAATAGATGGGACACAGATTGATGGTTATGGAATTTTGTGCATGGTATGGTTGCACCATTTATTATTTCAGTCAAACATATTTTTATTGTATTAGTTTACATATCTAAATCGCGCACACGCGCGCGCACGCACACACACACACACACACACACACACACACACACATATATATATATATATATATATATATATATATATATATATATATATATATATGGGAAGAGGGTGCCTAGACTTGAGGTGCAGCATTGTTGCTGCACCTCAGGCATTGTTTATCTATCCTAAATATTTTGGAATTTGATGAAATTTGGTGAGGGTGTTGTCTAGGGTAAGATGATCATCCTTACAAAAAACCATCAAATTCCAAAACTTCTAGGGGGTCAAATGGTCGAAGCAAAATCAGCCGTCCGCAGTCACCGTTAAGATCTGCAGATTTTGCTTCGACCATTTGACTCCTCTATAAGTTTTGGAATTTGATGAAAATTGGTGAGGATGATCATCTTACCCTAGACAACACCCTCACCAAATTTCATCAAATTCCAAAACTTCTAGGGAGGTAAACAAGCGAGAGGTGCAGCAACAATGCTACACCTCGGGTGCAGGCTCCCTGCCCTCTCTCTCTCTCTCTCTCTCTCTATATATATATATATATATATATATATATATATATATATATATATAGATAGATAGATAGATAGATAGATAGATAGATAGATAGAGAGAGAGAGAGAGAGAGAGAGAGAGAGGAATGATAAAATGCGGCATGCGGTGTCACACCGCAGCCGTCTGATGCACCCGCTGCGTGTGTGCGATGCACGCAGTGGTGCATCAGGCGGCTGCGGTGCGACATCGCACGCCGCATTTTATCATTCCTCTCTCTCTCTCTCTATATATATATATATATATATATATGTTGTGTGTTTGTATGTATGGAGGTTATTAGATTACGATGCTCATTTATAGTCCTTAATTGAAGCTTTTTTTTCCTTTTAGGAACAAGATTATCATATTGTCGTCATCTGATTTTGTGCGAAATTGTAGACTCTGGTACACTATGCCTTATGTAGTATCCATTGCTCTCACTGCCTCACAATTCACCTGCAGGTCAGATGGTGCGTCAACATCTGAAGTTCGTAGGATAAGAAGAAGAAGCATCAGCATCACACCTGAGATTGGTGATGATATCGTGAGGTTGGTTTTCTTTTAGGTTGAGGTATACTAATCCATATTTGTAGGTTTTTGTAACTATTTAAGTTTGCGGTCGCTCTTAATTTCCTAGTCTAGAATGAGTCTGCTTTGTCATTTTTGCATTCCATTCTATTCATTCTATTTTTTATTAGACACACTCTCTTTTTAATTTTACTCCAAATCCTTCTCGTGCAATAATGCATATCATCCATCATGGAGGATATACCCCAGGATGTGTTTTTCAGTATTGGTGAGGCTACTGGACTATTAATGATAGAATAGTATGTAAAGCACATGCAAATAACACCTCCCTCCATCCTATGGTGGACCATACACAAAGTTTACACTGAGGAATTTGAACCACTGAACAATATGTGTAGTTGATTAATGAGGCAAGTAGAGTTTACTATTAAGGAGCCTGCCATTAATGCTTTTGTAATTATGGTGCTGAGCAGATTGATAATCGATCATATGATTGACATATACATGGAAAATCTCATCGTTTGTGATTTGGGTTACATTTCGATTAGTTTTTTCCCTCACGGATGGAGGTAGGGGGTTAGGTGCGGCAATAATAATTCACATGTCTGCTGACAAGCACTAAGGATTAAAGTATCAGTTTGTAGAATCTTTATCCCAAAATTTACATAATTTACTAATCAGCTGTGTATAGATATTGTTCACAATGACTGGTCCTCAGTTGTCACTGGATGACCACTAACCACACTATGACTTTTACCAATAATGCACGACCATAGCTCATCGATATCCGGTTATAATCACAACGTCTGGCCACTAACAATGATACATAACTACTATCAACCACATGCGGCTACCATTCTACAAAGTCAGACTATCATCAACAACGTCTGGCCACCACGATGATGGATAACTGTTATCCACAACATCTGACCATTGATCGTCAACACAGCTAATATCACCATATCTGGTCACTAGTCAATAATATATCCAACAACCACATGAGGCCACTCACAATAATGTAACACTTGCATATGGAAATGCTAAGTTAGGGTTGGCTACATCATATATGCTACATAGGCATGCCTAGGCCTGGAGATAGAGCGACCCTAGCATGAGGGAAACACACATCCTCGCCCGAGCCCGTCGACTCGTGGCAACTGCGACATGCTAGCTTGCACTAGCCCACCAGGAACCACTGGTCTGGAAAATAGCCAATCGAGTTCAATATTAAACCTGTTCTTGGTCAGGGCTCACAAGGTCCCAATGCTCATAAGCACCATATGGGTGCCACTGGCCACCCCGTTCCAAGTGCCCACCTGCACTGTATAACCAAGTATTGAATGGCCACCTCAGAGGCTTTGCTCCTTGACCTAGAAGGGTACGGGATTTCGAATTCTAGTGGGTTTTCTAGGATGACCCTAGCGATACCAACCTACAGAGAGCATTTACTCTATGTTCAATCTATTTGTCATGACATCCACATCCACACTGTAGGGCTAAGGCCAACGATACCGTCTTCGATTAACACCATCTTGTAATTTACACCTCTTCGAATCATTTACACGCCATTCATAAGTCTACAATCATCAAGTGTACATGCCCATAATTATTTGCATAATATCATACATCCGAAGGCTTTTCAAGTTAACTTCTAGACCTGACAAGGTCAACGGTCTAAGTACGCTATCTGGGCAAACCTAGGTGGGAAACAGAAGCAACCCTGCCACGAGGGGGGACAACTCACCCTCGCCCCCGAGTTTGTCGATCCAAAAAAACTGCGACGTGCCAACCTGCACTCGCCACCACGAACCATTGGTTCGAACAATAGCCAACCGAGCTCAATGTTAAACCTACACTTGCTTGGGGCTCACAAGGTCCCAATGCTCATAAGCATTGGACATGTACCACTGGCCACTCCGTTCCAAGTGTGCACTTGCACTGTAGAACTGAGTGCCGAATGGCCACCCCGGAGGCTCTACTCCTTAACCTAGAAAGGTGTGGGATTCGACTTCGCCTTAAGTGACCTAATGCCACCTTAGACATATTAGGGTTTCTACGGTGCAATACAAGCATACAAGGTACTACATCTACATACATGGGCTAGTACTAATCCTACTGTTAGTTGCTTAATTACACATCTCATTGTCGTTGTTCAACATGTCTCTTTATTTGTGAGGCACATGCGACCTCAAGGCTCACCTTTCGTGCGCTTGGGTTCATCACCAGGTTCAAGATCATTCTACTCTAGTTGCGATCTACAGCTCTTAACGGGAGAGAGGTCCTGACCTAGTCTTGACATAGTCCTAAGTCCTGACATCATCTTGACATAGCACTGACAGTCTTTCGCAATCTATACAAGCCCGAAGGCTTGTGCATTGGTTGTGGTAAACCACGCCAGTCCTTAAATTTATTGAAATTCGCTTCAATCTACACCAGATCTAAAGGCCTGTAGATCAGCCGTGGCAAGCCTCGGCGCCTCGCTAGTCTTTAAAAACTCACAAAGGTTTGAACAATATTGGAGTATACGGTAGGTTCAATCGTCCTAATACCGATTCACAAAGCATTGTCAAGGTTTACTTAAGAATCATGAACCGTACTCAAACACTACCAAGGTTTACTTAAGCGTAGTCAACGATAGTCATTAACTACCAAGGTTTACTACTTAAGCGTAGTCAACTGTAGTCAAACACTTTGAACTGTTCAATGGGATAAAAATGGTCCATGATGAATTAAACTAGGTCACTATATTCTTTCGTTGTGTGAGTACAATCTTTATACCGATCTCCCCATCGGTTACCAACCCCCCCCAATCCCGACCACCCTCCCCCTACGTCCACTCTCTATCTCTCGAGCGATCCGACCTTCATCTACAACGACTGACGCCGTCTGGATGCCCAGGTAGCCCCTCTCTCTCTTGATCCGACCTCCTTCTACACCTGCCGCTGCCGGCATGCCATCCCATGTGTCCATCGTTATATTCAGATCCCAGTTTAACTTATCCAAGCGCAGATAGGCCCAATCAAATTTTGATTCAGCATGATCACTACTTTTGATCTGACGATTCTAATGCCTCTCAGCCAAAGGAAGATTCAATGAACAAGAATCCAATTTCTCTTGCTTCAAGGAACACCCTCCGCATGTTGCTAATAGTGGTTGGGTGCTTCCCTTACTAGCCATATTAAGACTCGAGCCCTTCTGATCAAATGGAAGAAAGATTTCATGGTTCAATTCCATATTTAAGCCTCTACTAACAACTGATTCCACTCTTGATTCAGAAGTACCATTGATGGGTAATGTACTCCCTGAAGTAGGCCAGTTACCTATTTCTAAAAAATAAGACTCCGACTTTGAGCTCTTTGGGGGTACAACATAATTTGCATGCGATGATGATGATATACGAGATAGCTGGCACACCTTCCACCGCCATTCAAGAGTGACGATATGCCAAGTCCTTCACCTACACCACAGGTGAAAGTGAAACTAATCCCTAAATCCCTTCCACCCCACCAGATTATAAGTTCCTTCTGTTTCTATCTCTTCAACAATAACGTGGATCGCAAGAATCTTTCTCCTCAAGATGTGGGCATCTTTTGTTTTTGTCATTTTTTACTTTGTATTTTTCATCCCCAGTCCCCTCATCTGTGTGTTTGAAAGGGTGGAATGGAGGTGTCCATAAGTTAACCTCCATCGTTTTCCTCAGAGGAGTTTGTCCTCCATTTAACAAATTTCATCCATCCCTCCAATCTTTTCATTCCTTTTTGTTCTTTTGTTAAATTTGTTTTCCCTTTTGAGCAATTTATTTTTTCAGCCTACTGTTTCATCTTTCTTTTTGTGCCAACAACCCACTGTTGAAGACGCGATCTGTTGCACGACAAGATCTTGAATCCACCACCTTCCTTCTTTCCTTCCTATGAAGTTCAATGAGTCTTTTTCTTTCTTTTTTTTAAGCCCTAAATCTGGACCTGGTGTATGATTTATATTTTTTTTGTAACCCTAAATAAGAATAGCTTCGGATGTTTTTTCTATATATATTTTTTCCTACGTGAACCAATGCAAACCAGCTTCTGTTTTGTTCTATTTTTTATCTTATAAAACAATTGGTGATTCAACTCGAGTAGTGGTGAAATTCTTGGAGGTGGTCACAAGACTCACAACCTCCATCTTTTTTAACTTGCTAGATTATATAAACTAACAATTGAGAACATTGATTGGATCCCAAGAATGATTTGGTCTGAGATTACTTGTAGTTGTTTGTCGGGAAGTACGCGACCCTCATCATGGCCAATTAGGAAATCTTGTGTAAGTGGGAATTTCTTGATATAGATCCTCTGTATATCCTTCTATCTATAGGTTCCTCTTTGTATCACTACCCTCTCTACTTTTGTCATATGACACTATCCCCCAGGTTAGGAATTTTCATGTTTTAGTGTTTTGGCCAATGCGTTCATCTCAACTTATCAAATTTCACGTTTTGCAATTTGGCAAAATACTTAGTATTCTCTCTAGTCTAGTGAGTGCATCCTTATGCTTCTTTTGACCTTGTTAATTCACGTATTTGGTGTGTACCTTTTATGATCTATTATAAATGTGTGGACATTAAATCTGTACAAATCTTGAAGGTGATTTCTTCAAGCTACTTTAATTGATAGGCTATTTGGCTAAGGTAGCTGGAGTTATTTGGTCTATATCACCTTTTGAGCATGTGACCTTGTTTATAAGAGCGTTTACGCATATTGCCTATTTGTAGGTGATCGTCAAAAGCCTTTTATCCCTTTTCTATACCTTGTCCCCTTGGATTTCTCTTCTCCTATTGTTCTTGCACCTTCTTTTTGGCCTTCTACTATGGCTAACTTTTGTTCTGTTTTTTATCTTTTGTTGCACACCCACCTGAAAATTCTCATCTCTGGTACTCTTCTTGATGACATCAAGTATCTTTGAGGCCTGTAACAAATAGACTATAGCTAGTTGTTTGAATCTTTTGTTAATATTAAGCCTCTAGGAATATGTAGATGGACACATTTATGTGAAATCTCCCATCATCTACCTCTCTCCTATTCGATTGAAAACAGCCTCGTTTACTTCCCATATCTACACATATTTCTGTTAAACTATTGCCAAACTACTGTTTTAATTGTTATGATGATGATGATAACTATGTTGAATAAAATTTATTTTGTTAATATGTATAAATGAATTTGTTTGCGTTCTTATTTTTTAACCTCCATGATCAAGTATTGGAATCTTATATAATTTGAGAATACGGTAAACATCAATCAGAGATTAATTTGACTAGGGTCTATGCATATGGTGCTTTATTTTTTACTTGAAACTTGACTTTCTGGTAAGTTCCCCTCCTTTCATGATGAAGTTTGCAAGTTTTTAAGTAATTATAATCTCCATACAAGTACATTTGTTAATTCTATTTCCAGGGCTGTTCGAGCAATGAATGAAACATTGAAGCAAAATCGTCTCTTAAGGGATGATGGTGATGAAGATTCGGGTTTGTATTCAACCGACGACAAAAATGACTTAAATAATCCATCAGAAAATGTATGTTGCAGATAGGTAGTACTGGTTACTTTTTATATTATTTTTCTTTAACAATTTTCATTTATTTTATTCGAAACATAACTGTTGTGTGTAATATTGATGAATATCACTGAATCAGTATATGATGATTGTTGTTTTTTTTAATCAAATATTGTACTCACGTTGTAAATGGGAGGATCATAGCCTATATTGTAATTGCATCTATAATGTTACTGCCTGTGGTAATGAATTCCTGGTACTTTTGCAACACAAAACCAATAATGAATCCTGAAGTTTAATGTTATGAGTGCTTTGAAAATCATTGCTCATAGTAGAAAGTTTAGAAACTTGTGCAAGGTTTCCATTATCAAAACGGAAAAATACATATTTTTTTGGAAACTGCACGTGAACATCTTAAGAAGCATTTCAAATTTAGAAAGGATTCCAGAATTCTCCTTGAGCAGATGTAATCAGCTCATTATTTGATTTTCATCACAAACAATAGCATAAAAAATCACCAGTTTGATAAGGATTTCTATAATTGTTCCAAGCGTTAAAACGAGCCAGTGAAAATTGAACAGGCTCTGTGATAGTTTCCAGGATCAGGTGACACTATCTGTTGCTTGCTTACTCACAGGCATCACACCATTGTCTAGCTGTCACCTTGTCGGTCTAATGGTCAATTATAAAGAATAAAAAATGTGGTCTTCAATTTTGAAGCGGCTAATGCCCATGACCAATAATAGCACTGAAGAAGAGACTCACATGCTTGGAAAAGAAATCACCTTTTGTAAGGAATGAAAATCAGAGCACTACTTGCAACCTGTTTGATTCATGTTTGCCACTAATGTCCTCTCCACCATGATTTTTGACACTCACAAAACATTTGCAACCTTAATTGGATATATTGTTCTAACCTTGATGAAGGGGGAACATGGATTTAAGGATTGTGTACTACACCAATATTATTAAGACTTTGACATGGTACATATTGTGCTAGATTCATGGAAAGATAAACTAGATTGTATGCTGGCCGACAAATGATACACTAGGATTTTTTTTATGTCTAGACTAGTAGTATTTGCTTTTTTAGTGATTGTAATATGTTTTTTGAGTCATGAAAAACGTTTTGATGTTTATATAAACATCCTATATGATTATATTACTCATGATACTTGCTAATGAAACATGTCCATTGGTTTATTTATACATATCGTATACCTGGACTAATATTATTTTCGCAATAGTTGTTTAACAATAGTAAATGATAAACACACAAATATCAAGGTAAATGCACCTAAGCATTGCAATTAACATCAAGTTGTTTACTATAATATGAAACATGATACATAATTGCAAATCAATGATAATCTAATACAATCAACAAAACAAAAAAAAAAACACTTCACGGCGTTAGTCAATTCAATCACCAGTCTTAGCCGTCATCATCATCCTCTCGTGTATGCTCAGTCTGTACACGTTTTTCCATGCGATCCAGTAATGCATATTAATAAACTGTGAATCCTCAATGGAGGCGAACAATATGCAAACCCTATCGGGCGCTCCCTCCCCCCCGGTCTTCCTCCTCTTTTTGCTTGTACTCTTTCATCCTCTGGTGGTATCCATACGAACCTCGAACACACCTCCTTCATCTCCTCATGATCATCATCTGAAGTTGGATGAGAAAATACAGGTGTAGGTGGAGCTTTGGAGGATTGTCCGCATGTGAACGATGCAATCATAGTGTCCTTCAGTCATTCCTTGGCCATATCCTGAAAGCAATGTTGTTAAGGCACAGTAAGGCGCGCACCTCAGGCGTGCCTCGAGGCCAAGGTTTTAAATGTCGTTTTCGGTGTCCATGTCGGTCGGCCAAAAAAGGAAATTTTTTCGTTTTTTAGTAATTTGTCGTTGGAAAAATTGTAAAATGGAAAGACAAATTTTGGTGGAAATATTTCGTTTTTCAGTCAAATTTTGATTTTGTTCGTTTGATAAGAAAATGATAGAATATTTTAGCAATACTTCAGGATAAAGATGACAGTAAAATATTGTCTATTATGAAAAAAAATTGAAATTAAGGAAAAATGAAATTTCTTACTGATAAACATGAGCTTTGTTTTGTTAAAAAAGATAAAAATTTTCAGTGATATTGTCTGTTTTGGATTTCGGTCAAATGT